>JARFJB010000602.1:6712500-6787500 GCA_036346205.1 Vesta saturnalis
GAGAAATTTACTTTCAAAGTGTGGCAGGAATTAGCAGAGTTTACACTAACGTCTATCCAATTATTTAACAGAAAACGGGCCGGAGAATTTGAAAGAATCCTAATAGAAGATTTTCGTAACCGCCAATCTATTGACAAAACTACAGATGCAGATTTGTACAATTTTTTCTCAGGTCAGGAAACAAATGCATTAAAAGCATACGCCAGGATAATAATACAAGGAAAATTATCCAGAGGGGTACCCATTTTGGTGGTCCGGAAAACATAAAAGTGCTTTACATTAATCATTGCAAATCGTTCAAAAGCAGGTGTACTTAACAACCCATGCCTTTTGGGCTTCGGTAACAATAATTTTTGCGGGTTTGTAAACTATTAAGACAGTTTTCAAATACGTGTGGTGCGGTAAACTCGGAAGCACTTCGTGGAACTTGTTTACGTAAGCATATAGCAACAAAAACTGCACTAATGGAACTTCCAAGTAATGAAATAAAAGATTTAGTTAATTTTATGGCCCATACGAAAACATCCATAAAGAAGTTTATCATATTCCAGTAGTTGCCGGGACATAACAAGAATGTCCAAATTATTTGCTCAACACACATAAATTACTGAGGATAATCGGACTTCAATCCAAAAACGGCATCCATCTACATTCCAGGAACAGAGTCCGATTAACAACTCCCTTACAAAAATTTACAAAGTGAAGCCACAGTTGGTAAGTATTCGTCAGCAATGGTTTTGTAATTGATTCATGAAGATAAACCACGTTTAAATACGTATTCATTTTACTGACATCTAATGTACTTTTTGTTTTTTAGTAGTAAGTAATAGAATTCCACACCATCAACCCTCCATAAGCCGAAACATGGTAAGAAAAAGTACATATTTTTTGATTACATTTTTAAATATGTATTTACAAGATTTTTAATAAAAACGTTTCTAGTTTCACCTTTTGCATCTACCAAAGACGATCATGGTTAAGCCCTGAAAAGGAGTATGTTAAAGACCACTTTGCAATACATTTACAAACCCAAACGTTACCATCACTAAATGATTGCCAAGAACTAATTACAAATTGACATCTTAATGCACCGATCAGCCATGCAAGTAAAGGCGTGGATAGATGGAGAAATAAAGCGACGAAGAGTAAAAAAGACCAGATGGGAATTGTAGAGCTGAAGCATATGGCGTATATATTGTCAATTTTAATTTCAGGTAAAATCCGCAGAAAAGAAATGATTGAAAACGCATTTAAAAATCATTTATCAGAATGATATAAAAATACGACGTATTCAGCAAACGTTCAGCAGCATCTGTTAACAATATGCAGAAGAATGTACAAAATGACTGTATTAAAAATGTACAAGAATAAATGTAAACGTATATCTCAGTTTTCATTTTTTTATCTATACTGACGTGCGTAAATATAAACGCCCATATTTTTGTAAATATTCTTTGTTCCACTTAAGCCAAATCTTTATCTAAGATTGTTAATACAAAGTTAAAATAAAACTTATCAGATTGATATTTTGATTCATTATTTTTCCATTTAAACTGTCTTAAGGCTTTTCCTAAAAGTGAATGCATTAGTATTAAATTTTACGGTTCCTTACTGGTCCTTAAAAGTATATTTGTATGATCGCTTTAAAATGACCATGTGTCAATATTAGTCATAAGTCCCCAAAGTAACCAAATCTCATTCTGAATATAAACTGGTTTGTACATAGTTTAAACGCCGTTTGAACAAGTCCTCAAAATTACCGCGTGATATATATATATATATATATATATATATATATATATATATATATATATATATATATATATATATATATATATATATATATATATATATATATATATATATATATATATATATGCCATAATTAGGCACACATTATACGCCGTTTTGCGCCATTAGTTAAATTTTCCGCCCCTTAAAGGCAGTAGTTGTAAAAATTACATCAGCACGGCTAACTTCACAGCCGTGAACTTTAAATAGATCAATTTTTTCATATTCCCGAATTATGTATTTCCTATACGAAACAAATGATTGTCAAAATTATATCAACACGACTAATTTCGCAAACTTGAACTTTTGGTACAAACCAATTTGAATCTTATGCACACACCCACCAAAAAATAAGTTATTACCAAGGTCACATAGACAAGACTAACTTTATACCCTTATATATAAATTAATCTTTTTGTTGTAATTAATCACCAGTTGAAAGCCATTTTGCGCCGTTAAAATTGAATTTTCCACTCCAATAAGAAACAAGTTATTGTAAAAATTACATCAACACGGCTCACTTCATGCCTGTGAACTTTTGCATAAATCATTTTATGCAGTAGCTAGACGCCAATTATGCGTTGTTTTCCGTCGCTAAAATAAAATTTTGCGCCCCCATAGGAAAGAAGTTATTGCATAAATTACATTGCCATGACCTTATACCTTACTCTTTTCCTACACGATAATTAGGCAACAATTTTATTGTAAAAATTACAACGATCTAACTTTAACACCAAAAACTTGAGAATGAATTATTTGTTTCTTATGCAGTAATTGGGCGCCCACTATGCGCTGTTAAAATTAATTTTGCCCCCCTATAGGAAACTAATGTTTGTAAGAATTACACCAACGCGGCCAACTTCACATAGCCGTTACCTTCTGCATAAATAAATTCTCTCTTACGGAGTAATCTGGTCTCAATTATGCGCCGTCAAAGTAAAATTCTGCGCCCACAAGAATTAAGTTATTGCAAAGATACTTCGACAAAGCTAACTTCACTGCCGTGAACATACTTCTACCTACGTTTTAAATTCACAAGGTTACTTATCCACTACAATGAAGTACCAATTATGTCCCGTTTTACACAAAACGGTCCATAATCAGCATCTAATTAACTAATTAGTTTTTTTCTACATAAGTCTAAGATTGTAACTTTTATCATAACTTGTTTCCTATAAGGGCTCTAAATTTAACTTTAACGGCGCAAAATTACGCATAATGGGTGCCTAATTATCGCGTAAGAATAAATTAGAGTGTTCATAAGACTAAAAAGTTGGCCTAGTCGATATAATTTTTGCAATAATCTATTTTCTATAGGGCTGCGAATTTTCAGTTTAGAGGCGTCAAATGCCGGTTAAGTACCAAAGAAGAAAGGATTAATTTATGCAAAAGTTCCGGGCTCTATAGTTAGTCGTGTCGATGTAGTTATTCCAATAACTTATTTCCTATGGGAGCGCAAAATTTTATATCAGAGGCGCATAACGGCGCACAATGGGTGCATAATGATTGCGTAAAGATTAATTTATTCGGAAGACTATACAGTCGAAGTAATTTTTGCAGTAACTTATTTCATTTCCTATAAGGAGCACAAATTTTCATTTTAGAGGCGTAAAAAGACGCATAACTGATGCCTAATTGCTAAATAAGAAAAAATAATTTAATTTTAAGTTCACGGATGTGAAGTTAGCTGTGTAGATGTAACATTTGCAATAACTTATTTCTTATGGGAACGTCAAATTGTATTTTAGAGACTCATAACGACGTAATTATCGCACAAGAAAAGATTAGTTTATTCATAAGACTATATGAAGTTAGCCTAGTCGATGTAATTTTTGCAATTCCTATGTGAGCGTAAAATATGATTTTAGCGGCGCAAACAGCGCATAATCGGCGCCTGATTAATAAATAAAAATTGTGATGTAAAGTTAGCCGAATTGATGTAATTTTTATAAAAACTTGTTTCCTATAGGGGCACATAATTTAACTTTAACGGCACAAAACTGAGGACACTGTCCAATTATCGCCCAAGAAAAGATTAATTTTAATGAAGTTATACTTGTAATTCCAGCAATAGCTTATTTCCGCAAAATTTTATTTTAACGGTACAAAAGGCGCATAATTGCGTTCAATTACTGCATAAGAAAAAATTAATTTATGCAGAAGTTCTTTCCCATAGATGTGCAACATTTCATTTTAACGGTGCAAACTGGCGCCTAATTGGCATCTAAGAAAAAAATTATTGATCCAAGATTGTGGCTTCGTGAAGTTAGCCGGGTCAATAGAATTTTTGCTACAATTTATTTGCTATTGAAGCGCCAAATTTAAATTTATAAGAGCAAAATGGCGCACAATTAACGCCAAATTATAGCCATTACAGTCATTAGACATTACAGTCATTACGGTCATTACAGTCATTACAGTGATTAGTCATTACAGTCATTAGGCATTACAGTCATTACAGCCATTGCAGTATTAGTCATTACAGTCATTGCAGTCATTGCAGTCATTACAGTCATTACAGCCATTACAGTCATTACAATCACCATAGTCCCTATAATCACTATAGCCACTATAGAATGTTTAGGCCTATAGAATTTTTGCTACAATTTATTTGCTATTGGAGCGCCAAATTTAAATTTACAAGAGCAAAATGGCGCACAATTAACGCCAAATTATAGTCATTACAGTCATTACAGTGATTAGTCATTACAGTCATTAGGCATTACAGTCATTACAGCCATTGCAGTATTAGTCATTACAGTCATTGCAGTCATTGCAGTCATTACAGTCATTACAGCCATTACAGTCATTACAATCACCATAGTCCCTATAATCACTATAGCCACTATAGAATGTTTAGGCCTATAGAATTTTTGCTACAATTTATTTGCTATTGGAGCGCCAAATTTAAATTTACAAGAGCAAAATGGCGCACAATTAACGCCAAATTATAGTCATTATAGTCATTACAGTCATTAGTCATTACAGTCATTAGGCATTACAGTCATTACAGTCATTGTGGTCATTGCAGTCATTACAGTCATTGCAGGCATTACAGTCATTACAGTCATTGTGGTCATTGCAGTCATTACAGTCATTGCAGTCATTACAGTCATTGCAGTCATTGCAGTCGTTACAGCCGTTACACTCGTTACAGTCGTTACAGTCATTGCAGTCGTTACAGTCGTTACAGGCGTTACAGTCATTACAGTCATTGCAGTCATTACAGTCATTGCAGTCATTGCAGTCGTTACAGCCGTTACACTCGTTACAGTCGTTACAGTCATTGCAGTCATTACAGTCATTGCAGTCATTACAGTCATTGCAGTCATTGCAGTCGTTACAGCCGTTACACTCGTTACAGTCGTTACAGTCATTAGAGTCATTACAGTCATTACTGTCATTACAGTCATTAGTCATAGTCTTTATAATCATTAACGCCATTGTAGTCGTTACAGTTACTAGTCACTATAGTAATTTATAGTGATTATAGTTATTGCCATGATCATTCAATGTCGTCATTGGTCTTATAGTCAATGTGGTCATGAGAGTAATAGTAATCGACTCGTAATCGTAGTCATTGTCATCACGATGGGCGCAATTATTGTCATTGTTGACTTCGTTGTTATCGTTGTCAACATCTTTGTCGTCATAGTTATCGTCGCCGGCCGGCATGCAGCTGCAAATAATCGAAAAATTATAAGTTAAGTTGCCAGCACCAAACATCAACATGTTAAACGACTCTAATATGTATGACAGCTGTAGGCAAATGTTTACGCATGAAAAATCAGTGGCACCAACCTAAAAATTTTAACGCTTTGTCCTTTAGGTCAAAGATGAGTTTCTGGACACTTTTGAGACAAACATTTTAAGTCCTTGGAAATTTAAGATCACTTCAGATGCTACTATCAGTTTAAATCTCCTTAAATCATAATACATCTTAAATGTTTTCATATTGCATTATCCAGTTTCTAAATCACTTAGACGGCACCATAATTTTCTTATCCAAGGAAGAACATTTTTTTTTATCAGGAACTCTACAACAAAGCAAATGCGATGCTCAAATCTCCAAATCTTTTTAAAAAGGACTAACTCTAATCAGAACTACAAAATTATTATGTGGGGCTAACTTCACACGCCCCAAAAATGAACTAATTACACGTATAATAAAAGAACTTTAATAAATTCAACGGAAATCTCCATTTCTAGAAATAAGCGATATTGTAAAGTGAATGGTGGAATCTCTACTCGAACTATCGATTAGAATTATCTGTATTTACATTTAGATCGCCCAAACAAAACATGATTGGCCAAATCAAGCTATATCTAGGTTAAAGCTAAATTGATACTCTTGCTAGGTAATAATTCAGCGAATTAATTACATCTTTCGAAAAGTCAACAAGTATATTACGTAAAAAATTAGATTATAAAATGCAGACTTTGTTATAAACAGATATTAGATCAATAAACAATATATTTCTTTAATTATTAATAACTTCCCGCGACCTTCCTTTATTTAAATGTGGAAAGTACATACACCCAATCCGTAAAATAGCACAGACACTGTACGGTGTTGATACGTCTCGGTGTGTATGCATAAACATTTCTAAAAATAAGAAATTAATTTTAAATAAAATATGATTAAATTTTCAAGGGTATTTATAAGCGGTTGCTTGAGATGGACTCATCCTATATATTTTTATTCAAAATATTAATCGTGGTTACGGTCAACAACAACCACATTCACGAGACATCAATGTAAGAAGAAAAAAAAAAGTTGTTTAAAGCCGACTGGTCTGAGTAACCCACTGTCTGCGGCCAAACAAGCGAATAATCCAAAGCTTATTCTTATAATATTATATGAAGGTCACTTGGGCCTCCTCCTCGTCCCCTAACACTATGAGAGTGACATAATGCAAACCGATTGACAAAATAACAGGCGTCCTTGAACGATTATCTAATTTAGACTAAAAGAAAGTTTTGGGTAGACCTGTTTTTCGATATTAAGCACAAACTTGTTTAAAAGCACAACAGTTATGTAGTATTTATCACCGGTCTCTCACTTCACTCATTCAATAACTACAATTGGGAAAGGCATGGCAAACTTGATTTTGTGCTTATACGGTATACAAGTATGCAGACCTTGCCATTCTACCTCTAGTTATTTATTTCAGAATTTTATACGCAAGGGTGTCCCACATGGTTCCGTTAACTTACCACTTCCGTTTACCTCTTAACAATAGTGAAAGATGCGCCGAAAATTGACTAGATATTAAACGATAGTTTAAAATAAAATGGCGCGTGGCCAAGGTGTATTGTGCCGAGTTCAACTCAGTACAAACACACATTCGCTTTTATAAGGTGAGTTGACATTGGATTCATTGAACTCTTCTAGCTAATTTAGTAAGTATGTCAAAACTTGCATTTTATAATAGAGAAAACTTATTAAAAGATTTGCCGTGTTTGGTGGGATGATATAAAAAAAAATGTAAACATCCTTATGATTAAATTAAAACGAAAGAGAAGCTCTTTGATTATTATTCATTAATGACGTAATCTAAATGTGATACACTACACTTTATAGATGCTAAAGGTCAAATGGGAATGTATCAACTTAAAATGCATTGAAAACATAAAGCGAGATGGAGTTGACCTTTTGCAACGGAGACACTAATTTTGTGTGTATATTTTAAATGTCGAAAATTGAAAATCTAATGGACAACGATCCAAGGTTAAGTAATTAACATAACTAAACAACTTTTGGTATCGTTCTTGTTAAATAACTATTTTTAGAACTACCTGAAGTGAACTTACTCCAAATGTGTCAAAAAATCGAACATTCTAGCAAACACTATTTTTACAAGAATAAAATCAAAGGGCCCATACATCAATGAATTCTATTAAAAAATACAAAACGATCAAACATCTAAAAAAAATTATTTTATGCCCAAAAGACCTATTTACAATTTCAGAAGGATTATAGGCTCATATTAATATGAGTCTATGTTATCAAGAGCACAGTATGAATTACGTCCAAAGACTTGACGTTTACTGACCTACACTCATGACTACGAAACTTAGCTCTTGGTCATCCAGAGAATTAATTTTACCTTGTCCTCTTGGTCATCCATGAAATCAATATTGTAGTGAACCCCAGCGAAATTGGTATATAAATAAAGATTTTGAATAGTATACGGCCCCAATGGTGACAACGCTCATGGTTCACAGAATTAAGCTCCTATCATCGAGAGAATTCGTTATCTACATAAATTTTAAGCAAAGTTTAACTCAACGTTAAACAACACATATGGGTCACAGAATTTAACTCGTGGACATCGAGGCAATTAATTATCCTGTACTCCAACGAAGTTGGTGTATAAATATAGCTTTGGGCAATCTTCGGGCCAAATGATAATCAACACTCATGGCCACTCAATTATCGAGAGAACCCATTTTGCTGCATCCCAGTTAAAAGATTCCATTCTGCTGCGTCTCCAACGAAGTTCTCGTACCAACACAGATTTTGGTCAAATTTATCCCACATGCCTACCGACACTCATTGGTGACAGATTTTAGTTCTCGGTCCTTGATCAATTTTGCCGTGACCGCAACGAAATTAATGTATTAACACACACTGGTCAAAATTTACCCAAATGATAATCAACACTAATGGGCCGCAGACTTTAGCACTTAATCTAAGCAATCAATTTTGTCATAACCCAACAAAATTAGTGCATAAAAAATATTTTGAGAGATATTGAGCCCGAATACTGATCAACACTCATGGACCACAGGATTTAGCTTTTGGTCATCGAGAGAATCCATTTTGCCGCGCCCCCAACAAACTTGGCTAACCAATACCGATGGATTACTTAATTTGGTTCTTGGTCATCGAGGTAATCAATTTTGCTCATATCCCAACAAAATTCGAGTAAAAATATTGATTTTAAGCAATATCCGGCCCATATATCATGCAACATGGAATCTAAGTCTTGGTCATCAACATAATCCATTTTGTCGCGTTCCCAACATAGATTTTGAGTCCATTTTTAACCCCTACCGGCACTCATGGGATTATAGCTCTTGGCCCTCGAGAAGAAATTGGCGTATTAATATAGATTTTGGTTAACATTTAACTCAAATGATAACTGGGTCACAAAATTTAGCTCTTGGCCATCGAAGCAATCAATTTTGTCATAACCCCAACGAAATTAATGTATAAAAAGATTTTGAGAAGTATAGAACCCAAATGCTCATCAACACAATAGACCACAGAATTCAGCTGCCACGTCCTCAATAAAATTGGTGTACCAGAATAGATTTTAGGCAAAATTTAACTCAAATGCTGACCAAGACTCACAGATCATCTAGGGATTTTTCTATTGTGTCACGTCCCCAAGAAATTTGGTGATTAATATTGAATTTGAGCAAATTATTTTACCTTTCACTGCTCCCCTCTCTTAATTTTGGAAAAGGTGTACTTGTTACAAACTCGGGGTGAAAAATACATTTTTTTTTTGTGTTTTGAAAGCGACATAGTAGGGATTCAAAGTTAGTTTGGCGGTATAATTTGATTTTCTGGCGAAATACGAGGAAATATTCTAGCTTAATATATGTAGCAACCTTCAGGCAAAAAACCCATTTTGATATTTTAAGTCGTTTAGTAATAATTTATAGAACAGATCGACAAAGCGGCGCAAATAGTATTCTTTTGTTGAAGAAAAGTTCGCTAAAAATAATTAGATAATTAAATGCAAAATAATAATGTGCTCTTATTTGAAAAAGTAACTTGCTCTGATTGTTTTAGAAAAAGTTTCCCGAATAGTTTACACATTGATGAAACATTAAAAATGCACATAAAGGATTTTGACAATTAAATGCAACATTACAGACGTTGCAAGATCAAAAATGATCTTTTTCTAAAAAGTTAAGTTGTTCTCCTAAAACGAATTGTTCTCAAACTGATAAAAAATTTAAAATTGTATATAAAGGATAACTAAATGCAAATTAAATAATGTTATTTTTTTGAAAAAGTAACGCTCTGTAAGCTTTAAAAAGTTACCAAAATGGTTCAGTCATAACTCATAAAATTTAAAAATCGGACAACGGATTTAGATAATTAAATGCTAATAAAATGCAAAATTAAAAATATATTATTTGCTGAAAAAATAAATTTTTCTGCTGGCTTTAAAAAGTTAGCAGAGCGGTTCGCAAATTGACAAAAATTTAAAATTAGACAACGGATTTAGATAATTAAATGCTAATTAAATGCAAAACTAAAAATGTGCCCTTTTCGAAAGTTTCTGCTAGCTTAAGAATTGATAAAAGTTAAAAATAATATTTAGATAAATAAAAGCTGTACTTTCCTGACAAAATAACTTTTTCTATTAGCAGAGCGGTTGGAAAATTTATAAAAATTGTAAATTGGGCAACGGACTTAGATAATTAAATGCTAATGAAATGCAAAATTTAAAATAGGTTCTTTTCTATAAAGTAACTTGTAAAGTATATAATGTAGATATTTAAATACTAATTAAATGCAATCTAAAGACATTGAAAATTTTAAAATGTTCTTTTTTTGATAAAAGTTTGTCAAGTAGTTCACGAGTTCATAAAAATTTCAAAACTAGACCAGAAGCCTATAGGTAAGTAAACGCTAATTAGATGCAAAATTTCCAATGTTGCAAAATTAATAACGTCTTATATTCTGAAAGGTAACTTATTCTGCTGGGTTTAGAAAAAGTTAGCACAATTGTTAGCAAATGGATAATAAGAAGAAATCAAGGATTTAGAAGGTTAAATGCTAAATAAACGCAGAATTAAAAATTTGCGTTTGTTGAGAAAAAGTAACTTGTTTAGAAAAAGTTACCAGAATAGTTCGCAAATTAGTAAAAAATCAAAAATAGAAATGACGCATTTGGATAATTAAATGCTAATTCATAGTTATACATTAGACAAAATTATTAAGGAAAACAAATGCTAATTAAATTCGCAAATAAAAAATTTAATGATTACTTTTAGGATGGATATTCTACCATATGTAAATGAAGTAGATTAAAAATTGGACAACGGATTTAGGTAATTAAATGCTAGTATTCAAGAATTGTCAGAACGGTTTACAAATTGACAAAAATTGAAAATTGGTCAACGGATTTAGTTAATTAAATGCAAAATTAAAAATTTGTCCTTTTTTGAAGTTGCTGCTAGCTTAAAAAATAAGCTGATTGGTTTTCAAAGTTCAAAATAGGCGAAGTATGTAGATAATTAAAAGCTAATTAAATGCAAAGTTCCAAGTAGATTCTTTTGTGAAAAGTAAATTTTCTGTTATCCTTAAATAAAATAAACCAATTGGTTCGCAGTTTGAGGAAACTTAAAAAATATACAAAGGATTTAAATCATTAAATGATAATTAAATGCAAAGTAAAGATGTTCACATTTTAAATGTTTTTGTGATAAAGTAACTTGTTCCGCTAGTTTTACAAAATATCAGCCAAATAGTTCTCAAGTTAATAAACATTTCAAAAATAGGAAGTAATAGGGTAACTAAACACTAATTAGTTTCAAAATTAAAAATGTGTATTCTTACAAAAAATGTGACGTTCTGCCAGCTTTAGAAAAAGTTACCAGAATAGTTCGCAAATTAGAAAATAACCAAAATATAGAAATGACGAATTTGGACAATTAAAAGCCAATATTAGATGCAACAGTAAAAGTAAAAAGTAAATTTAATACTCCACTACCTTTAAAAAAAGGTACCCAAATGGTTCGCTACTACTAATTAAAAATTTAACTCTTTTTGCTAAGTCACATTTTCTAACGTTATAGAAAGAAAATTGATAATTAATTAAAAAAAGGATTTATATAACTAAACACCAATTAAATGTAAACATTACAAATCTTTTGGAAAAAATCACTTATTTTATTAGCTTAGAAAAAGAACAATGGTTCGAAAGGTAATAATTAGACAAAATTAGTGAGGGAATAAAACGTTAATTAGACTCACTAATTAAAAATTTAATGATTATCTTTAGGTAGGATAATCTATATCTCTAGTTAAAGTTAGCAGAAGTATCGTTAGAAAACTGATAATCATGAAATAGACTACATTATTGAGATAATTAAATGCAAAAATTCTAATCTTTTTTTTTAGTTACTTGTTACGTTAACTTTAGAGAAAGTTAGCAGAACGATGGCTCACAATTTGATAATTACAAAATAAACAAAATTAATGAGATAATTAAATGCAAAGAAGTGTGATTTTTGTTTTGAAAACGTCACTTTTTCTATTGGCTTTAGAAAAAGTTAGCACAAAATGTAATTAATCATAGACAAAGTAGTGATATAAATAATTGCATCCACTAATTAAACATAAAATGAATTTTGAACATTGTTGTACTAGTTTTGGATATAGCCGACAGGGTAATGGTTTGAAAATTGATAATTAATGACAAAATAGACACACAGCTAGCTAATTAAATGCTATAATTAAAAATGTACTGTTATCCTTAGGCATATGCTAAATTAAGATGACGTTAGAATTCTAAAATAAGAAACAGTATGCTAGGTATTTGAAACATTTTTTTTTTAAATTGATTTAAGTAAACACCGTCAATGACCCAAATATGCATTATCATATGTTTACATCCAAAACCAGTTATGAAAATGGTAGATGGACTAAAAATGTTTTTTGTTGTAAAGTTTTCGTCAATCTAATTATTTTCTAAAAATTAAATAATACAATTTTTGAGAAATTTGGCTTAAACTTGAGCTTAGCGCTGAAACATGCATCTTTTATAAAACTACACAAAACGCATATAGGGTTTTAAAAACCCAAAAACCCTATCAGTAGAATGAGGCCACCAACATCTCTAAGGACCAAAATCTTAATTCATCTTAGCATCCCTGTTTCGGGGGCCATCTCGTCGGGCATCTTCATCTTAATGTATGCTTAGTTCATCTTACTTCATCTTCAGCATCCCTAAGAACTATTCATCTTAATTCATCTTTTGAGCGTGGAAACCCCTGCTTTTCGATTGGTCCATAGACCCGCCCACCCTCAAGATTAATCCCAATCAATAAAATCAAAAAAATCTCAAGTACCACAAAACAAAAATGATTTTGTTTATTAAATCAATCGCATCATCATTATTAATACTAATTATAAAAATAAAATAAAGTGTTATTTTAGAATTGAGAGTTGGTTTTTGCAAGCTGTAACTTAAATCGGATCGGTACTTTGGATTGAAAATTGGTTTTGCAAGCTGTAAGTTAAATCAAATCGGTATTTTAGAATTTGTGTTTTGTTGTGGGTCTGTTATATATCTTCTAGTCTCTATCATCAACATCTGTCAAAAAGGGCTTTAGATTTATCCACAGGATTGAATACACAAAGCCGTTATTGAAAATGGACAACAAATACCTTGGGGCAAATAAACAAGTTAACTTTAATTTCCATATGTTAAAGATTACTTCGATAAGTAAAAATGTAATTAGGATTCGTAACTGCACCTTCACATCATATAATCCGTAGCTCTTTATGTAAGTATATAAATTCAATCTAATTACCGGCTTTTTTTGTAGCACAAAGAACGCAAACATCACAATTGCATTTTCAAGAACTGTTTTTACCTTTTATGTACTTAACTAATTAGTGTTTTTTTCCAAAAAAAAACACATTAGAGGTTTTTGAGCATTGAATAGTGAAAGGGCGTTATTGTGGTTGGACACCGGAAAACAAATATATATATATATATATATATATATATATATATATATATATATATATATATATATATATATATATATATATATATATATATACAATATAAAGTACTTTCGAATTGTTCTACTTTTTTTCTAAAGCTAGCAGAACAAGTTACATTTTTTAGAAAAGAACATCCCTAATTTTGCATTAATTAAGATTTACTACATCCTTTATATTTATCTATTTAATTTTAAGAACTTGGGAACCATTTAGGTACCTCCTTTTAAGGGTAGTAAAGTTACTTTTTACTTTTAGTTTTGCATATAATTGGCCTTTAACCAAATGATCATTTGTATATAGTGACTGTATTTTAATTTGCGAACGATTCTAGTCATTTTCTGAAAAATAGATAGTTTTAATTTTGCAAAATTTTTGAAATTTTTATTAACTTATGAACCATTTGTCCGATATTTTGTAAAACTAGCGGAACAGTTACTTTATAAAAAAACATTTAAAATCTGAACATCTTTACTTTGCATTTAATTAGCATTTAATGATTTTAAATCCTGTGTATATTTTTAAAGTTTCCTCAATTTTCGAACCAATTGGTTTATTTTATTTAAGGATAACAGAAAAGTTACTTTTCACAAAAGAATCTACTTTGAATTTTGCATTTAATTAGCTTTTAATTATCTAAATACTTCGCCTATTTTGAACTTTGAAAACCAATCAGCTTATTTTTTAAGCTAGCAGCAACTTCAGAAAAGAAAGCAAACATCACAATTGCATTTTCAAGAGCTGTTTTTACCTTTTATGTACTTACCTAATTAATGTTTTTTTCCAAAAACGCATTAGAGGTTTTTGAGCATTGAATAGTGAAAGGGCGTTATTGTGGTTGGAAACCCGGAAAACAAATAATATATATTAATGATTGGGGGAAATCCGTCAAGTACTTTATATTGTATATATATATATATATATATATATATATATATATATATATATATATATATATATATATATATATATATAGACACGCACACACAAGATTAATTAGATAGAAATTGGGGTATAGGGTCTAAAACGGACTGTTAACTTAAAAATTCCATTATTATACCCTATATTTTGAATTAATTTAATTCATCATCAGGACTAAATAGTGTTAAAAAAAGGTACAAATATGAGTTGTACTGTGATACTGTTTGACCAAACGAGTTAATGAGTAATAAAGAACCCTAAACTGGACATGGCTTAATATAAAATGGAACTAAAAACACGTTTACACGTCACCTTCCATTTTATTCCATTTTTATATTAAATCTCTCTCTCTCTCTCTCTCTCTCTCTCTCTCTCTCTCTATATATATATATATATATATATATATATATATATATATATATATATATATAATATAATTACAAATATGGATTAATCTATTCTAAATTCATCAACACGTTTTAAACCTTTTAAAAGCGTTAAGGATTTAGAGACAGGGGTATACAAGATATTCAATCTGGACATCATTATCAACAAAGCACGGTGAGAGGGTGGTGTTGGAACTGGAGAAATTTAAATCTATGCGCAAGCGTTACCATAAGTTTTTCAAGCCTGAGGACCATCACATACAACAATTTAACGAGCGGTTGAAGAGTAAAGATGTTTCAATGGGTTCGTTAGGACCAATAGGCAAAACAACCAATTTAATATTCATTTAGAAAACCGTTTTATTATAATGTTGGGAACATTTTATTATTGTAATAGACGTTTGTCAAATCGCCATTGTCACCACAATAGAAAAGATAATTAGTGGATTTTTAATATCTTGATAATACGTCGTAATTTGCTCAAGTTTTCAAAATATTTTTATTTATATATTTTTATGTAAGAAATGTGAGAATGTATGTAACTGATGTTTGTCTAGGGTTGTAAAACACATGCGGGGGGAGGGGGGGGCGAGTAGCAGGTGCACGCTTAAAAATTCTTTACTGAAGGGGCGTAACGAATCATTGGAATTTCTTATGCGCCGATTCTTAATGGAAAAATGTCACTAGCTTAATAAGTAATTGTGTTGGTACAGACTGCGACCAAACGATATCTTAGTTTGTTACTTGGAAACTCGAAAGAGAAATGTAAGGTTGTTACGGACGAATGCTTATTTTTAAAATTAAGTTGTCCTGCAATAATTAATATGAAACTTCCAACGGAAATTAATGTTTCTTGTTGTTTTATTACTTTTGAAAAATGTGAGTGAGCTACAGTTAGAGTGTCAATCGAGCCAGATCGATTTTTGGGTTAATGAAATACCTTCATTGTAAACAGTTTGTCTTTAAAAATAATTCTTGCGTGTACATTTTTCTTTTTGAATTCGCCAACACTAAGTTGTCCTTTCTTTCGGGGGTTAGTTGTAATGTGGTTTTCAAACATTAATCTATAAATAACAGTCACCCTACCCTTTTTGAAGTTAAACCGCGTATGTTAACGATTTGTGTCTGTGATCAATTAAAGGAATATTCTAGAGTAAGTAGGTATTTTTATATAAATTAAGGCTGTTTGCAAATGATTCTATAAGCCTATATAACCTGTTAAACATCGAGCATTGCCTTGCAAAGGTATCTTATTCGCACAAGCTGTTAAAATGAAATACAGAACAGGGCTCCTTCCCCCTTGTATTGGAGTGAGTTAGCATTGTTGTTTGTTGTTTATATTTATATTTTTGTAGAGGTGGGCTGATGAATGGGTACATGATACCGCTTTGGTTACTAATTGTAAAAGGCAATTACCAAGTGCGTACACACTCTCGAGATCAGATAACCATTAAACACCTCGAATTTTGTTTTTATTGTTGTATAGATGAATGTAACCTAACAAAAGAGCACTGTGTTTCTCTAACGCCCTCAAACTTATATATCGGTCACGATGTTGTGACCTATTTATAACTTACCATTGTAATGCTTTGTTTTAATGAGTTTTTTTTGTCAGTTGGTTTAAGTAGAATTATTTGCCTGCGAGCTGATTTCTCTTTGTATGTGCTTTATTGTAATTTGACTTATGTATTTTGTGCTTTGTAGTTACTAAACAATTGGGTACGCGTAAATTCCATGTCTGTTTTCTTTTGTCCTTGCCTTTACCTTATTATCAGCTGTGCAATTTTACTGTTGTATTTTATATGTACTGTAATTTGCTTTATTGTTTTATGTGCTTATTTACTTAAAGACCGGCATGATTGGTTTAAATGGCCACATGTTTGGTTTTACGATTTTTGTTTTGATTATTTATGACCCAATTGTGCGTGTGACTATATGTGTTTTTTTATTATTTTGTTTCTGTGTAACTAAACTACTTTTTATTCATTTTCTCTTAATGTTATAATTTTTTACGCACTTTAACCTGATTTAATGGTGTTTTGTTATATGTTTAACCCTTTCTTTGTTTTTTTTGTATTTGATTTATTAATGTACTTGTGCAATTAATTATTTAATTGAGGCCTATTAACCTGGCACCCCAGCATGTCAAAAATTTTTGGCTTCGTATAGAAATTACAGGCTTTTATGGGCTTTCAAATTTTGTCAATTAAATTTTTGGGCTCTTTTCATTCCCGAGGAAATCGATATTTAAGTGTGGGATGCTGATTTGCCGTTAAGCTAGCGCCAACTTTTTCCTGGGATACTTAAAGATTTCTCGTTTATCTCAGATTTATGGGCTTTTATGGGCTTTTCGAATATGCAACTTCCGATTTACTTGGATCAACCCTAACAAAGATATCAACCCTTAAAAATTAAAAGAACTTAAAAATATTTTTTAAAATAAATATTCTTACAGGCTTTTTATGTGCTTTCAAATTTTCTCAATTAAATTTTTTGGGCTCTTTTCATTCCCGAGGAAATCGATATTTAAGTGTGGAGGTGCTGATTTGCCGTTAAGCTAGCGCCAACTTTTTTCCTGGGATACTTAAAAATATCCCGTTTGTCTCAGATTTATGCGCTTTTCGAATATGCAACTCCCGATTTATTTGGATCAACCCTAACAAAGATATCAACTCTTAAAAATTAAAACAAAATATTTTTAAAATAAATATTCTTATCAGATAATTACGGGCTATTTATGGGCTCTTCGAGAATGCAACTCTTGATTGCCCCGGATTAACCTCAATAACAGTATCAACCCTTAAAGAAAGAAAAGATTGAAATATTTTAAAAATAAAAATTCTTTTCATATAAATAAATATGGGCTGTTTATTGGCTCTTCGAATATGTAACTCCTGATTTTCCTGGATCAATCCTTACAAAGGTATCAACCCTTAAAGGTAAAAAAATTTATATTTAAAAAAAAATTCCTGTCAGATAATCATGGGTTATTTATGAGCTCTTCAAATATGTAACTCCTGATTATCCCAGTTTAAGCCTAATAAAAATATCAACACTTAAAGGTTGATAAAAATAAAAATATGTTCAAAAATAAAAGTTCGTGTGGGTATTTATGGGTTATTTGCGGGCTCTCCGTATATATTATCGCCGATATGTCTGGATCAAACCTATCCAAGATATCACCACTTAAAAACAATGTTTTGATAGCAACTCAGAACTGGTAGACTATAGAAAGATTGAGTTCATAAATAAATAATAAATTTATTAGTTTATGTGATCGTTGGGTGTTGCTTCCTCAGGTATTGATATATAATGGATTTGGGAGTAGATTTTTTCGTCCAGGACTGCAGCGCAAAAATCACGGGCCACAGACACACGGGTTAGATCTATAAAGAAATAAAGATTTTATCATATTTTTATAATAATACGTTGTACTTTCGTTTACTTGGTTGAAACTTCATTCAGTGGTAGTTTTTTTTTAACCTGGAGGGCAGCCCAAAACTCATGAGTAACAGAAGTGTTAAGCCCATAAATGAATATTAATTTTAAGACAGTTTACATGACTGAGACGTTGATCATCCCAGATATCGCTTATAACCAATATACGGGTAATTTTTTTGACGGGGGAGGGCAGCCCAAAAATCATGAACGGCAGAAATGTTGAGCCCATAAATAAATAATAATTTTCTGATAACATTTGCGATTTTAAAGCGCTGTTATGCTTCGCTACTTTTATCAGTTTTTATTTTTATAATAGTAACTAATTAATACGTACACACCGTAATCACTTTTATAGGACATACTCAAACGGATATAGGCGGCAGTAGGCTGCTAAAATATAACTACAAATTTCAAATTTGTATACACTCGCAAAACTTATTGCGACACGGATTACCTACTCAACGATAGTCGGCTACAAACTAAAAGTTATTAAAGTGTAGTATAATATTGTACAAAATACTGATTAGTTTAAAGTTAAAACAATAAATAAAAGTAGTCGACTAGTCTAAACAAAATATAAAGGTACTATATTACTGATTACTTTGCGAATTCACACGCCCACGCATTATGCGTACGTATGATGCGTCTTGCAGGCGCCAATATTTTATTAACAAGATTAGGGACCGATGCTTCCTGTAACGCAAAGCTCAGCAGGATAGCAATAATACATCATTTTATCAAAATATTTGACACTTTTACGACCTTTTTCTGCAGTTTGAATAATCATTGATGCGATATGAAAAGAATTTTTATTTTTTAAAATATTTCAATCTTTTCTTTCTTTAAGGGTTGATACTGTTATTGAGGTTAATCCGGGGCAATCAAGAGTTGCATTCTCGAAGAGCCCATAAATAGCCCGTAATTATCTGACAAGAATATTTATTTTGAAAAATATTTTTGTTCTTTTAATTTTTAAGGGTTGATATCTTTGTTAGGGTTGATTCAAGTAAATCGGGAGTTGCATATTCGAAAAGCCCATAAAAAGCCCATAAATCTGAGACAAACGGGAAATTTTTAAGTATCCCAGGAAAAAAGTTGGCGCTAGCTTAACGGCAAATCAGCACCCCCACACTTAAATATCTTTTTCCTCGGGAATGAAAAGAGCCCAAAAAATTTAATTGGTAAAATTTGAAAGCCCATAAAAAGCCTGTAATTTCTATACGAAGCCCAAAATTTTTGACATGGTGGGGTGCCAGGTTAATAGACCTAATAAAGTGGGTTTTATTGGTGGTTCTTTCCCACAATAGTATATTAATGGGCTGAACCATCGCTGTACAACGCTCGTTGATTTTAATTTGAGTAGTTTCATTTTTGTCTTACCTGCCCCTCACGATGCAACACTTACCTCATCCAGCCTATCTAATTTAGATAGCACAACGTACTTACCACTAGACGGCCACTTCGTTTGATCAGATTTGAGGTTTGCGAGTAATTAAATATCAGACTTGTAAATAAATTCTAATGTTTTAATTATTGCCAGGAAAGTCAAAGTAAGGCAGGCAATTAATTTGAGTAATAGTAACATTATTGTCAGTAAAGTCAAGATAAATCACTTAGCGATTGTTTTGTTCTTGAATTTGCATTATTGCAAATAAGTTCAAATTACACTCTTCAGGATAGGGTACCTGGGGACGCTAAAATGTTTTGTAATGATGATGAAATTAGTTTAATAAATGAAATCATTTTTGTTTGGTGGTGCTTGAATTGATTTGATTGAGATTGATTTGATTGAGATTGATTTGATTGAGATTGATCTGGGGGGTGAGCGGGGTCTAAGGATCAATCAGAAAGCAAAAGCCATGGTTTACCATACAGTGCCACATGAATTAAGATCGTGGAGAGGTGTCGGCAAACATCAAAAGTGCCACCCCAATAAAATTTTCCCACGGTCTTAAACATTTTCCCAGGCTCAAAAGATGAATTAAGATGGATTAAGATGAATTAACACGAACCGAGATTCATTAATATGAGTAGGGATGCTGAAGATGAATTAAGATAAATTAAGATGAATTAAGATGACTTAAGGTGACTTCAGATGAATTAAGAGGAATTAAGAAGAATCAAGATGAATCAAGATGAATTAAGATTAATTAAGATGAATTAAAATGAAGACGACCGACAAGATGGACGACGAAACAGGGATGCTAAGATGAATTAAGATCAACTAAGATGAAGTAAGATTTTGGTCCTTCGGAACCTAGTGGCCTCATTCTACTCTTATCTTTAAGTCTATACCTATCATTTACTTCCATAGTAGATAATTTTTATTTCCTTCTACGCCCCTACTGCCCCTATGAAGTTAAACTTAAAATTAATTTAAATGATTAGGGGCCGGGGCGATGCTAACTTTTGGGAAAATGCTAAATTCTTGTTCAACGTGAAGGACCAAAACATTTTCAACCCGCACAGTGAGAAAGCAAGAGAGGACTTAATGCTAAAAGTATATCGTCACTATTCCGTCATAAAAACGTGATCATTTGAAACTTCACGTTAATATGATATTAAAATTCACGTTAAGAATTAAAAAACAAGAAACCTTCTTGTTTAATAAAACTAAAGGTGTTTAATTTACCCAATCTTCATGTTAGCATCTTTATGAGGACATAAAATAAAATAGCAGTAAAATTAGTAATTTTAAAAGTTTAAACAAAAGAATGCGGTGGATTCCTAAACAGTTGCACAAGATTCTTCTTAAATTAAAATACTTGAAATAACTTTTCCTGGCGCGTTTGTCGGTTGTTAGAATATACACGTTAAATGTAATAAAACAAAGATTTCGAAATTATAATCAAAAAATCAATAGAAAGACAATATTGTGAAAATGTGAAAAGTTGTTAACTTAATGTAGATGCTAGAAGCTTCCCTTAGTCGATCGATTTTAACCACCCTATATAGTATATATCGCCAACGCCCAATTTAATTCAAAAACGTTATTGATAGTAGCCCTTACGATAAGACTAAAGTGGGTTTATGGGTTGGATCCTAACTATATGAGGGTGCTTAATTGCCTTTAATGCATAAACAAGAAAAAGAGGGATAAAATTTGTTATCGATGACTTTTATTAGTCCACATACAAGGAATACATTATAAAATTTAAATAAATTTTCTCTCCCAAATGAAGAAGTAATTACTATGCTAATTAAACTAACATCTTAATTAATGCTCAAAAGTCTAAATCCAGAAGGGTAAAATTAATGCATGTTTGAGTTTCATGCAAATTTTAAATTCTCGTAATAGTACAAAATGTAACCATGCGTGCGCTCAAAATCTAGCGGAAATACCGCAACGTTTTGTATTTTTAGAAATTTGATTTAGGTCTTATACATTGTGTATAAAATTAAATTTTTTTAAAACAAGTCTAGAAGCGAATTCCAAAATCGCTGAGATTGAAGGCGTGATCATTAAAAGACTTTTGCTATTAAGTTTAGCTATTCTAGGAATTATAATGTTAAAAATGGATCCAGTTAAACATTGTTTGATGTTGACCACCACAAAGAGGGATGAACCCTGTTAAGTTAGTTCACAAAGTAGTTGCATTTGTACAGAAAATCAATAGTGATAGTTAAAGCTAGGTCTTAGTGACTATTATGCTCATATAAGTGTGATATTGGTTGTATATTCATTACACTAATTAAATTAAAACTACATTCTGTATACTAACTTAGGTGTTAATTAAGTGAAAAGGTACTTACACTCTTGAATGTCACGTCTTTATTTTGAGGAAAATAATATCCACGCGTGCCTAATTAAATTTGAGATACAGCACAAAGCAAAATTTAATTGATGTCTTGACACGACGAACACAATACTAATTAAGAATGCTAATTTAAGTACCAGTTATGTTCAGAATTAATACAAATTAAGAATACTAATTAATTGTAAATTTTAATGATAATTACGCGTCTACAAATACACAATTACTCATTCAGTGCTTAATTTATCTAATATTTGTAGGTCAATAGAATAAAATCGCTAAATTTGTATCGTGTAAGATCATAATACGGGAGCAAAGAGCGTTTTAAATTAGACACAAATGAGTAATTAAGCGCTTAATTTAATTTTAAACAAAATTGATGCTTAATGATAAAAAAAATTACATCAATGCATAATACTGGTTGAAATATGCAAATTAAGTACGATAAATTATGTCTGTCGAGCTAGCGCCCCCCCCTTGTAAAAATAAAAAAAATACTGAATATTACGAGCTATTTATGAGCTTTTACATTCTGCAAATTAAAAATTTTGGGCTCGTCATACAAGGGAGGAATTTAAATCTTTCAGTGGAGAGGCTGAGTCGACGTCGACTCAGTCCACCCCCTACAAATAATAATATTGAATCGTTCTTAGCGACAGAATTTTAAAATTTAAAATAATATAATTTCGATTTTTGAGCTCATCGTTTTAACCCCAAAGCAACCCTTTAAATGATTTCACTCAAGTAAGAACTATGCTTAAAATGAAAAAAAATTAACTATTTTGTAGGTAATTATTGTTTATCGATTTATGAGCTCTCGAGATACGCCTACTTTCATTATTGAGCTGCAACCCTTTTACGGTAAAACTACCCTTCGTTTCCCCACCACAAGACAGAACTATGCTTAAAATGAAAGAATTTACTATTTTGTAGGTAATTATTGTTTATCGATTTATCAGCTCTCGAGATACGTCTACTTTCATTATTGAGCTGCAACCATTTTACGGTAAAACTACCCTTCGTTTCCCCGCCACAAGACAGAACTATAGTTAAAATGAAAAAATTAACTATTTTGTAGGTAATTATTGATTATCGGTTTATGAGCTCTCGAGATACGTCTACTCTCATTAATAAGCTGCAACCCGTTCACGGTAAAACTACCCTTCGATTCCCCGCCACAAGAGAGAACTATGCTTAAAAAGAAAAAATTACTATTTTGTACGTAATTATTGTTTATCGATTTATGATTTCTCGAGATACTTCTTCTCTCATTAATGAGCTGCAACCCTTGTACGGTAAAACTACCCTTCGTTTCCCCGCTACAAGAGAGAACTATGCTTAAAATGAAAAAATTTTACTATTTTGTAGGTAATTATTGTTTATCGATTTTTGAGCTTTCGAGATACGTCTACTTTCATTATTGAGCTGCAACCATTTTATGGCAAAACTACCCTTCGTTTCCCCGCCACAAGACAGAACTATGCTTAAAATGAAAAAAAACTATTTTGTAGGTAATTATTGATTATCGATTTATGGGCTCTCGAGATACGTCTACTCTCATTAATAATCTGCAACCCGTTCACGGTAAAACTACCCTTCGATTCCCTGCCACAAGAGAGAACTATGCTTAAAGAGAAAAATTATTATTTTGTACGTAGTTATTGTTTATCGATTTATGATTTCTCGAGATACGTCTACTCTCATTAATGAGCTGCAACCCTTTTACGGTAAAACTGCCCTTCGTTTCCCGCTACAAGAAAGAACTATGCTTAAAATGAAATATTTTACTATTTTGTAGGTAATTATTGTTTATCGATTTTAGAGATCTCGAGATACGTCTACTTTCATTATTGAGCTGCAAAACCCTTTTACGGTAAAACTACCCTTCGTTTCCCGCCACAAGAGAGAACTATGCTTAAAATGAAAAATTTACTATTTTGTAGGTAATTATTGTTTATCGATTTATGAGCTCTCGAGATACGTCTACTTTCATTATTGAGCTGCAACCATTTTATGGCAAAACTACCCTTCGTTCCCCGCCACAAGACAGAACTATGTTAAAATGAAAAAATTAACTATTTTGTAGGTAATTATTGATTATCGATTTATGAGCTCTCGAGATACGTCTACTCTCATTAATAAGCTGCAACCCGTTCACGGTAAAACTACCCTTCGATTCCCCGCCACAAGAGAGAACTATGCTTAAAAAGAAAAAATTACTATTTTGTACGTAATTATTGTTTATCGATTTATGATTTCTCGAGATACGTCTACTCTCATTAATGAGCTGCAACCAATTTACGGTAAAACTGCCCTTCGTTTCCCCGCTACAAGAGAGAACTATGTTTAAAATGAAAAAATTTTACTATTTTGTGGGTAATTATTGTTTATCGATTTTAGAGATCTCGAGATACGTCTACTTTCATTATTGAGCTGAAACCCTTTTACGGTACACCGACTCTTTGTTTCCCGCCACAAGGGAGAACTATGTTTAAAATGAAAAATTTAACTATTTTGTAGGTAATTATTATTTATCGATTTATGAGCTCTCGAAATACGTCTACTTTCATTACGGTAAAACCACTACGTCTTGCCAACACACTTACTACGAAAGAAATTGAATATTTTGTATTAACTGTTGTATAATTCAATATTTTATATTATTAGTGCTTTTTCTATCCTTGCCATTTAGTACGCGATCGTGCAAGGATCACATTGCTAGCGGAAAAATTGCAGAACGTTTTCGCGACGATTCATTCATCCGACATAAAATCTTCGAACCACTGTAACAGCGGTTGTAGCTCCACGGGCAACACATCTGCTAACCTGTCTATTGCGGAATCTAAATCTCTAGTTGGTACAAATGCAAGGGACACTAAAATTCTTGCCTGTAGCGCAAAATCGGCATCCGAATTGTAGCGACCATTCATGTTTAAGTCAGGGTCCCGTACACCTGCGAAAATAGAGGTGGCGTCGATTTGAAGGTGCCATCTATGAACCAGTGCTCAGATTCGTAAAATATCTTAAAGAAAAGCCCAAATTCATTGTATAAAATTAAAACTGTTTTCCGAAAACCATCCAGACGGTGTTCGTTATATTGTGGATAATGTAAAATAAAAAGTATTTACGTGGAGATTGCGCTCACGCCCGCCCAAAAATCAGAATTCTTCCGGGAACTGGAGCACTATCAGCTAGTAAAAAATCTGCTCGAATCCCGGGCTGGGGTTTGTAAGTTTCATATTCATCTGGAATTATTAAATCATTCTACACTTTCGGGCGGAGGAGGTGCCGCTCTCACAAGATTTCGCTTACTTTGGATCATCTTCCGTAATGCTCCATGCTGTGGCATGGTTGCTTGGGCAACTTCTGATAATTCTCCAATACAGGCATTGATAACTTGTCCGTCACTTCTCCAGCTCTGTCTTTTATTCTAGAAACAGCTGCCTGGACCTCAACTTTTACCGCCAAACTGTCATAAGCCTCAGTTATTAAAATTAACAACAAATATGTAGAATTATTATACAAGGTGGCAGTATACAAAATGTTATGGAGCGGTTAAAAATAAAAATAGTTTTAAACGACTACATATTTTACCGCCTTTATACCACACATAACGATGTGTGAAATAATTTTTTGCGCAATCTGTGGCACTAATGTAGCGCCTACACTTATGTATGTAGCGCCTACACTTATGTATGTAGCACTAGAAAATACTGTAAAATATATCTTTGGTTATTAATAGCATGGCGCCGAAACGTCCTCGTGCCCCACCCCGTAAAATACACGTATTTTTTTTAATAAATGGTAGTAATCAAATCAGGAATCTTGTCAAATCCTACATTTAAAATAAAATTAAATTAATTGCATATTTTAATAAATTATTTTATACATTCTTCTTATAAACTATATTTTTATGTATTTTATGTATTAAATAACGATTTACTGTAAATGCATTATTATTTATATTTAATTCTTCATCTTTAAGTTCTTCGTCATTATTTGCATAACTTTCTGCATCCCTTAATGTTTTGCTTGCCAATAAACATTTTAATTTCTGTTTTTGAACTTCGCAGCATTTGGGTGCTTTTTCGGGATTATTTCCTTCTGTTTCATTAACAGCAGTAAATCTTTCCGGCACTATAGACACTGTACTTAAAGTAAAAGAATTAATTTATTGTTCATCGGTTTACTTGCTTATAAAACGCACGTGTTTCGTTATTAAGTTAAAGTTCTTTTATAAAATAATCACCCGCATTTTTTTTCACAAACCTGTAACAAGCACTAATATATAAAATATTTAATTATAAAACAGTTTATACAAAATATTCAATTTATTTCATTTTAAGTAAAGCTTTCTCTTGTGTGCTGGTGAGACGAGAGGTGGTTTTACCGTAAAAGAGTTGCAGCTCAATAATGAAAGTAGACGTATCTCGAGAACTCATAAATCGATTGACAGTAATTACCTACAAAACAGTTAAATTTTTTCATTTTAAGTATAGTTCTCTCTTGTGGCGGGGAACCGAAGGGTAGTTTTACCGTAAAAGGGTTGCAGCTCAATAATGAAAGTAGACGTATCTCGAGAGCTCATAAATCGATAAACAATAATTACCTACAAAACAGTTAATTTTTTCATTTCAAGCATAGTTCTCTCTTGTGGCGGGAAACCGAAGGGTAGTTTTACCGAAAAACGGTTGCAGCTCAATAATGAAAGGAGACGTATCTCGAGAGCTCACAAATCGATAAACAATAATTACCTACAAAACAGTTAATTTTTTCATTTTAAGCATAGTTCTTCCTTGTGGCGGGAAACCGAAGGGTAGTTTTACCGTAAGCATAGTTCTCACATGAGTGAAATTATTTAAAGGGTTGTTATGGGGTTAAAACGATGAGCTCAGAAATCGAAATTACATTATTTTAAAAGCTCATAAGTAGCTCCTAATTCTGTCGTAAAGAACGATTCAATATTATTATTTGTAAGGGTTGGAGGAGTGGGGGCAGAGTCGACGTCGACTTAGCCTCTCCCACTGAACGTTTTAAATTCCTCCCTTGTATGGCGAGCTCTAAATTTTTAATTTGCGGAATACAAAAGTTCATAAATAGCTCGTAATTTTCATGTATTTGTTTATTTATTTTTACAAGGTGGGGGGCTAGCTCGACAGACGTCGATAGACTAAAAAATACGTAATGCATGCAAAAACAAAAATCAATGATTAAGCGCTTATTTTAATTGTATATATTTAAAAGTAGACTTACCTTGCACTAATTTAAATGAACGTGCTAATTAAGCGCCAGAAATAAAAAAATTAGGTACTCAGTTACTAAGCGAATAATTTAACAAACATTTTAATGGTAATGCAATAAAAGTTTTCAAATGTTTATAAATCCAAAGTATCTTGAAGTTTAGAAAATACGTATGACAATCATAAAGACGCAAAGAACAATTAATTCATAATTAAGCGCTTACTTTAACTTTAAGCTGAATTAAGGGTCACAAAAACGAATTACTTACATTGCGTATTATAATTAAATTAAACTAAGAACATGCAAATTAGGCCCAAAAAATTCAAAATAAGTTACTCTCTTAATTTAGCAAACTGTTGAATAGCAAAATAAAATTATTCAAATCAAATCGCTTATTCATACAGACGAATTACGTACATTGTATAATACTAATTAAATTAAACTAGATGCCAATTAATCACAAAACATGTTACTAATTGAGTGTTTAATTTCGCAAACATTTTTGGTAAAATACAATTATTCAAATGCTCAAGTATGATAAATTGAATTCGCTTAAAAGCCAACAACAAAATTAGAAATAATTTAATGATTAAGCGCTTATTCTATTTTATATAATTAAAAGTAGGTAATAAAAGCAACTTATGAATCACATGACTTACCTACAAGTAATTGAAATGAACGTGGTAATTAAGCGCAAAAAATAAAATTTAAGTTACTCAGTTACTAAGCGATTATTAACAAATATTTAAATGGAAATAAGTTTTCAAATGTTTAGGTTTATTAAGCAAAGAATTTTAAAAATTAGAAATAAATTAAAAATTAGACGCTTAATTTAATTTTCAGTAGAATTTTTATAAAAAATTAAGGGTCATAAAAACATATTACGTGCATTGGCATAATACTAATTAAATAAAACTAGACACATGCACATAAACGCAAAAAATTAAAAACTCATTCAGCGCTTAATTTAGCAAACATTTAAATATTTTACTCAGTAAAAGATTAATTTAGTAAACATTTGAATGATAAAAATTATTAAAATGTTCAAGTACGATAAATTCAAATCGCTTAAAAATTAAATAGTACGTATGATCATATAGAAGTAAAGAACAAATTTAGAAATAAATTAATTATTAAGCACTTATTTTGATTTTATATAGTTAAAAGTAAGTAATAAAAATTACTAATTACTAATTGAAAGGAAAGTGGCAATTAACACCAAAAATAAACAAATAAGTTAATCAGTTACTAAGCGATTAATTTAACAGATATTTGAATAATCAATTTCAAATCTTTATGTTTATTAAGCAACAAACATTAAAAATTTAATTTTAAGCAAAATTTGCCTAAAAGTTAAGGCTTATAAAAAAGAGTTACGTACATTGCATAACACTAATTAAATTAAGATAAATGCAAATTAAGCGCAAAAACCTAAAAACAAGTTGCTCATTAAGCCTTTAATTTAGCAAATATTTGAATGGTGAACAAAATTAGAAATAAATTAATGATTAAGCGCTTATTTTAATTTTATACAGAACTTAGCTTTATCTAAAAGTTGGTAATAAAAACAAACTTAGGAATTTTACTTACATTTAAATACTTAATTATAACCCATTAAGATTCTTCTACTTAACTTACGTATGTACGTATTGATATGAACCTGCTAATTAATAACAATATTACAATAAGTAACCAAGCACTTAATTTAGCAAATATTTGACTGGTAAATAAAACAAAACATTTCAAATATTATCAGGTATAATAACTAACTAATCCAAAAACTAAATTAGTTAATAATTAAGTGCTTAATTAAGTTAACTTAAAACTTGCAAATAATAAATAAATAACTCTTACAAGTTATACGAATTACACAATATCTCGGGTAATACTCATTAACATGAACAATGTGTTAATTAACGGCCTAAAAATAAGAAATACGTTACTCGTGTATAATAAATTTAACACGTTTGACAATTTAAATGTACTTACTTTAATTTTAAATAGAATTCAATTTTAAAGTAAAGGATAATGAAATTAAACTGTTGTAAACTACTTGAATTACACAGTATTAAGTGGTACTACGTGATAATTAAGCGCCAAAGAAATTAAATATTGGCTACCTCTTAAGCACTTAATATAGCAAATATTTGAATGTGAATAAAATAAAATTGTTCAAATGTATATTAAGTCTAAAAATTCAACACGTGTAAAAAAAATACATACCTATTCCACAATGACGCTAAGACTAAACTAAGGCTTAATTCAATTTAAAATTTAACTATAATGAAATTACACTGTTGCTAAGTACATGAATTAAATAGTTCTAATTATAATAAAACATGTGAAACTAAGTAATAACTTACTCATTAAACGATTAATTAGTACCAGACTGGTAAGTCATAAAGAGAATTATAAATTAGAAATAAATTATTAATTAAGCGCTTAGTTTACTGTTACTTACAATTAAATTTTAAAATTATTGTGGATAATTAAATAAACTTGTAAATTTAGCTACAGTTAGAACAGTAATAAAAAAAATAATCTAACTTTTATGAACTATAATAAATGTAGTGTTTCAAATATAAAAAAATTTATGATCACCAAATGAATTAGACATATATTGCTAATTAAGAGCTTAATTTAGTTATCACGACAATTTAACTATAGTAAAATTAAACAATCACAAACTCGAATTAGGTACATAATACTAATTGTAATAATATACATAACAATTAAGCGCCTAAAAAATGGCAACGAATCACTGATTAAGCGCTTAATTTAGCTAGTATTAGAATGGTGATAAAAAATTGTTCAAATTCATCAAGTAAATAGTTTCAGCGTGAAAATTAAAAAAAAAACTATTATCGCCATAATGAATCAAAGAGTATTAAAAATTAGAAATAATTACTAATTTAAGCGCTTAATTTAATTTTAAATACAATTGGACCACAATACAATACCTCCTAGTACAGTGTCTCGGAAAACACACATTAATTACATAGTACTATTTGTAACTTCAATGTGATAATTAAGCAATTAAATTTATACATAAATAACTCAATTAAGTTAATTTGAAGGGTAATACAGAATAGGTCACATTTATTCCAGTATTAAATTCATAATGTTTCAAATTTTAATAATACGTATGATTACCATAAAAAAAGCAAAGAACATTAGAAACAAATTGAAAAATTAGAATTAAATTACTAGGATAATACATAATTAGCTATATCCAAAACTATAAGTGGCTAATTGCACTGAAAATATCCTTATAAGGTAGCGTTCATCAAGTTATCTCCGCATATAGTGCATTTTCTTGTATCCCATTTCATAATTAGGCGCTAATTGAGCGCTTATGTTAAAAATGTTGGTGTTTCAACCGTTTTAGCGCAAAAATGAATCTAATTTGGGTATGGCTAACTTAATATTAAGGTAGGTGTCGCGGATTAAAAAATTGAATATACGAATACGAAAACATTTCGTATATAATAGGTAGTACTAATTAGATAGGCGCTAAAATTCTAACCAAAAATCTAAGATATCGGTGACATATTCACAAAATGGACCGCCCCGAACTACCAGATACATAGGGCGTGTGAACTATTCGATTTTGAAATCGAGTAGCACCCTCGTTATCAACCCATTTCTTAGACTAAAATTTGAAACCCCTAATCAACAGAACTCCTTCAACCTACATAGAGAACCCAAATCTCCAAAAAAGGTCAAAACAAGTCGTTTCTGAATGATGTATCCTTACCATTTAGAAAAAGACTAAACTGCGGTTAAAAAATTAGCTGCTTGTCCAGTAATTCTTTGTTTATACATGATCGAAATAACTCAGTTAAGTGCTCTTACTACTAAAAAAAATTCCATATTATAGTTAGGGAAGTGATCCATTTGACATGATTAAATTATGGTTAAAAAATTTAGTGTATTTTTGCATTACTGAACCATTTCTGAATTAAGTGCCTTTACCATTTAGAAAAAAAATTGGAATTCATGGGGCTCGCCTCATAAAAGTAAAGTATAGTTAAGAAATTAGGCGGTCGTCCGATTTGCTGTGGCAATGAAATATATATTTTCCATATTAAGAGCTCGCTATTTAGAGAAAGTTGGGCTTTGCCCTTAACAAAGTGGTCAATTTTTCAAGAGTATATTACGGTTAAAAAATTAGGTGATTTCCAGGTTTTCCATTAATATACTTTCTTTACTTTCGAAATATACCGCTTCTGAATTCAGCATCCTTACAATTTAGAAAAAAAACTTGGATTATATTCCTTCCAATACGGGGCTCGCCGCACAAGAGTAAACTATAGTTAAAAATTAGGTGCTTTCTAGGTTTACTATCACAATGATTCTTTGTTTACCTAGTTTCCGAATTAAGTGCTCTTACAATTAAAAAAAAGTTGGATATTGCGTTCGTGAAGTAGCCCACATGTCAAGGTTACACTATCGTTAAAAAATTAGGCGCTTTTTCGTTTTTTAATTATTGCGATCTCTTTGTTTTCGCGTTATTGAACCGATTCTGAATCAAGTATCCTTACCATTTTGAAAAAATATGGGCTTTATTTTCACAAGAGGGGCTTATCTCATAAGAGTATACCATAGTTAAGAAAATAGGTGCTTGTCCAATTGGCTGTAACAATGATACTTTGTTCACGCATTAGCGAAATATATAGGTAGTTTCTGAATTAAGTGTTCACCATTTGGACTATTATTTTAGCGAGGTGGTCCACCTTTCAAGAGTAAACTATAGTTAAAACATTACTTGATTTCCCGTTTTTCTATTGTTTTCGCATTATCGAAATATACAGCTTCCTAATTAAGTACCCTTATCATTTAGAAAAAAACTTGGACTTCCAATAGGGTCTCACCGCTCAAGAGTAAACTATGGTGGAAAATTAGCTTTCCTGGTTTACCATTACACACACACACACATATATATATATATATATATATATATATATATATATATATAAAATTTATTTACCCAGTTTCCGAATTAAGCGTTCTCGCCATTAAAAAAGTTGGATATTATTGTCAGTGAGGCAGCCCACATGTCAGGATTACACTACAGTTAAAAAATTAGTTGCTTGTTCGTTTTGCGATTTGCTTTCTTTTCGTATTATTGAGACCGCTTCTGAATTAAGCACTCTTATAATTTAGAAAAAAAATTGAATGTTATTTCTCTAAGCCCACATGTCAGGATTGCACTATAGTTAAAGAATTAGGTGCTTTTTCCTTTTGGCAATTTTCTTTAACTTCGCATTACTGAACCGATTCTGAATTAAGTACTCCTACGATTTAGAAAAAAAAACTCGAATTTTATTTTCCTAATAGAGTTAAAGATTAGGTGCTTTTTCGTTTTTCCATTATTGCGATTTCTTTCTTTTCGCATTATTGAACCGCTTCTGAATTAAGCACTCTTATCTTTTACAGAAAAATTTGGAAAACTAGGCGGTTTCCTCGTTTACCGTTATAATTATTCTCTATTTAAGTAGTTTCCCAATTAAGCGTTCTTGCAAAAGTTGGATATTATCGTTAATGAAGTAGCCCACATGTCAGGATCACACTCTAGTTAAAAAGTTAGGTGCTTTTTCGTTTTGCCATTGATGCGATTTGCTTTTTTTTTCGCATTATTGAATCGCTTCTGAATTAAGTACTCTTGCAATTTAAATGTTATTTTTCCAATTAGGGACTCACCGCACAAGAGTAAAAACTATAGTTAAAAATTAGGTGCTTTCCTGGTTTACCATTACAATTATTCTTTATTTACCTAGTTTCCGAATTAAGTGCTCTTGCCATTAAAAAAGTTGGATATTATCGTTAGTGAAGTTGGCCACACGTCAGGATTAAAAAATAAGGTGCTCTTTCGTTTTGCCATTAGTGCAATTTTCTTTGATTTCGCATTATTGAACCGATCCTGAAGTACCGTTACCCTTACCTTAGAAAAAAAACTTGGGACTTTATTTTTTCAAATGGGACTAACCGCACAAGAGTAAACTACAGATAACAATTAGATGCTGTCCTGTTTTACCATTACAATTACTCTTTATTTACGTACTTTTCGAATTAAGTGTTCTTCCCATTAAAAAAAGTTGGATATTATCGTTAGTGAGGTAGCCCACGTGAGGATTATACTATAGTTATAAAAAAATAGGTGCTTTTTCGTTTTTCATTAATGCAATTTTCTTTAATTTCGTATTATTGAACCGATTATGAATTAAGTACCCTTACCCTTACCTTAGAAAAAAACTTGGGATTTTATTTTTTCAAAAGCCGGACTAACGGGTCTTTTCCTGCTTCACCATTACAATTATTCTTTATTTACGTACTTTCCGTTCTTCTTGCTATTAAAAAAAGTTGGATATTATCGTTAGTGAGGTGGCCCACATGTGAGGTTTACACTACAGTTAAAAAATTAGGTGCTTTATCGTTTTGCCAATAACACAATTTTCTTTAATTTCGAATTATTGAACCGATTATGAATTAAGTACCCTCATCATTTAGAAAAATACTTGGATTTTATTTGTCTAATAGGGGCTCACTGCACAAGAGTCGACTATAGTTAAAAATTAGGTGCTTTCCTGGTTTACCAATATACTTATTCTTTATTTAACTAGTTTCCGAATTAAGTTCTCTTACAATTAAAACAAAAGTTGCGATATTATCGTTAGTTATGTGTCAGGATTACACTATCGTTAAAAAATTAGGTGCTTTTTCGTTTTTTTTTCAATTTTGCAATTTCTCTGTTTTCGCATTATTGAACTGTTTCTGAATTAAGTACTATTACCATTTAGAAATAAATAGGAGCTTACCGCACGAATACACTATAGTTAAAAATTAGGTGCTTTCCTGGTTTACCATTATAATTATTCTTTACTTACCTAGTTTCCGAATTAAGTGTTCTTACCATCAACAAAAAGTTAGATATTTATAGTTAGTGAAGTGGCCCACATCTCAGGATTAAACTATGGTTGAATTCTGAATTGTGTCCCCACTATCTGAATATTGAATTTTTGTTCAAAAATTAGGTGTAGATTGTGCATTAAAGGAAAAGTAATGTGGTGTATTGTGGATATTGTGGATTTTATTTGTCTAATAGGGACTCACTGCACAAGAAGTAGACTATAGTTAAAAATTAGGTGTTTTCCTGGTTTACTTATTCTTTATTTACCTAGTTTCCGAATTAAGTACTCTTACAATTAAAAAAAAGTTGCGATATTATCGTTTGTTATGTCAGGATTACACTATCGTTAAAAAATTAGGTGCTTTTTCGTTTTTTCATTTTTGCGATTTCTCTGTTTTCGCATTATTGAACTGTTTTTGAATTAAGTACTATTACCATTTAGAAATAAATAGGAGCTTACCGCACGAGTACATTATAGTTAAAAATTAGGTGCTTTTCTGGTTTACCATAACAATTATTCTTTACTTACCTAGTTTCCGAATTAAGTGCTCTTACCATCAACAAAAAGTTAGATTTTTATAGTTAGTGAAGTGGCCCACATCTCAGGATTAAACTATGGTTGAAAAGTTCTGAATTGTGTCCTCACTATCTCAATATTGAGTTTTTGTTGAAAAATTAGGTGTAGAATGTGCATTAAAGGAAAAGTAATGTGGTGTATTGTGGATATTGTGAATTCTATTTGTCTAATAGGGGCTCACTGCACAAGAGTAAACTATCGCTAAAAATTAGGTGTTTTCCTGGTTTACTTATTCTTTATTTACCTAGTTTCCGAATTAAGTGCTCTTACAATTAAAAAAAAAAGTTGCGATATTATCGTTGGTTATGTCAGGATTACATTATCGTTAAAAAATTAGGTGCTTTTTCGTTTTTTTCATTTTTGCGATTTCTCTGTTTTCGCATTATTGAACTGTTTTTGAATTAAGTACTATTACCATTTAGAAATAAATAGGAGCTTACCGCACGAGTACATTATAGTTAAAAATTAGGTGCTTTTCTGGTTCACCATAACAATTATTCTTTACTTACCTAGTTTCCGAATTAAGTGCTCTTACCATCAATAAAAAGTTAGATATTTATAGTTAGTGAAGTGGCCCACATCTCAGGATTAAACTATGGCTGAAAAGTCCTGAATTGTGTCCTCACTATCTCAATTTTGTTCAAAAATTAGGTGTGGAATGTGCATTAAAGGACAAGTAATGTGGTGTATTATGGATATTTGTATATTTTAGGGTGATACATTTTGTGGGTACGTCACATATCTTGTAAATATTTTATTTGCAATTACGACACCTAATCTGCACCTAATTATGAGATTATTGACTACATATTTTCGTATGTTAATTTTGTACTTTTATTTTGGGAATATTAAACGTGTTTATCTCTCATCCGATAAACACATTGTTTGGTTATTTTTCGGAAGAAACAGTATACATGAACGTTGTCATGTTTGGCAATCTAAAATTGCGTTATTTTAATTAATTACGTTTCGTTGAAAACATTGTTTAGGTACGCCTACAGCTGTAAGGTGATCTATAATGGTAGGTATTTGTAAGCCCATCTTAATAAAAAAAACCGTTTGTCGTATTTTAAGGTTACCCTTTACATGTTTTCCCATTTCATTCCCAACTGAAGTGGTTTATGCTTAAATTACTTAAATAAGAGTTTTGGTTGCAGTTTTCAGGCTGGAACGTTAAATATAGCGAATTTGAATTGTTACAATAATAATGTTCTCACATATTGCATTTTTTTTTCATATTTTTCCCTTATGCATATACCCAGTACTTGACATCGTACTTTCCATCTTTACAAGTACATTTTCTAAACCTTTTGTTACTCAAGTACGCCTCCATATGGACGATCTCAAGAGTCCGCCATCAAAAACTAGGTTAATTGTATTTGCAGAATAATTTCAAATTTTTCATTGAAGTTAATACTTAATGTATTACGAGCACTAGTTTTATGTGAGATGATCCACAACGAAAAGACATAAAAATTAGCAATCTCCATCCATTTGCTTCATATTCACGTCATCATCTATATTTATCGATGTGGTAGATTTAAGCAAAAGCTATTTCGAAATTTTACAAACTTTAAATAACCTGCATCTTCTAGCAGTGTTATTAAAGGAGAAAATCTAAATTTATCACAGTTCTAAAACTCAAAATTCAGTGCAGACGTATTTATATTTATCTAAATTAATTTGCTAATCATCTTTGAAACAAAAAAAAAAAAAAAAGATAAAAGTGATTATTGTTAAATTGATAATGTATAAATAAATATTGTGTCAGTTATATACATTCTAAAACGTGATTTTTGGATGAGGCCCAAACAGGAAATGTATTTATTGGCTCATCTAGGTTTGATCGGTAATATTTTTTTTATTATAGTGACGTTAGAGACGTCTTGGTTATTTTGGCGATAAATGTATGAATGAGCAAAATTTAGTAGGTAAAAAGTGAAATGATTACATTTATGTTGGAGTGTGTCGGAAATTGCTGCAATTTATTTAAGAAACGCTACATAATTTTGGCAAAATGTGCCCAATATAAATATTTTAGTGTTTTTCATTTCTTGTGTGTGTAGTTTTTCAAACGCACATAAATGTTTCTGAATTTTTAAACAACACAGAATGTTGGAGCAAATTATACAAAATTGGTTAAGAATTGTTTACACGATAGTGCTTCTTTTTTTTACATTTGCCAAAATATCACACACAACTCTTAATTTTAAGAATGCATATATAAGTGTTCACTAAGTTACATAACAATGCAAAATTTGCACTATTGTTACACATATTTAAAATACTTAGCTTTTTTGGATTTTTAATGGTGTATTTTTGTATTTATGTTTATACCAAGCTAGAAAATACTCTTAAGATGTTGAAACAAAATTATGAAGCATGAAAATTGAAAACGCAAACATAACCTTGCTATTAATATAACAGTTTAATAAACACATCAAGCCAACTATGGAATCCAATTTTAGTAAATAATAACTAGATCTTTAATAAATTAAATATTGTTTGCCTTGAAGATGATAAATCAGAACACCGTCTAACGGTCGAAGGTTAACAGTGAAAAACATCATAATCAAAGATCAAATTTAACAAATTTTAATTCGATACAAGTGTAAAGTTGTGAAAAACTTTCATTTGAAATTGATAAAAGCATTCACAAATAGAAACTTGACCTCAAGTAAAAATCCAGTCAAATCTAGAAAGAAATAGCTCTGTTAATAATTGAAAGTTTTATTTTATAGTGAGAACACAATGTACTACGTTTAAGATAGTTTTTAATTTTAATTTCAACTATGTATGTGGTAATTTAACATATAATTGGTAAAAAATTTACTTCAAGGTTGTAACGTCCCACAAATTAATTGCCTGCCTTACTTTGACTTTCCGGGCAATACTTAAAACATTAGCTTTTATTTACAAGTCTGATATTTAATTACTCGCAAACTTTAAACCTGATGAAACGAAATGGCCGTCTAGTGTTAGGTACGTTATGTTATCTAAATGAGATACGTGTTGTATCATGCGGGCAGGTAAAAAAAAATGAAACTACCCAAATTAAAGTCAACGAACATTTGGGGCACCAGTGGTTCAGCCTGTTAACCTAGTAATGGCGGATACGGTTATGTTAAAAATCTGAAATTACGAAGCTGTAGGTTTTGGATGACGCTGAGTTCAAATATAATATTGTCCTGAATGTGGCACTTCCGGTTATACCGGAAGTAGACGTCAACTTTGTTATTTTAACTGGAACCTAATATTTTTTATTTTATTTTCGAATTCTACATGAAATTGTAGATAAAATTTGTGCACAATGTCCTATATCAAAAATGAAGTATTTTCGAAATATTTCGATTTTTTTTTTAATTTTGAAAAAATCCTAGTCCACATCGAATAACGATATCTCCATTAATAACGAAGCTAGTGTCGTGAAATTGTAACCAATAAACAACAAGCGCTTGACCGTTAACTCCATATATCCATCTCATTGATATTTCATACAGGGCGTTTTAAACTTAGCCGCCAACATGCACAATTTAAATCATTTATACATTGCTTACTTTAAATAGAACACCCTGTATTTTATTACATTTTCCGCTGTATTTTTTAAGCCAATTCATTTGGTATCAGTATTCCCTATACCTAAATCCAACCACTTTAAGGTGATATTTTGTTATTTTTTCATACGTTATTAATTCTGAAAAGTAACCAATAGCCTGAAAGGATTATTAATTGTGGATATCATTAAAAACGTTGACTAGGTATTTTGTATTAATTTAATTAGATAACTTACAAACAAAAACAACTAAATGTAATATTAAGCAAATAAAGTTTTATAATAAGTGTTCAAAATTAGCACCATCTACATCTAAACATTTATGAATCCTTTTCATTAAGTTATGTCTTGTAATTCTGGAAATATGGTCGGGTGTTATAGGATTAAAAGCAAGTAACACTCTCTGCATCATATCTTCCTTTGTCGTAACAGGTTTGGAAAATAGCTGATTTTTAATGTAACCCCAAATACCAAAATCTAGAGGAGCCAAGTCAGGAGAGCGAGCTGGTCAACGAAACGGACCCTGATTGGCAATCCATCTATCATCAAACATATCGTAAAGTTGCTGAGCAACAGGCCCAAAGTTATGAGGAGGTGCTCCATCTTGCTGATACCAAGCTGAAGCCGCCTCTCCATTTCTTAAAGTATGTAACGCCGGCCGTATGGCTTCTTCTAAAAGTGGCAATATCTTGTACCATTTAAATTTTCATCACAAAATTTTAATGCTAAAATTTTATCGTCTTTTATTGCACAAAAACATTAAAACTCCAACTATCTTAGAAATAACGTTCTCTACTAACATGCGGATTTTCATTAGACCAAAAATGGGAATTATGTCGATTGAATAATCCATTTTTGCTAAACTTTGCTTCATCACACCATATAACTTTTTTTATGGTTTTCATCCTCTTGGGTCTTCATTAAAAACCATTCACAGAATTCTACCCTTCGAGGAAGATCACCTAATTGTAAGTGTTGCACCAAATGATAAGAAAATGGTTTCCATTTGTGTTGTTTTAAAATGCGATGAATTGTTCTCGTCGACAAAGTAAGATCTCTCTCACAATATCTAATGGAGTCATTTGGAGAGGCAGTAAAATAACCCAAAACATTACTTTCGTTTATGTCACTGTCCACTAGTGGTTTATTTTTATTAATTTTAGTCTTAAATTGACCAAACTTACGGCAGTTTTTAAGCAATCTTCTTACAATATCACCAGTTGCATTTGGTCGATTTGGATATCTTTCTGCAAAAACACGGCAAGTTCGTTCAACAATTCTATTACACTCGCCGTAAATAATAATAAGATTTAAAAAATCATCATTAGTAAAACCTACATTTGCCATTATTTACTATGAAATACAAACTGGTAAAGAAAACTGTCAAAACAACATAAACAATTAACGTTCTAACTATCAAATCTTTGACAGCCATGGCCTACCCTTTACTAATGTTGAAATAATTAAGTGTTATTAAGATGATGAAATATCTCAAAAGTGGTTGTATTTAGGTATAGGGAATACTGATACCCAACGAATTGGCTTAAAAAATACAGCGGAAAATGTAATAAAATACAGGGTGTTCTATTTAAAGTAAGCAACTTATAAATGATTTAAATTGTGCATGTTGGCGGCTAAGTTTAAAACACCCTGTATGAAATATCAATGAGATGGATATATGGAGTTAACGGGCAAGTGCTTGTTTATTGGTTACAATTTCACGTCACTAGCTTCCTTAATATCGTTATTCAATGTGGACTAGGATTTTTTTTTTAATTTTTAAAAAAATCGAAATATCTCGAAAATACTTCATTTTTGATATAGAACATTGTGCACAAATTTTATCTAGAATTTCATGTAGAATTCGAAAATAAAATAAACAATATTAGGTTCCTTTTAAAATAACAAAGTTGACGCCTACTTCCGGTATAACCGGAAGTGCCATATTCAGGACAATATTATATTTGAACTCAGTGTCATCCAAAACCTACAGCTTCGTAATTTCAGATTTTATAACATAACTGTACCCGGCATTACTTTTAATCAAAATTCTTCGCGCCACACCCTGTATAGTCAAACTCACAATTGAGTCATAAATAATCAAAATAAAAATCATAATAAAAATCGTAACACCAAACGTGGCCTTTTTTAAAAACCAATCATGCCGGTCTTTAAGTAAATATGCACATAAAATAATAAAACAAATCACGGTACATATAAAATACAACAGTAAAATTGCACAGGTAATAAGGCAAAGACGAGGACCAAAAGAAAACAGACAAGGAATTTCAAAAATTGCACAATTGTTTAGTGACAACTAAAGCACAAAATACATAAGTCACATTGTAATAAAGCACATACAAAAGAGAAATCAGCTCGCAGGCAAATAATTCAACTTCAATAAACTGAAATAAAAACTCATTAAAACAAAGTCTTACAAGGGTACGTTATAAATAGATCACTAATATCGTCACCGATATTTAAGTTTGAGTGCGTTAGAAACATACCGTGTCTCTCTCTCTCCGGTTACACATCCACCTATACAACAAAGAAAAACAAAAATAAAATTCGAGGTGTTTAATGCTCTGGCTTCGGAGTGTGTACCAACAGGCAATTGCCTTTTACAATTAATAACCTGCGGCATCCTATACCCATTCACCAGCCACCTTTACACCATTATAAATGTAAACAACAATCAACAATGCTAATTCGCACAAATACTAAAGGGAGAGGGCCCTGTACCGTCTTTTTATTTTAGCAGATTTCAGCTTAATGAGTCCGCGTACGAATAAGATACCATTCCAAGACCATGTTTGATATTTAAGATGTTATCTAGACTGGTAAAACTATTTGCTGCGAGCTTTCAGTTATATAAAAATACATACTTACACTAGAATAAATATTCCCTTAATTGATCATAGGCTCAAATCGTTAATAGACGCAGTTTAACCCCGAAAGAAAAGACAACTTAAGTGTTGGCGAATTCAGAAGAAAAATGTACACGCAAGAATTATTTTAAAGACACACTGTTTACAATGAAGGGATTTAATTAACCCAAAAATCGATCTGGCTCGATTGACAAGCTCACTGTAACTGCCCCGATCCAAACATAACTATATCTACTCCCGAAAAACCTCAACCGTCTTTCAAAAGTAACAAAAATACCAAGAAACACTAACTTATGTTGGAATAGTTTCATAGTAATTATTGCACATCTTAATTTTAAAATATGCATTCGTCTGTAACAACCTTATATTTACGAGTCTCGAGTTTCCCAGTAACATCGTGGCCCGTCTCGCCACAAAGAATCATTAGACCAATGACATTTTTACATCAAGAGCGCGCATAAGAAAAATTCCAATGATTTGTTACGCCCCTTCAGTAAAGTATTTTTAAGCGTGCACCTGCCACTCACCCCCTAACATGCGTTTACATACATATTAGTTACAAACAATCCTACATTCCTTAGATAAAAATATATAAATAACAATATTTTGAAAACATTAGTAAATTACGACGTATTATCAAGATATTAAAAATCCACTAATTAGCTTTTCTATCGTGGTAATAATGGCGATTTGAAAAACGTTTATTACAATAATAAAATAATAAAATTTTTGCGGTCCGCTACCTACAAGGTGTAGGAAAAATCACAGCATATATAACCTAGACATTAAGTTAAAATTAAAATTAAGACGTACCATTGCACCTTTTTTTGATTATAAAATGCCAAAACCTATTTGAACGAATGTTTTCTTGTTAGGACGAATATATATATATATATATATATATATATATATATATATATATATATATATATATATATATATATATATATATATATATATATATATATATATATATATATATATATATATACATACAGGGTGTGGCATTAGTGCGTCGAAGTACGATATATCCGTTATTAAAGGAGATATCAAGAAAAGTTATAGGCAACTTCAAACTTCACATAGTAAAATTATTTTCGTATTTACAGGGTGTTACATATTACCAGGGTGAACCAAACATACTTTTTTTAAATGTAACACCTTGTGATTTATATTCTCAGTTCAATAACAGAAAGAGATTTTATTAACAATTTCTATTATAACAAGGTAGCCGTGAACAAATGACAGATATTATTCAGTAATAATTAAGTAGCTTGTTATTTAACAAACTTTTTTGAGATTGTTTAGTGTATATTAATTTGTAAACCCTTGAATACTGTTTGAAATGAACTTTCCTGTTGAGAATTAACAGACATGTTATGGGTACTGGGAGAATGTATGAAAAATTGTTTATTAGCACATAGAATTTACAAACATCCCGCACGAAGACAACCCGAGAAAATAACGTTGGAAAGGTTAGTAGATCATTTTCATCGTACGGGTTCAGTAGTTTATGAAAAAAAGGAAAAGACAAAACCTGTACTTAACGAGGAAAAAGAATTTAACGTGATGCATGAAGTTACGCATAATCCACATGTTAGTTACACGTGAAATCTCGCGTAAGCATGATATTAGTGAGGTTCGTTCGAAGAATACTGCGTAAAAATAAGATGCATCCATACCATATCCAGTTGCATCCACAGTTACTCGAAGATGACTATCCCAGAAGGGTTGGTTTTTGTGAATGGGCTCAACAACAAATCCACAATCAACATTTTTTTAAATCATTTGTACTTTAAACGCGTGTGAAGTTAGCACCCCGACAAACAGTTCTAATAGTTCTGATTAACTTGTAACTTCCTTTTAAAGAGTTTAGAAGTTTTATAAAAAATTAAAAGAGTTTTGCTCATTAACGGCTCCAAATTTGATTTGAACACATCGAAAATCGAGATCCAGTAGTTCTCACTAGCTAAATTACTATATTTTGCAAAGTTCCTGATATGAAACATTTTTTAAAAAATTAAAAAATTAAAAATTTTTGAAAATTCTATTTTGATATGCAATAGTTCCAATCAACTACTGATACTCTTTTATTCATTCCTAAGAGTTCTCGCTAATTTAAAAAAAAATTATAATCAAAAATGAAAAAGTTACAGCCCTTTTACTTGAAAAAAATGTTAACCAAAAATATTTTAAAGAGTTCTAATAGTTCTCGCAGAAGATTTGGATAGTATTCGAATTGTTCTGAAAGAAATTCTAGGTAATGGTCGAAAGCGATCCGATTAATATTTATAGAATTATTCAACTTTAAAAAATCGCACAGCTTAAATTTCTAGGTAATATTTTGAAGAGTTCTAAAATAGTTCTGGTATAGTTCTCGACATGCACAATGTCTTTCCAAAGAGTTTCAATGCTAACATTAATTATATAATTTTTAAAAAAATTAATTTATCCGATAAATAGGCTATTTTTGAGTAATTGTTAAAAAAATTATCTAATTAATTTTATCATCGGAACTCCTTGGAAAGGCATTGTGTATGCTCAGAACTATAGGTCAATTGTTTTAGAATAATCAGAACTCTTGAAAATCGACAGCGTCTCATCTATATCTGCGTAAATCTTAAAAGTATCGATGAACAACAGGGTTCCAAAAGTTTCCGTTGTAGATTTGGATAGTACTCAGAAAATTATAACAGGAAGGCTAATGAATGAAAGCAATTCGATCAATAATTAATGTTACACAAAAAAAAATAGGATTTAAAACCAAAGTTAGACAGAATCATTAAAGAAATTTTTTTTCCATAGAAGTTTTAAGCTGTTTCAGTGTAAATAATTTTTCAATTATTAAATATATATTTTATGAAAATATCTGGTGTGGAACCTTCCAACCTACAAAATGGAAATCAAAAGAAATGAAATAATTTTAATTATAATTTTTACCTTCCAACCTACAAGTACATATGTAGGTATAGAAGGTTATGTAATCGACTTTTTTTTTCACTATCGCTAATCGACTTTTACTCATTTTATAACTTTTGGCCAAGTTTCGCCAAGATCGGCCACCATAACGTCTGGATGTCTGGGTGTGTGTGTGTGTATGTGTGGGGAGGGGAAGGTATGTTAGTATCGACGATAACCCCAAAACGAAAACACCTACGTACTTAAAATTTTGTATTCAAGCTTGTTCTCATTTCGCTTGGAGCTGATTAGATATTGGGAGAAATCCGGCGGCGGAGAGAGAGGGTTTATTAGGGGTAGTGTTTGGTTTTATTCAAATATTTCTATAACAGCCGCATATTTCAAAGATATAAAAATACCTAGACCTTAAACATATCGATTAATCATGTTCTTTGCAATTTTTTGATACGGCCGTTGCTTAGCGGCAAAACATTTCTAAGGTAGAATTTAAGTGTTAGTTCAAATTTGTTCAAGATCTGAATAACGATTAATTTTATAACAAAAAGTGTAGACATATTTTTTAAGGAAAATTTAATTTTACATAACTTTTCTTTATATACCGCAAGGTAAGTCTAAAAATTAATTAAATATGAATGAAAATCGTTAAACTGTATTATTGATATCATATAGTACGCGGGCATCTTTGGAATCTTTTTTTAAGTTAACATGTATATATGTCTATTAATCTCTATCTCACATGAAGTTTTTAACGTCGTTCTGCCATAGATTATTGTTTTTGTTTTTACAGTGTTGCCTGTTCTCGTTATGAACGTATAAAAAAATTATAATTAAAATTATTCCATTTATGTTAATTTGTTCAGTTAGCATCTAGATGTCTATTAACCTCTGTCTGACATGAAGTTTTAAGCGCCCGTTTGACATAGATTTTTGTTTTTGTTTTTACAATGTTGCCTATTTTTCGTAATAAACTTATTATAAAAGGTTGTATAATAACACTAAAAAAATTATTTCATTTCTTTTAATTTCCATTTTGTAGGTTGGAAGGTCGTGTGGTGTTCCACACCAGATATTTGCATCAAATATATACTTAATAATTGAAAAATTATTTACACTGAAACAGCCCAAACTTTGTCTTTAACTTTAGCCAAATTTTTGTGTCGGTTTTCAAGAGTTCTGATTATGCTAAAACAATTCTCCTATAGTTCTAAGTATACACAATGCCTTCCCAAAGAGTTCCGATGATAAAATTAATTAGATAATTTTTTTAACAATTAGTAAAATATGGCGAATTAGTCGGATAAATTAATTTTTAAAAAATTATACAATTTTCGCATCGAACTTACGAGAACTATTTTAGAACTATTGGAACTCTTCAAAATATTTATCGGCGATACGCAAATTAACGCTAGTCTAATAATTCTATAAAGATTAATCGGATCACTTTCGATCACTAGAATTTCTTTCAGAATTTTTTGAATACTATCCAAATCTGCCGCGAGAACTCTTTAAAATATTTTGTTAACATTTTTTTTAAATTAGCGAGAAGTCTTAGGAATGAACAAAATAACATCAAAAGTTGATTGGAACTAATGCATAGCAAAATTTTATTTTCAAAAATTTAAAATTTTTTTTTAATTTTTAAAAATTTTTTCATATCAAGAACTCTAGAACATTGCAAAATATAGTAATTAAGCTAGTCAGAACTACGGGATCTCGATTTTCGATGTGAAGTTAGCACCCTATTTTTCAAATTAAAATTTGGAATCGTTTTTATTTTTTATAAAATACTTCCAAACTCTTTAAAAGGAAGCTAGAACTCTAATCAGAACTATTGGAATTCTTTGTCGGCCTACTAACTTCACACGCGTTAGCTTGAGAAAAGTATGTAGTAATATTTCATTACGTTTAATTTACACAAATTAAATAATTTAATCCCTGTTAAGAATAATTAACCTGTTATGAAATTGTTTATCTAACTTTATAATTGGTTAATTTACAACTTTACACAAATTTACAAATATTGAAGAAGATTGATTATAATCGAATTTAAAATTTAAATTTAAATAATTTAAAGCTTTAGCTCGAAATTAATTGAATTAAATTTAATATTGGATGAAAATTAAAATTAATTTCGCGTGTTTACATTGCTACTAATTATAATTAAATAAAAATAATAGTCTAATTTAAATAAAGTATTTTATTAAAAAAATCCCACTATTCAAAACTAACAATATTGCACAACATTTAAATTATTACGATCGAATTACCTAAAATTAAGATTAGGTATAAATTATAACCTTAATGGTACAATTTAAATGATAATATTCATTTGAGATCAATATTTAAAAAATAATCGACAAGGTCCATATGCGCTGAAATGACGACCGTGTATATTGTACTATTCAGTTAATTACATAGCATCACCAGCGATTCCACAACATGATACAGCACAAAAATTATGAGTCATGTTAAATGCCTAACGAAGAAGGCAGGTGAACTTTCCGAAACGTTGACAAAATACATGCCGCTCAATTAACAAAGCAATAGCCAACCGATTCTTATTAATATTCACAGAACACAAATTAAAATTATGCTCCATCACTACTAATTATAATTATATAAAATTAACTCGATAATAGTCAATTTTAAGCAAGTTAAAGTAAATATTTAAACTATTTGAAACTGTTTTATTCTATTAAAAATCACACTTTGTTTATAACTAACAAAATGCACAAAATTTTAATTATTAGGATCAATAGAATTACCAAAAATTACGTTAAATTATTACCAGAATAAAAAAAATGTAATTATCTTAAGATTAGGTATAAATTACAACCTTTAACAAGGTTCATTGCTGATTTAAGGTTCTTTCTATTCCTAGATCCACCAGCGATTCTACATTATGATACAGTACAAAAATGATGAGTCACGTTAGATGCCTAACGAAGAGGACAGGTGGAAGTTTCCGAAACGTTGAAAAAAAAACACAGCTCAATTAACAAAAGAATAACCAACCTACTCTTAATATTCAGAGAACACTAAAATTATGCTCCATTAAAAAGTCGATAATCCCAAATAAAGCAAATTTGGCGATATAAAAGTGTTGCTATTTTTACATTATTGATATTATATGCAAAACTTTGGGGTACAAAGTTTAATAGAGATGCACAATATTTTCTAAAAAAAAAAACGGTAAAAAAGCACAACTCTATTGTTTAAACTTAAATTGTCCGCAACATTATGCTGGAGAGTTGAGCAATAAAAACGCGAAGTTAGTGGTCATAGCACTAATTTAAAAAAAATTTAATTATTTAATGAGAGGTTTTCTATGGAATTGCGTGCGTATCATAACTGTTAAATAGCGAAATAAGTAAATAATAATCATCCTACCCCCCTCCCCCACATCAATAAAAGAAGTCATACTTATTTTTAAGCCTGGAATTTCAAAATATTTTTTACGTGTCAATGCGTGCATTTCATGAGTCATTGCATTTTGCAGTAAATTTATTTGGCGGTACTATACTTAGTAAGGTACCAAAATTACGTGTTCGGATAAAATAGACAACGGGTCATGCATATATAATTATCAAAATTAAAATGTTAAAACTTCCCCCAATCTGTTTAACAAAGAACGCTGGAGACGTTTTAAGATTATAATGTGTTTACTTAGGCGCCGAATCTTTTTAATTTCTTGTTATAATCATAAAACAACCATGATAAAGGTTACTGTAAATAAGATGTACCACAAGACAACGCACTAGGGACCGCTTCACTATTGGCTTATTGCCAAATTTTAGGTGCAAAAGAGATTTTCTAATTAATTTTAAAATCTATTTATAACTCGTGAAGGTGAAAAAATTTACGCAATTATTAAAATTCAGGGCATTGCACGTTCAACTTGGGAGACGAAGATAAAAGCGGACTGCATTTAGCTGATAACATTTCCTTACGTTGCCGTTATCTGTATTATAAACTAAGGCTGGAGAAGAATTTATAATTCGCATTGCAATTTGTCTCGCTGTTGCCGGTTTGAATTTTTTTACATAAATTTGGATTAAAAAAATTACTTACCATTAGATAAAAATACAAGAAGAGTGATAAAGTAAATAACCCTCATTTTTGGAAACGTAAAACTGTCACAATACACTAAGAACAGAAAAAATGAAAAACTACTACGTCCGTAAAAACAAACACAAACGCACGAAGGAATTTAACCGGTTAACATCAACCGCAAAACTAAAAGCGAGTTCTTACCGGTAATGTGAATATCAGAAAGTATTTTTGAACTTTGCGCGCGCAGTCTGACGGTAAGAATAAAACTCTTCGGATGTTAACGTTACAGCGATTTTGGTATGAATGAATATCTTCCTTGATACGTGACTATTATTTTATACCATTATTTATATGCAAAACATATTTACAATTTAATCATAAATTCGCGTACTCACACTTAAGAATAAGCAACCGCAATATTTAATCATCGATTATTTCTGTTTATGACTTTCTTATTATAAGTTTGTATGCACAATGTACCTGATGGAGTTACTGGTGCCAACTTGTCTCATTTTAGGCATTGAAATCTACGCCTAGCCTTATTCACACCCCATTTTTTTTTAAAGAATTTTAGACTTTTATAAGACCGTGACAATTTTTTTTTGTCATATTTATATAAAAGGGGAGTTTTTTAATGAGTACCGTCTGCTTAGGTCATTGGTTACATGTGCTTCTCAAGGGATTTCTCAGCACCCTACCGGAAATACACGCGAGACCTTTTATTATCTAAAATAAACACAATATATTCAAACGTAATCAAATAATTACCTAAATTATTTACATTGGATCAGTTTAGTTCAGAATACAGAAAATAAGAACAAACTGTAAAACTGTTGGTAACCTTTTAAATATTAAACGAAATTTAAATTTAAGTAAATATAAGCGAATTTACGGCAACTTTAAATAATTAGAATCAATTTTTTGTAAATTTTAAGTAATTTCTCAGAAAGTTCAAGGTAGATAATTTCAATTAGAGCTTTATATATTAAATTTCAAAAGAATTCTGTAACCGTTTTAAATAAGAATATAAATATAAAATATTCACATCATGAGTTTCAGTAAAACTGCCAACAAATTAAATAATATAATTATTGTAATTATTAAGTAGGTAATGGTCTAATTTAAGAAAATGTAAAGTATCGCGATTATAACACATAAATAAAACACTTATCTTTAAGGCATTAAATCGGGTATTTTTATTTATCTTTATACTGGGTGTTTCAAAAAACGTTCCGCTAATTTCTAAGGTAAATAGAATATTAAAAAATAACGTTAGTTTGGTAAAAGGTAAACGTAAAATAAAATAGATTTAGATTCCATAGTTGGCTTTGTACATTTATCAAACTATTAATAGCAGGCTTATAATTGAATTTTCAATTTTCATGTTTCATAAATTTATTTTGAGTAATTCTTAAATTACCATTTACTGAGGACGATAACTGTAATTGTTTTCGAAACGTATGACTGTATACAGGTTGTTTCAAAAAACGTTCCGCTAATTTCTAGGATAAATAGAATATTAAAAAATAACGTTAGTTTGGTTAATAAATATGTTTCCGAAAATGTCTCCTTAAGAAGACACGGCCCTGTAAAAGTTGCCTCAAAAATCTCTTTCTTTTATCTATCAAACGGTTTAGAATACCTAAATGTAATTTAGATCACAAACACCTTTGATTAGGTCATAAAATATAGCGTTGACAATTTTTAATATGTTGTGTAGGAGCGTCGCTAAAGGGGTGGTGCCACATATTTTGCCCCCAAACTTTTTGTATGGGGATATTTTTAATTTTTTGGGCAAAAATAATATAACAATAACAATTTGCCTCAAAAAAGGTACTCTTGTTGAAAGTCAAAAAAATTACTGGTTTTGGAGTTATTTGAGGTTTTAACATGCTTTACTTAAAAGAAGAAAATAAAAGAAATATTGAGTTAATTTAATTTACTTGAATTCAGTAGGCTTAGACTGCAGCCTCGCGATCTTTTTTGTTCGACAGATTCGTTTGACACATTGTTGTTGATAGTTTTGGTTTGTTTAACAAGTAATAACGCTTTTAAAAACTTTGAAAATGAATATGTACACTAATAGTGACTATACCGATATGTTCTTAACATTAAGGGAATGAGATGGAAATGCTAAAGCAGCGAAAAGAAGATATGCGGAAAAATTTCCAAGAAGAAATGTTTCGGATTCAAAAACATTTTTGAATTTAGTGAGACGGTGCCGTGAGACTGGAACCTTTAAACCAAAAAAGGTAAATTCTGGTAGACCACGAGTGGCAAGCATTCCTCAAACAAAAGAAAATATTTTAAATCTAGTTATTTTGCATCCTACGATAAGTGTTTCTAGTGTACATAGTGAGTAGAAAGGAGTCACCATCCCCTCCACTTTTTACGTCATTAACAAGTCAGTAAAATCTCAAATGTCCGCTGATGTTGGCTCATAAACAGGAGAATACATTATAATAATGCTCACTTGATGACGGTTACACCTTACAGAGCGAAACGCGCGAGAAACGACAATGCTGCTGGCCTTGGGTCTGGTGCGTGGGCGCACAAGACTTGTTAATAAACTATTACAACATAACCGTTCAAGATGATGATGGAAACGATGACGTGGATGAGCTGAATGTATCTCACATCCAAGGGGATGGTGATGATTCACAGAAGAGGAAGAAGATCATGAGGTAGAGAAGAAGGACGAATCTCAAAACCATGATAATGATAGTGAGGAATCACGGTTCAAGAAGAAGCAGACCAATAAAAAATGTGATTAAACAAATGATGTATTGTTGTTTATAATAATAATATATTTTCAAACGCTAAGCTTTCCTTCAATTTTTATTAATAAACGGTTTTTCCTAACGGTGTTTGAACCTGCACTAACAATGCTGCAGTTAATGGGAAAGGGCAGTTAGATGGGTAACTACAATAAGTGTGAGATTGGCTTTCCTTTGCACTCTGTAAGTTAAATCATACTGCTATTTTTTGAATTGAGAGCTGATTTTGAATGATTAAGTTAAATCAGTTTGGTATCTTTTCAATTCAATTCAATTCAATATATGTTTATTTTCCCATAATCGATATTTTACAAAATTTAATTTTATCGACATTCCTCCAGGTGTACAATCAACGCCCTGTAGAAATGCTTACATTCCTGTGTCATTAACAATGCTCCTTAACTAGGGTAGGGAAGAGGCTCGCCGAGCTCCGGGGTAGTGTGAAACCCTGTGCAAACAATCCTGAGTCAAATAAAAAACACGCTGCTCCACTTGCCTCGTCCCGCGTGTTACCTATATTAAGATGTTGGAGTCGTCGCCGAGGCGGCGGCTCTCATCTGTACTCGGGCTAATCCTCGTCCTTTAATTAAGGACACCGCAGGTGCCTGTGTACGGCTATTCCCGTACCCGCCCTAAATCGTATTGTCTAAGATGCGGCAATCGCATCTGTGCGTAAGCCAATCCTACGCCCGTTCCTACCTTCTTATCTTTAACTAAGCTACCTAGCGGCAGCTGTCCGCCGGATAATCCTGCGGCCGCCTATTCCTAATTTAAGAATTTCTCTAAACCTGCTCAGATGCAGGTTGTGAAGCGGCTGCCCGCTTCCCTCCCTTATATTCCTTATCTAAAGGCGTCACATGACACCTGTACGCGGCCTAACACCGCGCCCTTTCCCTAAATTTCTTAACTAAGACCCCAATGGGAGTCCGAGCGACGGCTACTCCGACGTCCCGTCCCTATTCCTTAAATCTACCTTACGAAATATTTAAGAATCCTGGGATTCCGGACGTAGCCGGCGGCCCAGTCATCTGTGCACGAGTGATGCTCGTGCCCTCTATTTAAATTAATATTAAGTATCTATTCTAAGTAAGTAGCCACGTAGTGGTGAGGGGCCGTACGCGAGCGCAACTCGCGTCCGTATCCTTACCCTTATTCTATTTAAAACTTCCTTCTCCCCAGAGTTGGAGCGGAGGAAAAGAAACTTTGTGCGACGGTGAAGCCTTCGCCCCTTTTACTTACTTAATCTACGTTGTTAATGCTACTTAACTAGGATACCCTCGATTTCGCCGAAACTAGAAAATCAAAGGTATCATACACGATCCACGCCCGTGTTCGTTTACGCTAACTAAGAGCACTGTCCTTTCGGTGGCAGGCAATCGAAAGGAAAGTGCCTGTGCACGACTGGTGTCGTACCCGCTCCGTACTCCCAAAGATGCCGCCGCTCTCGGTGATCCGAGAGCGGCGGTATCTGCACGGGCGAGGCCCGTACCCTAGAAAACTACGACTATGATTCGCGTTCGCCGGCTACAGTCGGCGTCCGCGATACCTGTGCGCGAGTGAGGCTCGCGCCCTTGAAAGTTACTTTGAAAGTCCGCGTTCGCCGGATACAATCGGCTACGCGGTCCCTGTGTGTGAGGGTATCTTTTAATTGTGGTTGGTTGGTTTTAGCAAAGTGTAAGTTAGTCCAATCAGTATTTTTGAGCTATACGCTAGTTTTCGCAGGCTGTATGTAAGTTATGATTTGATTGGTTGATATTGATCGAACGTAATTTGTTTGGGTTTGATCTCCTCAACTGATTTGATTAATTTGATTTGATCAATTGATTTGTATGAGAAACAGACGATAGAGAAGAGGAGAGACGAACACGATCAATCTCTATTACAGAAAACATTCATTAGTCTTTACACCACAGACCGCACCACAAACAACCCTAATTAGTCTTAGAAATATACCGCTAGGCGCCGCCGTCTCTATTACAGAAAACATTCGCTAGTTTAAAATATACCACTAGATGGTGCCGCAAGCGAAACCCCATTAGCTCTAGAAATATAACGCTATGCGGTGTCACCTTTATTACAGAAAATATTCATTAGTCCATATACAACTAGATGGCTACACAAATTCAAATGTTGCAACAAGGGGCCACGACAGGAGGGCGCAGACCTAAAATAAGTTCCTATATTTGTCTTATAAGTTAGCATTAGGGCCCCTTATTAGAATACCATTTCCAGCCAGACATGAGGGCCAAGGCAGGGGTGTGAGGGCCCGAAAGCAAGTTGCGAAGCCCTATGCCTGTCTTATAAGTTAGCAATAGTCCTCTTAGAATATAAGTTCTAATATCTCGCAATAAGTAATCGGAATGTAAACACTTAAATCAAATTCAAATTTCCCACCAAGGGACCAGGGACTAAGACCCGAAAACAAGTTGCGAAGCCCTATGTCTGTGTTCCAAGTCTTAAATCATGACGTTCAATTGGATAATATGGAAATATTGTCAACACAAACTCATTATTATGTTCGTTTACAAATGCGCGAGAAGACAATCTCCGTTTAAATAGGTTTTGGCATCTTATAATTAAAAAGTCACAATGGTACGTCTTCATTTTAGCTTTGAGTATGTCTAGGTTTTCTTTGCTGTTTTTTTCGAGACCTTACTAAATGCTTTATCAATCACATATGTTAAGTTACCACAGCACTATAATAATTTAACATATGTAGCTGAAATTAAAGTTAAAATTAAAATAATGTTAAACATACTACATTGTGTTTCCACTGTAAAATAACAATTACAATTATTAACAAAACTATTTCTTTGTTAGATCTTTCATTGGTATGTCGAGTTTCTATTTGTGACTGCTTTTATCAATTTCAAATTAGTTTTTCAGAATTTTACACTTCCATTATAATTTGATTAGAGTTTGTTAGATTTGTTCTTTAATCATGACATTTTTACTGTTAGCTTTCGTTCGTTAGAGGGTTATTCTGGTGTATCATCTTCAAGACAGTGTATTAACATTTAATTTATTAAAGGTCTAGCTATTCTTTGCTAAAATAAAATAAAATAGGATTAGCCTAAATGCTAACTCTTATGACCACAGAATTTAGCTTTTTGTTACAATTTATTTTTCCCTCAATGAACTTGGTCTGTCTACATACATTTTAGGCAGCACAACACTAGGCAACACAAACGCTAATCAACACTCATGGGTCACAAATTTTAGCCCTTGTCATCCGGACAATTAATGTTGCCACGACTCCAACTATAGTGCTGTTGAAATTGTGGGCACTTTTTGTCCCAAATAATAAGTAACACTCATGAGCCACAAAATTTAACTCTTCATCATGAAAGGAATTTATGTTGCAGCACCACAGGAAAGATACTCACAGTAACTAACATATACCAACATAATAAAATGAAGCTACAGTATATAATTTAAATAAACGCGCTATTTGTTCGCTGACATATCCGCGTTGTGAATAAATAGTTTCATATTTTATTTTGAAATCTCGCAAACCTCTCCTACGACAAAGCGTGAATTCGATCAAAGAGAAGGGACTAATCTATGGTCAAAGTTAGAGATTCAGGGATAGGTTTAGGAAAGTCCCTACCCTATACTGAATTTTTGCTTTGCACAAATACATCCCAACACCAATAACAAAAGAGTAACCAGGTCTGAAGAGTAGTATGACTACCAAACTAACAATAAGTAAGATACTAGATTTCTGTTATTCTCAGGGCATTTTCCACCTGGGGTTCTCTTCCTGGTCGTCCCCGACCTGCCACTGATCTGCAACTGAAAAGCCAGCCTAACGGCCCCTGACCTGTTATCATTTAAAATACATCGTCTACACAAATACAGGGCGAAATCGTTAGACAAGGTAGATCATCACCAGGTGGGAACGAGTTGCTCGTTCTCGTCTGCTATCGCGGCAACACGCACGCGCACCACACACACACAACACACACACACACACACACACACACACACACACACACACACACACACACACACACACACACACACACACACACACACACACACACACACACACACACACACACACACACACACACAACACACACACAACACACACACACCGCCACACACACACATACATACACACAATTACTTAAAATATCCATTTTTCTTAACTTAGTTGAAGAAAATTTCAAATACATTTAATGTTATGTCAATATGTCGGTGGTGTGGAAGATGGGGACAAGAAAAGAACCAGAAGGGAATCCACAAAACATACAACTTGTAGAATGAACACTCAGACCTTCTTGCATCGGATTTCACTTCCTTTAACCCTTACGGCTATAAAAATAAAGATCGCATATCGACCGTAGGTAGTGCCAGGGTACATCGATATATTTAATGCATTTCTAGTGCAACATTGGGATCATTGTATTCATTAGGCAGGCGTGTTGGACTGTTGGAGGATAGAAACGAGTTAGTTGAGCCTTTGGTGTGCTATAGATAAGACGCTTTTTCTTACAAATAAAATTGTCATTTCATTACGAGTGTTAAACGACGTTACTAGGCCTAGTGTCAGTCTTCGGATTGAAGGGCTGTCATGCGATTCGCATGCTCACTTACGTATGAATCGGTGAGTTGTTTCATACATGTTTGGTGCTGCTTTGTTTCGGATTAGAACGTGATTAGATTTGTTTATTTCTTTAGCAGGAATTTTCACTTTCGATTACAAATTCCAATAGTTTGAGAGGCGAGTAACTGACGGTATTGATAGAAGACGACGGCTAGAAGGCTATGGATCCATTTATAGGTGATAACACGACCGATATTGATTGGTAGGTACCAAACGGAGCGGAATCTGATGTGGGGACATTTTACCCTCGCCGATATGAACACTGCTGTGCAAAATCCAGGAAGGAAGGGATTTGGATTACGAATCACAGATGAGGATGATACTGTTGAGGAAGCTGGCTTTTCAAATCTCGCGATGGAATTGACTGGCAAAAGACATCCTCTTCATCATCACACACTTGCAGCAGCAACGTTATGCGCTAAAGAGGTGACCATTTATCACGATCTTATTCTACAAATCAATTCAACAGTGAGATCTCATGTCCAGGTAGGCCACTTTGAACAACGACATAACGGATATATTTACGAGCATCTTTCCCGGCGCGATTATGGATCTCATATCCTGATCAGTACTGGAGTTTATGTCTACCGACGAGGAAATATAGGAATGGAATGCCAATCCTTTATATCGCCCCAGCCTCAGTCAGACTAGATTCAAGGTGATCAATCGTTTCTTGCGACTTAACAATTTTCAAACCCGCGCTGCTCGGCTGGACAACGATAAGGCCGCCTAAATTGGTGATCTGTGGTTTCTGTTTAACACAAGCTTGCGTATGCGCTTTCGGCAGTTGAACATGTTGCTGTTCACGAGCGATTGTACTCATATAGAGGGTGGACGCGTTTTACGCAGTATATCCCATCGCAACCCTCTAAGTATGTATAAAGGCTTTCTGGCTGTCTCATGCAAGAACGAGGACAAAGAATACTGTACACAGGTAAATCTCTGATCGCTACAATCTTCATTATTAAAGTTTTCAGTTCGTTTGGATGTGCCTTTACAGGCCCAAAGAGCGGAAGTGATCATGCTGTCAACATTGGTGAGAAAATGAATCTTTGCGATCCTTATACAGACACTGGCCGAAACTTAACGACAGTTATTTTTACGATATCGTTGTCTTTGGTTCAATACTTGAATAGCAACAGATTGACTTCAACAACGAGATTGTTTGGCTTGTTCGTTCGGCAACCAAGAATTATTTTCCTTTTTTGAGGTCCTTATATTTATGACATAACACCTCTTTATATTGTTCGTGTGTCCCTTTCAAAATTACATAAATCATTAGAAAATCAATAAAAACTGTTTTTACTTTAACAATGTATTAAAATACAGGGAAAAATGAAGTGGTATCAGGATACCTCCTACAAGTGGATGAGCACAACTTTTAGAAATCATCAAAAATTAGACTTCCGGTGTGCATCTTCAAGTAGAAATGGGCGTTTATATCTAAAACTAGATTTCTACAGATGTAACGAGGTCTCAGATTAAGAAATTGTAATAGTCTAGTTACGGGAATAATTCCACATTTCGCTCTATAGAAATGTCATGCATTCACACAAGGATAATGTAAGCCCAACTATGTTAAAGTAAATAAAGGAGAATCAGAAAAGATTCCTGAATACGTCTCTGATTAGTAACTCGAATAAAAGGATTAAATTTTACCATTAAGAATATACGACAACGTTTTATTGCTTGTTGAAATATTTCCAAAGGGATAAGGGTATAGAGCTTGACGGCCTCTACCTGGAAATAGGGTTGGTTAGTGTTTAAGAAAATCAATACTTTTATGTTTGAATGACTGCTTTCGTTTTAATAGTTTATATTTAACTAATTTAATAACATTTTAACGAATGTTGATAATACTTCTTGATTTATTTAACTAATAGGATGATGTTCTAATTAGTGTATAGCCAATGCTGTGATTGGTGGATAGAGGTGGCTACTGAATTTACTGATTCTTCAAAGGGAAAATTTGATATTGGAAATCGAGGATTGTGGCTGTTCCCGTATTGAATGATTTATACGGGAACGATTTATTTTATAGATGATAGGCGTCGTTTTGGACTGCTTTGATGGTGTTGGTGGTATAAGAAAGAAATGTTACAGGGCGAATTTCTTATAGCGGGACGGGTGTATAAGATGTTAGACCTGCCGGAACGACTACTTTACTGGATTATATTTTTATTCAGGCGTTTCATGTAGTCTGGTATTAAAGAATGAAGAAGGATTATTTCTTTAAGCTGGTTTTATCGCGTACAGGAAGTGCTCGGATTCAGAACCAAGTAAGATAATTTTAATACTCACTTTTATTTATGTAATTTCTACAGGCTTACGACAGGAAATAATTGCGTACACCGTTGGTCCAGTTGATCGCATTCCTTCCGACAACACTCTGCACTAGATAAGGTACCTGGGGCGGCGTGTATGTGTGTTTTATGTGTAAATCTGTAGGTAGCATCCGCCAGTAGATCTGGCAATCATCTCCTTTCTGTGCGACGGTGTAACTAGATAACGACTCCGAGAATTAAGCTCCCGCCGTCACCTTCTCTTCAGGTATTTGTGTAGGTGTAGGCGAATTGGAATGACTGCCGGCCAGGGGTACAGGAAAATTCGAGAAAGGATTCGAATCAAGATTCCGCACTCTTTTATTTATTAGTAGCTTATCCTAATGCTTTTTAGGAGTCGTCCTCTTCAGCACTCTTCTGTTATTTGGTGTTGTGTTGATTTTGTGTTATGGCATAGATTATAATCATGTGTTTCGTTTTTGATGTTCCTAAAAATAAAGAAAAATGTTTTGATTTTATTTGAATGTCTTACTTATATTATTCAGGTTAGATGTGTGTGCGTGTGTTCTTTTGCTAGGGGTAGCGTGCTGTGTGTATTGCTGTCTAGTTAATCCAATCTCATTTGCCGGGTATTCTTATGTAGTCGTCATAGTATATACGAGGGAGGATGCGTAGGGCATATGAGATATTATGCTTCTTTGTAATGTTTGTATGTTGGTATGTTTGCGTGCTTCATTGTGAGGTCATTAAAATACCTGAAGGTAGACTGTGTATGCAACATCTAAGTATTTGGCGATAGAGAAGAGGTGATTAAGGTTTATATTTGTGTATAAGAGCGCTCGGAAATCTATAACAATGCGTATGTATATTTTGTAGGTATGTTGTAGGTTCGGGGTGGCAACATCTGAATCGACCCCGGAGGGCGTCTGTAGGTTTTCTCGTTTTCTTATCCTGTTTAGTGTTTTTGTTAGTCGGGGAGCCAGGTTAAAGTTTTGGTGAAAATGTAATGTGCGTTTGAACGTCCTGTATATATACGTTTTTTGTTTTTTTGCTATTTATTCAATTCTCGCTTTCACGCTAACGAAACTTGTCGGTTTTTGTGTTTATAGAGATACAAGTAAAATTGACATAGGATTGATTTATTTCCCTCAACTTTATAGGGATTTTCGAATTAAAATTATCGTATTGTAATATATAAATGGATTTCTGCAAGTGGCATTTATGTTTTCTTGGATTAACTAATTGGAAATAGGAAATTTCAAAGATGAGCCTAAATTATTTTTCCTGTAAATTTTATGAAAAGGTTCTAAAACGTAGTTGTCGAATTTAAATTGAAGGATGTGATCACTCTTTGAGTTGTTTGTTTAAATCACGTGCTGTTGATGTCATTCTTACTTAACACGTTTTAGTAATTGACGCCGTATTTCTGTCGGGATGCAGTATTTCAATCCGTTGGTATAAATTAATTATCGTTACTATTAATGTGATAATTCTTTTGTCAGTACTCATGCCCTTAAAATGTATAGCGCGAGGTAGAAACAGGATGCAGCACTAGCAGTTTTTTCGTGCGAAAGTTTTGTTGAGGAAGATGGTGCAATATTGTTGAGAGGGGAAAGAGGCTGTTTTGTCCTCAGTTAATTAAGCGGGGATTTTTGATCCGACTGTCGGTTGTGAAGGCTGTGAGTTATTGGGGTGCCATTTCGAATACCTGGAGGAACGCACGTATGGCACCGGTTGGGACCAACCTAGAGCACCGTTCAGGTGGATATATTAAAGTTCATCCGTCCTGGTTGTTTCTCGTGAAGTTTCGGATACTTAGCATCAGCTAACGAACATTTCATAAAAGGGTGTGTTTGCTAAGTGCATATTATTAGTGAAATATTAAAAGCAAATACGCAGATTAACATTTTCGAATAAAAATTATTTTAAAGGCACACCGTTCTTTGTCAGTCCTAACATACAGCCGAAACAGACGAAGATCTCACTGTATATATTAATTATTTTTAATCAAAGCTATTGTTTTGTGTACATAAACTATATAATGTCCAGCACAGTCAAATAAAACGTAACGTTATTGAAGTTGTCATTTGAAATTGCTGTATTGGTTTATTGTTTGAAGTCAATAAGCAGGTATCCTGAAGCTGTTCACGTCGAGATTGCTTCCGCAGTCACCTGGAGGAAGTATGCAGGAGGTAATTTAACATTGTACATTTATTGTGATTGTGTTATCATACGATTGTTTGCATTTTGGTGAAATTATTTGGAGATAAAGCGAATAAACGTAGTCGTCTTTAGTTGAATTGTTGATGCATTTGCGTTATTTAAAATTAAGGTTGACGAACTGCTTATATTTGCGCTTTCTATTGATTTTGAGTGACTATTTGGCTACGTAAGTGTTTTGAATTTCAGCCGTATCTAGATAACTTTATTTTCAAAATTTTAACTCAAGGCGAAGGGTGAACTTGCAAGTTAGACCAAATTGAGAAAGAGGGTGGTTCATTTTCCCTATCATAAATTTTAAGATAACCGATCATAAATTAGTGTTAACATATGCATTGTTGTTGTGTGTTCTTTTTATTTTACTGATGTTTAGATTCCCGACCAGCGAAAAGTGGTTTTATTAAATAGTTTTTTCGTTTAACGTAACAAATTAGAGAAATTTTGAATGACGTTTATATAGCTTATGTGCAATTGTTTTATTCTGAGTTCAATTAATGACAGAGTTTTGGAGATGATTAGTATTTGAATTTGATTTTGTCATAATTAAGTGAAACATTTAGCGTAGTTATTTTTTTGTTTTGTTGGAGATAATTTGTTTACAAGCGTTGGGGGTAACGTAATTTAAAATAAAGTTAAAGAAATAATTGAACCCCAACAGCAGATTTGCGTACACGCTGCCTTAGTATTTGAGCGTGTGGATATTTGGGATTTGTTCTCAAAATACCCACCACAATGTGCGCGATGTTGAGCTCACCTACTATCTCACTGATTCTTGTATGACGATTTTCGAGCACGACTTTTGTAGGTATTTTGTAGCACTTTCAAAGCATTGGCGCAAGAAATTTCGTTGGAAAGTGCACAAACTGGATTGATATAAACGTACGCTCAACAACTACTAGTAGTACAGATGGCGCTCACATTTGACAGAAGCATCGGGTAAAGGTTTACTAACCTGAGAGAATCGATACGGTAGAGCGCGCATCATTTAAAATACAAAAAAAAATTGCTGTGGTACACCACACCACCTTCCAACCTACTATAGTCTATTATTTCCAGATATGTGACTCTGGATTACGCATATTAAATGTAAATGCTCGATTTCCAGGAAGTACGCATGACGCTTATATCTGGAGTCGATCAAATATTCAATCAGCATTAAGAGCATTAACTAGGACAAATCCTGATTACTTCTTAATTGGTATGAATTTTTTACAGTATTGTTGTATTGTTGTTTTTAATTATATTTAAATGGTTATTTTGAAACCCCTGTAAGAAATCCAGCTCCAAGGTCACCGGAAGAAGCATATAATAATGCTATCGCCCGAACGAAAGTATTATTGAACGGTGCAACGGGGCACTTAAAGCCCAATTTAGATGTTTACTAAAATACAGGGTTCTGCATTATTTACCAAGCAAATGTTAGAAACTATTTGATCGACTTTAATGAGATTTGACATGGGCCCCTGTATCTGAAAGTTATGTATAAAATTGGCTTTGCTTCTAAATCAATTAATGGGGGATAAATGGATTTTTCGGGGTGTATTTACAAAACCAGCGCCATAAAGAATTTGGTGAAAAGTTAGTAACCCTAAACCCTGATCGAATAAATTCTTTTTTAATTTTAAATTGAAAATGCCGATTTTAGTACATTTCAGCGCTTGCGCTGTCACTAAGAAATCATAAAAGCTGCTTCCAATTTCAAAATCGCAACTTGTAAATAAAAGTACGTTTTTTTCGAACGGTTTGTAAATCATTTTGAAAAAAATAAAATTTTGCCCTTAATTACGGGGTTAAAATTCCCCTTTTTTTTCAAAATTGATTTTCTCGAAAACGGCTCTGGTAATTTTTTTTTAAATTTACGTATTTTATAGTCACATATAACCAAAATATAATGAGCTTTATGAGATATTGCTAACTTATCCAGGACCGGAGTCAGAAATTTTCAAATTTGAAAAATTCAATCCCTCATAACTATGTTTCTGATAAAAATGAAATCTTGGATTTAAGGGATTATATAGTAGACATATATAGCTGCTAAACTGCTACATTGAAGTATTTTTAGCGCTTACGGTTTTGCAGATGCAGAAAATAACAAAAAAAGTTATTTTTTAACTGTGTTTAATATGTTATATCAAAGTTTCAAAAACAAATCTAAAGTATTTTAAAGCTAATCTCTCATGCTATCCAAATACAGTAATTTGCAAAATATAAGGTGAGTAAGAAAAAAATAATTGTTGTAGGTAAGTATATCATAATATATTGCAAGTTATAGTGACTGGCCTATCAAAGTATAGCTTTTAAATTTACATATTTTATAGGCGAAAATATAATAAGCTTTATGAGATTTCTATCTTATCCAGGTCCGGAGTTAGGAATTTTAAAATTTAAAAATTTCAATCCCTTATAACTATGTTTCTAATAAAAATGAAATCTTGAAATGAATGGATTACATAGTAGACATACATAGCTACCAAACTGCTATATTGGATTATTTTTAGCGCTTCCGGTTTTGCCGAAAATAACAAAAAATTAATATTTTTATTTTTTTAATATTATATGTCAAAGTTTCAAAAACAAATATAAACTATTTTAAAGTTAATTTCTCATGCTATCCAAATCTATAAAAATATACAGTGATTTCCAAAATACAGGGTGAATAAGAAAAAAATAATTTTGTAGCTAAGTACCTTATTATATTGCAAGTTATACGGAGTTAGGAATTGCTGCGGGCAACAGTTAGTTTTCTTATATGAGAAAGTGTTGTGCCGATGCCCATCTCCCAAATTTTTTAGGATAATCATGCAACATCCTTTTTAATATGTTCATGACGAAAATAGGCAACATTGTAATAACAAAAACAATAATCTATATCAGATCATAAACCATTATTCAGATATTTAAAAAATGTTAACCAACACTTAAATTTTACCTTAGGAATTTTTTGCCACTAAATTAGGCTTATATCAAAAAATTGCATCTATATACAGGGTGACCCATTAAGAATGGAAACACTGGCTTACAAAAGTTGTTTATGGACGGATTTGAACCGGTTTTTTTTTGAAGATAGATCTCCAAAAGCTCTATCTTGATGCAAAATTTGAAGCCGAAATTTTGATTTTAAAGGCCTACTACGAATTTTTTTTAAGAGAAAAATAGTAAAATTTTGTTAGCGATTTTTTTATAAAAAATCTGATTACACCACTGGATTTAGGGGCCCCTTGAATGCATTTGTACCAATTTTTGCGAAAAAAAGTTTGTTCCTAAAAAGTTATGACAATATCGACATCACCAGTCTTTGCCTTTGTTGATGAATCTATTCTTTTATAAAAACCGAATAGAACCCAAAGAGAAACAAAATTAAACAACTTACACACTGGTGTAATTATTAATAAGAACCATGAAAGACAGTATGCACAAAAGAACCAACAATTACTCTAATCAATTGGTATATAAGTTTGTCAATTTATAATTATTTCGTGGTTATTCCAAAACCTTTAACATTAATGTTGCTTAAAAATAATAAAATGAACAAAATTGGTAGGCTGTGAAAAACAAAAGTTTAGACAATAAATGTCAAACTTCACAAGTAGTGGCATATTGTAATATTTTTTATGCACGGTTAAATAAGTTCCTTAATTCTTTACGATGGCTCAAAATCTAACTTTACAAGAGGAAATTAAAATAGTACGCCTTTCTGGAGAAAATGATCAGACGACAAGAGAGGTGTGTATAATTTTTAACAACAGACATCCAGATAGACCTAATATTACGTATAGTACAGTTTCCATAATAAACAATACTTTTATGGAATTTGGTGCTGTATCAAAATGCATTTTAAAAAGGGACAGGCAACAGAGAAGACGTATACAATTTTCATAATAACTTCACGATTGTTAGTTTAAATTTAAATTTACTTAGAGAAAGTACCCGACGCTGCCTAAAACTAAATAAAAAAAATAACATAAAACCCTATAAACCTAAGTTTCTTCACATTCTGGAATCAGGCGATCATGAGAAACGAATGAAATTTTGTCACAGGCACATTATCTCAAATACGGAAATTAAAAAAAAAATCTTATTCAAGTTACATTCACGACGAATGGAATTGTATAATCACAGAACTCGCGGTTTTGGGCTTCAGAAAATCCAGAGTGGATAATTAATTGCCGAAGACGATATAGTAATAAAGTTAACGTTTGGTGTAAGATACTTACTGAGAGACTCATTGGTCCGTTCTTTTTTGAAGGGTATATAAATGCGAACAATTTCCACATTTCCTTCAGAATGAATTTTTTAATGCAGTCGATAATCTTCTATTACAGGAAACAGTAAATCTACATTTTCAGTTGGATGGATGTCCAATACTCAATGCGAGACAAGTCAGCGAGTGGCGTAACGAGAATTTCCCTAATCAGTGCATAGGTCGAAAGTCATTAATTATTGGCTACCCCGATCTCCGGACCTAACCCCACTTGATTTTTTTCTGAAGGGCTTTATTAAGTCCAAAGTTTATATATAAGACACGGCCAAATAACCGAGAGGTATTGTACACTAGGATAAGGGAAGAGTGTGAGGAGATCAACGCGCATCAATTACAAAATGTTGTAAAAAATATAAGTAGAAGTGGGGCACCCTACCCTCCACTTTTTTTTACGACACAAGCCCCGCCCACTGGGGCACCTTCCCCACTACTTTTACTCGCCCACGTGTGAGACCGTGTTTTTCACCCCTATTATTGGCGGCTTCTTTTCGGAGGCCTTTTTCAACCCTTGATAGAGTTTTCAACCCTAATTATGGTCTTTTTGACAGCAATTTTTTATCGGCCTTATTTTATGGTTTATTTTTGGAGACTTTTTTCAACCCTTGATGGAATTTTCAACTCTTTTTGTTTGTATTAAGTGCCTTTTTGCTGGTCGTTTTTGTCGGCCCTTTTTGTACTTGCTCACGTGAGAAGCATATTTAAGTCTTGAGCTTGGTGTTTGACTTGGGTTGGTCTTGGACTTGGGGTTAGTCTTGGACTTGGGGTGGGGGGAAGGCTAAGGGTGACGGTTATTTTTGTATAATTATAGGCCATTTTTGACCCGGTGATTGGAGGGCTAGCATTCTGATTGGGGTAAAATTTCAAACAAAGAAAGCCTAATCTTATAAGACAAGTGTAGGCCTTCGCCCCCTGTCGTTACCCCTGGTTGGAAATGGTATTTGTTTTTGTAGGTTATGACTGATAATTTGAAGTTATATTCTAATAAGGAGACCCTATTGCTATCTTGTAAGACAGGTGCATGAGCTTGTGTTAGGGTTTGATCTTGCGTGGGGAATTTTAATGACAGTAAAATTTAATTATAGAACACTTATTTTTTATTGCAAGTATCATAATTAAGAAATCCTCAGTGAGTTATAAAAAATTACTGACATTCAGATTATTCTCTAATGAAACAACAATTTTTATTAAGTTAATTAATTACATAACAGTTATTATAATATTGTTTCCTAAATGAATAATAAAACTGATTGTTTTATCTGCATTGCATTGCATTGAAATATGTTTAATATCCATTCGATCGTTAAATTGTTGCATACCCTATTGATATCTTGTGAGACAGGTGTATGAACTTGTGTTAGGGTTTGATCCTGCGTGGGGAATTTGAATGATAGTAAAATTTAATTATAGAACACTTATTTTTTATTGCAAATATCATAATTAAAAAATCCTCAGTGAGGATTTCTAATGAAACAAAAAATTTTATTAAGTTAATTAATTACATAACAGTTATTACAATATTGTTTTTTAAATGAATATTAAAACTGACTGTTTTACCTGCATTGATTGCATTGAAATATGTTTAATATCCATCCGATCGTTAAATTGTTGCATATTGTATACCTTAATATTTTTAAAGAAACTTGTTACATATAGATTAGATGCGTTTTATAGCTGTAACTAAAAATCTGTACAAGTAAATTAAATAAATAAAAGGTTAAAAGCACACTTACCAGCTCTGTATTGAAAGAACATTTTTGAGGGACTGATTCACGAGTAATACCCGTTTTCTGTTAGCCGTATACTCACACTAAAATAACTTTCTGTTTTACGTTTATGAATAGTTGATGTAAAACTAGCTATTGATTTCCCCATAATTAATTTTTAGAGTGTAAATATACAAACAACCTAATTATCTTCATCACACTTACTGCAACTCGTATTTACCTTCCCGTAAAGTAATTAATAACAAAGCGGTTTGAAAAAAATATTTACTGTATAATTATATAAGCCTGTTAAATTTAAAAGTCTAAAAAATTGATTACCAATATCGAATGGGTAACATAATTTCTTTTAAAAAACACTAAATCATAAATTTTATAACACGATTTTTAAAACACATGCTGAATTAAAAAGAAAGAAAAAAAAACAGTAGGTATTATGCAATTCTTAATTAAAAAAGTAAGGTACTAAAAAATATCTTTACTTATCAGAATAGAATGGTTGGGTAACAGGTGTTAAACAATTATTTGATTATCTCGTCATTTACAATTAAACATGTAATAAAAAAGTTTTTTACAAAATCAAACATAGGTAAATTATGTAATCTAAAATATAGAAACATTAACGTATAAAGTCCACACACATTCTAATGGTAATCTTGCAGTATTGTTTTATTGTATAGGAAGCATCTGAAATTTTTCTCTAGGAAACGTAAATGATATCCTTGCGGTGCTCGTCCAAAGGAATCAAAACGTTTCCCATTACCATTCTCGTCAATGTAGATAGCGGTCCAATACTGACCTGGTTTGTTTGCAGGATCCGTGTTTACGATAATTGCACACGGTCTAGGTGCGTGTCTCGGTAGTTGATTAGAAGCACATACAAACCGAAACACATTCTTCTTGTGGCTGGGGATCGATTTCAAGCATCTCAACACTTGTGCAGCATACATCTTTGGAATTGGTATGCACCTAGGATTTATTATAAACAGGTTGCATAATTATCCTCTGTTATAAAATTGTATTCTAATAAAGGACAAAGACATGTAAAGATAATGAGAAGTGTTTTATAATAAAAGATTTTATTTAATTAATTTAACCTGTTAACAAGTGTCAAGATTATTTTTATTTTATAGAAGCGGTCGGCCTTGGATTTTTTTAAGTTAACATGTATCATATACGTAAAATTTCGCGACGCGAGGATTTCGGCGAAGGTTGTTTCGGCGATCCCACTCCAACCCTCCCCGAGCATAATCCAGATTGTAAGACAGGTGTGGGGTGTCGTAACTTGTTTAACTTGTTCTCGAGTCTTTGCCCCTTATCGCGATCGCAACTTTCTCGTAGGCATTCGTGTATTGTCGTGGTACCATTGCCGGAAAATTTGAATTTCTATTATAATAATAATGAGCCTAATGCTAACTTGTAAGACAGGTGTAGGGCTGCGCAGCTTGCTCTCGGGGCTTTGGCCCTTGCCGTGGCTCCAATGGCGGAACATTTGAATTCGTATTTGTATTTAAGTCTCTGCAGGTTAATGGCTGGAAATATGAATCTGTATTATAATAAGGGGTATAATGCTAACTTGTAAGACAGATGTAGGGCTTAGCAACTTACTTTCAGGCCCTCGCCCCTCGATCAAAAGTTTGAATTTGTTTGTGACGCCATCTATGAGGGAAAATCTGAACTTGTATTATAATAATAAGGAGGCCTGGCCTAATGATAACTTATAAGACGGACGTGGGGCTTCCCAACTTACTTACTTTCGGGTCTTAGCCCCTGGCCCCTTGACAGGATGTTTGAATTTGGATTTGTATTTAACTGTTTACATTCTGATTACTTATTGCGAGAAATTTGAACTTGTATTCTAATAAGGGATCTATTGCTAGCTTATAAGACAAAACATAGGAACCTGTGTTAGGGACTGCGCCTTCCTATCGTGGCGCTTGTTGGGAAATTTGAATTTGTATCGTCATCTAGTTGTGTATGGCTGAATGAATATTTTCTGTAATAAAGGTGGCACCATCTAGCGTTATATTTCTAGGACTAATCAAGGTTTTATTTGTGGCACCATCTAGTGGTATATTTTTAAACTAGAATGTTTTATGTAACAGGGGCGGCGCCACCTAGCGGTATATTTCTAGGACTAATTAGGGTTGTTTTTGGTGCAATATAGTGGTGTAAAGACTAATGAATGTTTTCTGTAATAGGGGTTCATCGTGTTCGTCTCTCCCTCGTCTGTTTGTTTAATTGTAAATGACGAGATAATCAAATTATTGTTTAACACCTGTTACCCAACCATTCTACTCTTCTAAATAAAGAGATTTTTTAGTACCTTACTTTTAATAATTAAAAATTGCGTAATATCAGATGTGCCTATTGTTTTTCTTTCTTTTAATCTCTAGCATGTGTTTTTTTTTAAAAATCGTGTTACAAAATTTATGATTTAGTGTTTTTTAAAAGAAATTATGTTACCCATTCGATATTGGTAATCAATTTTTTAGACTATTAAGTTTAACAGGATTATATATTTACACAGTAATTATCTAAAAGTAAACATGAACAGTGGTTTCTAACTACATATTGTTGTGGAATTTAAACATGTAATTATTACTTTCTAAACATTTAATGAGGTTTTTTATAAAAACAATTTGCGTGTGTATGTCCAACATATAATATTTTGTTCAAACCGCTTTGTTATTAATTGCTTTAAGGGAGAGGTAAATACGAGTTGCAGTAAGTATGATAAAGATAATTGGGTTGTTTGTATATTTACACTCTAAAAATTAATTATGGGGAAATCAACAGCTAGTTTTACATCAACTATTCATAAACGTAAAACATAGAAAGTTGTTTTAGTGTGAGTATACGGCTTACAGAAAACGGGTATCACTCGGGAATCATTCCCTCAAAAATGTTCTTTCAATACAGAGTGGGTAAGTGTGCTTTTAACCTTTTATTTATTTTATTTACTTGTACAGATTTTTAATTACAGCTATAAAACGCATCTCATCTATACGTAACAAGTTTGTTTAAAAATATTAAGGTGTACAACATGCAACAATTTAACGATCGGATGGATATTAAACATATTTTAATGCAATCAATGCAGGTAAAACAATCAGTTTTAATATTCATTTAGAAAACAATATTGTAATAACTGTTATGTAATTAATTAACTTAATATTTTTTTTTGTTTCATTAGAAATACTCACTGAGGATTTTTTAATTATGATATTTGCAATAAAAAATAAGTGTTTTATAATTAAATTTTACTCTCATTCAAATTCCCCACGCAAGATCAAACCCTAACACAAGTTCATACACCTGTCTTACAAGATAGTAATAGGGTCTCCTTATTAGAATACAACTTCAAATTACCAGTCATAACCTACAAAAACAAATACCATTTCCAACCAGGGGTGAAAAATACGGTCTCACACGTGGACGAGTAAAATTAGTGGGGAAGGTGCCCCAGTGGGCGGGGCTTGTGACGTAAAAAAAGTGGAGGGGAGGGTGTCCCACTTCTACTAATATAAGAAAACGTTATGAAAGATGTATCGACTTAAACGGAGGATTAGTGGAAGCTCCAAAAATTTTAATTTATTAACGTGATTAGTGTGAATCAATTTTCATTTTCATTTTTCATTTAAAAAAATGTAATTTTTCTGATCATATTTTTTTGTCAACTGTTGTTTATTATTAGAGTAATTGTTAGTTCTTTTGTGTATAGAGGTTTTTATGGTTCTTATTAATAATTACACCGGTGTTTAAGTTGTTTAATTTTGTTTCTTTTTGGGTTCTATTCGGTTTTTTATAAAAGAATAAGTTCACCAACAAAGGCAAATGCTGGTAATGCCGATATTGTCATAACTTTTTTAGGAACAAACTTTTTTTCGCAAAAATTGGTATAAATATATTCGAGGGGCTCCTAAATCCAGTGGTGTGGTCAGATTTTTCATAAAAAAATCGCTAACAAAATTTTGCTATTTTTTTTACTTAAAAAAATATTTGTAGTAGGCCCTTAAAATCAAAATTTCGGCATAAATTTTGCATAAAGATAAAAATTTCTCCTAAAACCTTTTCTGCTCCAGGAGAAATGATAACAAGCTTAAATACAATATTTTAAGTACATACACACGCACACGCACACACTAGCACACGCGCTCATGTGCACATGCGCACACACGCACACACCTACGCACGCATGCACACACGCACGTACACATACAAACACACACACACACACATAAGCGCGCGCGTGCGCACACAGGGGCAGCATGACCTACAACTTGGCCTACAGTTGTAAAACAGTGAAAAAAAGTCGATTATATATATATATATATATATATATATACAGGTTGGCGGATTAGTGTGACAAAGTCCCATATCTTCTTTATTTAAAGAGGTACAAAAAAAATTAAATACAAAAGTTGTAAGATATGTTCTGGTGCATATTCCAAAAATATTTTTAATTATACAGGGTAGATCATAAAAGCTTAGAAGTAATTTAAAATTTTTTTTTAAATAGAAAACCCTATATATTATTTCATATTTAGATTCTACATATAATTTTGGACACATTTTATATATAATGTCCTATTCCTAAGTCTAACCGTTTTTGACAAATTTCAAATTTTTTGTCAAAAATGACGTTTGCAGGCCAAAACATAGGTGGAAATCTTTTCTAAACGAAGCCTTTATCAATTAGTTATGGTTGGTTTCATTGGAAATGGGGACCTACTCTAATGGGCTGTATTGATATTTTTGTAATACATTTATACAAGGTGATCAAAAATGGACAATAAAAAGTAGATTCAAAAAAACCTATGAAGTCATTTTTTTTTAAATGGAAACCCCCTATTTTCTTAATTCTATCTTATTTAGCATTAAAAATAAAGGTGACTTTGTATAAGAGTGTATATTCCAAAAAATTGTAGTTTTTGAAATAATGACAATTTAACATTTTTTTATTGTAAAAAGGCTATACGGCTTTCAAGTTTTGTTGTTAGTTGGCCGTGACGGCGAGGCGCGGCATAAAAAATAATAGAAATCATCAGACACGTCATTATTTATTGTCAGTTGATAATTTGTGTGATGCATTAGTGTATTTTATAGCAAACTTGAATTAAAATTGTAAATAATGAATTTTTCGCAAGCCGAGATGGTTGATATGATTCTTGTTTTGGGAGATAGTGATAAGAATACGCTCTTAGCAAGAAGACTGTATCAACAACGGTTTCCAGAGAAACGGCAACCTGAAAGAAGGGCATTTGGAAAGCTTTTGGAGCGTTTTGAAAGAACTAGCAATGTGTTATAGAAAAAAAAAATACTAGGCAAAAACGTGCACAGATTGAGGAAAATCAATTAAATGTACTATTAACAGTTACCGAAAATCCATATATTGGACAACGACCCATTTCTCAGCAAGTTGGTGTTGAACGACGTACGGTACAGCGGATATTGAAGTCTCAAAAAATGCACCCCTATCACATTCAACTACTTCAAGAGTTGGTTCCTAAAGATTATCAAAGACGACTGGAATTTTGTCAATGGGCTCAAAACAAAATAAACCAACAAAGACATTTTGTTCATTTGATTTTATTTACAGATGAGGCCACATTTCACAGAAGCGGAAGTATAAACAGACACAATTTTCATTACTATTCTACCGAAAATCCACATTTTGTAAGATATACTTCTCAAACTAGATGGTCTTTAAATGTTTGGGGAGGTGTTGTCGGTAATCATGTAATTGGACCATATTTTTTTGATCAACGAGTAACAGGTGAAGTATACTTAGACTTTCTGCAAAACCATCTACCTAATTTGCGTCAACTGCCACAGGATACGCAACAAGAAATGTGGTTGCTTCATGATGGGGCCCCAGTACACCATTCAGGTCCGATAATAACTTTTTTAAATGCTAGAGATCCAGAATGTTGGATTGGGAGGGGAGGGCCTGTTGCTTGGCCTGCTAGATCCCCAGATCTTACTAAAATGGACTTTAGCATATGGGGGTACGTCAAAGAGCAGGTTTATAAAATACCGCCTACAACAAAGGAAGACATGAAGATTAGGATTAGAAACTGTTTTCAAAACATTAGTGTTGAAATGTGTAGAAATTTAAGCAGCGAATTTGAGAGACGTATTGCATTGTGTATTCAAGAAAGAGGCGGACATTTCGAACAACTTATTAGGTAGTACGTATTTGACGTGTTTCTAGTACTTTTATCTGTATAATTAGTTACAGGTTTAATTACATTAGAGGTGTTAAGTTTATGATTAGGATTAGGACATAATTTGTTGAATCAAAAAAATATTGTCTTTACTTTAAGTTCGTTTAATTTTAAGTACATACACACGCACACGTACACACGCGCTCATGTGAACACGCGCTCATGTGCACACGCGCACATACGCACTCACGTACGCACGCATGCACACACGCACGCACACATACGAACACATACACACACACACACACACACACACACACACACACACACACACACACACACACACACACACACACACACACACACACATACAGGCGCGCGTGCGCAAACAGGGGCATCATGGCTGATCTTGGCGAAACTTGGCCTACAGTAAAATAGTGAAAAAAAGTCGATTGTATAACCTTATATACTTACATATGTATATATATATATATATATATATATATATATATATATATATATATATATATGTAGGTTGGAAGGTAAAACATAGTAAAATATTGAAAAGTTTTAAAAAGTATTGTTTTGATTATAAAAGGTTCAAACGCGATAAATTTATGTTATGTGTACTCATCTTTTAAGTACAGCTTAAAATTCTCGACGAACAATAAATTTTCCAAGACGATTACATTAATTATTCGGTAGCTGCTTTACAGTATTAAAGAGTGTAGGTCGTTGGCGTGTTTAGTTATATACTTTAATCCCTTTTTAAACTTATGTATTTTCTTTAATTTCTTCCTTAAAGAATTTCACCTTCAACTTAGATAATTGTTAAGCGAATTGTTTAGTTTTGCAAATGCTTTTCAAAAGAACGTCAATAATGTGACCATAAATACAACTTTTACCTTTCAAAGGAATTTTAAATGTATTTCATTTCAATGACAGCTTTGAATTTTTAGAGAACGACACAATGCGGTATTTTCTTTTTATGTTTATGGCAGATTAACAATCTTTTTTTCATGTCTGACACGAGCTCCTTAAATTAAGGTTTTCTGTATTTTTCAGTTTTTGAGTTTCATTAGCACATTACGAATTAGTAATAAAATTTTATATAAATTACTAGCTGAAGTTTGTCTGCATAAAATTTGAATGTTTTTAAGCAATTCTCGATTCAATGATATCTTTTTGGGCGCAGCCCGATAAATTGTCGAATTAAGAAAATATGAAAAGAATATATCATTTTAGTATTCGCATCTTTGCTTGAAGGATGAAGGTTTCGGGGCTTTTATTGATAGTTCAGACCGTTACAGGGTTCTAAAATAAAGAGTTTCCATGTAATTCCAAACTAGTTTTCTTTTGCACTTCTTTCGATTTTTTCATCTTCTGTTGTACCGTCCTGAGGGGTTATACGTGACACGTGGGGTATTATAGACGTTAACACGTTCCTTCTTATTCGAGCAGTTTAAGTGTTACTTGAGCTATTATGAAATAAATTTGTTTTAACATCTCAAGTAATTCCTAAATATAATACCATTTACGGAGGGCGATAACTGTAATTGTGATCGAAACGTTTAAATTTATATAAGTAATAAATTAAGACAACACATGATTTAATTACACAAAAGATAAGTGCTTTAATTAAGTGTGATTAACGTGAAAGTTTACATTCTCGAAGTGTATTAGCTATTGCAGATGAAAACATATTTCCGTCAAGGTGCAACTGTTATATCCCAGGGCCGGCGTTAGCAATCCACTTGGTGTAAAACGTGACATACCGTCCCCCTCCCCCCATACCCTCTCAATGTTACGAAAAACTCCTCTCGCCGCTGGCAACTGTCACCGGTAATGTTAAAAAGATTCTTATAGCAATTACTAAATTTGGAAACAGATAAATAAGATTATTCGTAAATAGACAATGAATAACGTTTAATGCATTCATTGATTGATTTTTTATTTGATCGAACCTTGCTTCGATTTTTGTTAATGCAGTTCCAATATCATAAATAAAACTTACGCACGTTTTTAAATGCAGTTTAGCGGTTTTTCATACGTGGTTTAATTAATTAGTGATTTTATAAAACATTTAAATTTAAAAATTTTAAATTAATAAGTTAGTTGCGAAAAGACGCTATTTTTTAATTAAAATCTAAAAATATAATGAATTGAAAGGTATTTATTTACAGTTTTATACACTTATCAATGAGCTTTTGATTGTTAAATGAATTTTTCTTTCATTTTCCTATACAGGATTGGTGTCTACTACGTGGACGGAGGATTTCTCCTTAACTATTAGATATATCAACACCAATTTTGGTGTAGTAATACTCGAACATTATACCTAGATTCTAAAAATATTTAGGTATATACAGGGTAATTGACAAAAATATGCCAATATATTTTTGCATTTTTGGATTCACTGTTGCATTGAGAATAAAAGTATAGAAATTTGTATCTATATCACCAACCGTTCTGCAGATATCGTTACTTTAGTACCACGATGCGAGCGTTGTCACCACGATTTTGTAAATCCGTTTATACCACCGACTATTAATAATAGTCTACTAACAAACAAACTGGGAAATTTTTCAAAAACATGTAAAACTATAAAGAACGATTAACTTACGCGAAATGTAATTTTTCTCAATTTTTTCAAATACAACACCCTGTATATTTTTTCACATTTCGATTCCCCGTGAAAAGTAGATACTAATTGATAATAGGTTTCAAAGCCGTAAGACGGGCCCTTCTTAAGATATTGACG
>JARFJB010000602.1:6795000-6827500 GCA_036346205.1 Vesta saturnalis
CTTCCCGAAATATTCGGTGTGTTTTTTTTATGTTTTCTCTGCATAAGTTGATGCTTCGGTTAGTTTGTCCTATGTAACCTTTTGCGCACTTTTTACATGGGTACTTCGTACACTCCTTGCTTCTCGAGTGGAGATTTGGTCTTTGGGTTCTGGAGCATGTTGCCGATCTCCTTGTTGTTGGTAAGCTGGTTTTAATGTTGCGCTTCTTTAGGAGTTTGCTTATCTTATCTATCAGACCTCTCACGTATGGCAAAAATGTCTTCTCTTTCTTGGCTTCGATGGTTTACTGCTCTCTTTGTGTTCTTCCTGGAGAGCCCATTTTGTAGAACTGCGGCCGTGATGTTATTTGTTTCTTGCCGTATGTTGTTTCCGTACGCGTTTCGATCTTGTTATCAACGTTTTTATCATTACTTGTAGTTGCAATGGATGATGACGAGACCAAACCTTACACCAGAGGAACAAATAGCACTACGCGAACTGAGGAACAATACTCAAGAAATGATACTACCGCCCGACCGAGGAAATGCTACCGTAATAATGGACAAGTCCGAACACAACAAAATCATAGGTCTATTAACGGGCAAAGCATACACGCCAACATGATTATATCCCATAATGCACCTGGAAAAGACCACCAGAAAGAAGATAAAAGACAGCAGAATAGCAGAAAAGCTTCAACGGCAAATAATTCCGAGGGCAAAATTATCTAAGTGTCTAAAATTCTGCGGACTACCAAACATTTACAAAGAAGGAGTACGACTTCGACCTATCGTCAATTCCATTGGATCACTACTACAAGAATTGGCAGGATACCTAACAAAGCAGTTCCAACCACATATAGGGAAAGCAGAATCAAACATAAAAAACGCCAGCGACTTCATTGAGATGCTGAAGGGATACACTGTGGAGCCTGGGAATCTACTAGTAAGCTTCGATGTAGTTTCCTTATTCAGCATATTAAGTCTGCATCAACACTACCTACTTCAACTACGGCAATTAATAAAGGAGCACCGATGGGATTACCACTATCGTTCGTAGTTGCAAGTATATAAATGCAAGACTTAGACCAAGGCACTAGAAGCAGCGACCTAGAAAGCAAAACTTTGGTTACGGTACGTCGGCGAAACTTTTGTCATATAGGCATATGAAACGAGGAGACTAACAGAGTTCTTGGATCAACCCAATTCCAGGCAGCAGAGAGAGAGAGATAAATAGAACTTTCGTTGGCCTTAATAAAAGAAAAAAATACTTAAAATAATGTAAAATCTATATTCTTCAATCTTACTTCATGGAATTCTATTTGTAATAGCACTAATGTTTTAAGTAAATCTGGAATTGTAATTACAACATTAGGGCTATTAAATATGGAATTTCACGAAATAACGTGGAAGAATATAAAATTGATCAAAAAATCTTCGTTAGAAGAACAAAGCAGGTTAGTTAAGAAACTTATGATTAAACATGGAATAATAAGTCTAAATGTATGGTTTATGCAAGAATGCTTAAAAAAAAAGGTGATACCTATTTACGTTAACCTGTTTTCCAGAACTAAAAATTTGATAATTGAGAAGAAACTTATCCAAAAACAACACCATCAACATAGAGCAAACATCAATCAGAACAATTTCTACAATTTTCATTCAGGATTCCTAAACTTGTCAAATGTTCAATTTAATAACAAAAAGCAGAATTTATTAACAACGGTATTGCCCTTTTCGTGTAGTCACTAACAAAATCAATGAGACTTTAGCAGTAGAATGAGAAACACTTCTTAGAAATGATCATAATAATTATGTCAAATTTGAAATTGCAAATTTACTTTTATTTGAGAAAGTACAAAACTTACTACAACAATTCTTACAATTATTTATCGAAATAAGTTAAGAATAAAGTGAACAAAAATAACCTACATTGTGTTAAAGCAGTTAAAGGTAACAGTTTAGTAATGATTTCAAAATATTATGTGCAGAAAGATAATGATTGTACCGCGTGACCCAGATTGATTGTAGGGTTCGTAACTCCGCTATGGTCATATTGTTATCAAAAATGTATTCTAACACAGTAAAGTGTAAGTTGTTTATCTAAACTTTCATCCGCTGAGGTCATGAGCGTGCGTAAATACGTATGTATAAATTTATTTGAGAAAGTACAAATCTTACTACAACAATTCTTACAGTTATTTACCAAAATAAGTTAAGAATAAAATGAACAAAAATAACCTATATTCTGTTAAAGCAGATAAGAGTAGTTTAGTAATGATTTCAAAATATTACACGCACGCACGCACACACGCACACATGCACACACGCACACACGCACACACGCACACACGCACACACGCACACACGCACACACGCACACACGCACACACGCACACACGCACACACGCACACACGCACACGCACACACGCACACACGCGCACACCACACGCGCACACGCACACACGCACACACGCACACACGCACACACGCACACACGCACACACGCACACACGTACACACGCACACACGCACACACGCACACACGCGCACACGCACGCGCACACGCACACACGCACACACACACACACACACACACAAAGTATAAAGTATCATAATTTGTTAAGTAAGTTTCGCACCAGGAATAAAACCATTATCGCCACCAGCATGAACTAAGGCAAATCGGGATCCAGGGTCACTTGATGGTTTTAAACCTGTACTGAGCCATTGAACGAATGCCGGCCAACCGCTTTCAATAGTGGTGTCACATCATGCCTTACTAACTATGTGCCCCACGTTAACTGGCGATTCATCGGTGTATATAATATTGCAAGTAGCGGATCGCGAAAAATTTTATTATTGTAATAAACGTTTATCAATGTTACCGCGATAGAAAAGATAATTAGTGGATTTTTGATATCTTAGTAACACGTCGTATTTTTATGTAAAAAATGTGGGAATTTTGTAATTGATATTTGAGTAAATGTTGAAGAGAAAAAGAAAACATATATTAGAGTAGAGAAACAGGTAATCTGCGAAAACTGGCGTGACGAGTTGTTGAAAATTTCTATACGCGCGCTCTTGATGTAAAAATGTCATTGATCTAATAATTAATTACGGCTGAACATGCGAAAATCCAAAGGGATCTTTGTTTGGTTATTTGGAAACGAGAGGGGAGGGCAGTTACAGTTAGAGCGTCGATCGAGCCAGATCGATATGGTTAATAAAATACCTTCATTGTAAATAGTTTGTCTTTCCTTGAATTAGCCAACGCTAATTTGTCTTTTCTTTCGGGTGTTAGTTTTAATGTGTTTTTCGAATATTAGTCTATAAATAACAGTCGCCCTTTTTGAAGTTAAACCGCGTTGGTTAAAGATTTGTATTTGTGATCAATTCAAGTGTAAGTAGGTATTTTTATATAAATTAAGGCTGGCAGCAAATACTTTTACAAGCGTATGTAACGTATTAAAAATCAAACATTGCCTTGCAAAGGTATCTCATTCGCACGCGGGCTCATTAAGCTGAAATCTGCTAAAATAAAAGACAGTACAAGGCTCCCTCACTCTTGTATTTGTGTGAATTAGCATTGTTGTTTGTTATTTGTATTTATATTTGTGTAGAGCGGGTACAGGATAATCCTAGGTTACTAATTGTAATGGGCAATTTCCAAGTGGTTACATACTCCCGGTTCCAGATGACCATTAAACACCTCGAATTTTATTTTTATTATGTTTATTGTTGTATAGATGAATGTGTAACCTGAGAAAGGGGCGCTGTATTTTTTTAACGCAGTCAAACATATATCAGTCACAATGTTATGATCTATTTATAACTACCGTTGTGAGGCTTTGTTTTAATGAGTTTTTTTGTGTGAGTTTGTTTAAGTAGAATTGTTTGCCTGCGAACTAATTTCTCTTTATATGTAATTTATTGTAATTTTGCGTATGTATTTTGTGTATTAGTAGCCACTAAACCATTGTGTACGTGTAAATTCCTTGTCTATATTCTTTTGACCTTGCCTTTACTTTATTATCACCTGTGCAATTTTACTGCTGTTGTATTTAATGGACTGTAATTTGCCTTATTCTTTTATGTTCTTATTTACTTAAAGATTGGCATGATTGGTTTTAAAGAGCTACATTTTTGATATTACAATTTTTATTCTGATTATTTATGACACAATTGTGGGTGTGACTACATGTGTTTATGTGTAACTAAACTGCTTTTTATTTATTTTTCTCTTAATGTTATAATTTTATACGCACTTTAACCGGATTTAATGGTGTTTTGTTATATATTTAACCCTTTCATTGTTTTTTTGTTATTTGATTTATTGATGTACTTGTGCAATTACTTATTTACGAATAAAGTCGGTTTTATTGGTGGTTCTTTCGCACAATAGTATATATACCGGCTGAACCATCATTGCGCAATGCTCGTTAATGTTAATTTGAATAGTTTTATTATTCACCTCCCCCAGATGATGCAACACTTAACCTCATCCAGCTTATCTCAGTCAAATAGCACAACGTACCTACCACTAGACGACCAACTCGTTTCATCAGAAGTAAGATTTGCGAGTAATTAAATATCAGACTTGTAAATTATTCATCGTTACCTTATAAGATGCGTGAATGTGATGTAGGTGTTCTGAAAAGAACGATTTTTAATAAATGGAGTTAGCTTAATTCGATAAATTTGACAGTAAACGGAGAGATATTGATTTGTTATTAAATTACATCTTACGTTTGACAACATCGCTATGAAGAACAAGGATACCGTTATTTAGAAATGACTAAAGATAATAAAAGACAGAGAGTTACTCCATAAGAACCCGTACTGTATTTGGAGGTTTGACAGTCTTTAATAACATTAAAACTGGTGTTGTAATTTTATGTCTTATAGTTTATTAATTGGTTCTAAAAGATTCTTAATAGAATATTTTGATTTGTACTTTAAACTGTTAGTTATTATTAAGTTAAGATATGAATATTATGATTATGACTTTTATGAGACCGTGTAGTTTTGGCGCTTGTGGGTTCTTGTTTAAAATCTGTTGTTTCTGTAAATCTGTAAAGCGGATATTACCTACATATTTGTAAACTTTGTTTCACATCTTTTTAAAATTTAGTTGTAGGATCTCTATTTAAGATTTCTAAATTTTCGTTAATAATACAGGGTGATCCAGATTGATTGAAGTGGTCCGCTTACTTCAAAAAAGCTATTCTCCACTTAGTGATCCCAACTATTTCCAGTGGTGTACTTACGGGTATTACTAATTGGGCGGGAAATTCAAACTTTGATATATCAACAATAAATACAGCAAAATTTTAAAGGACATAAATAGTCTGTATTTCTTGATTGTTGAACTTAACTTAATGTTACTTAACGTTATTATTAAAAATTCCAATAAGTAAATGGAATGTTTTTATTTCAATTTAGTTTTAATTTGACTGATGCTGAAGACAGATTATAATCTCCGAAAGCTTATAATAGGTGCTGAAAATGTTGTCTATTATTTTCTAAGCATAAATTTACCCTACCTTTAATATTCTCGAAGACGGCGTTCACTATAGCATAATATAAATCCTCAACCATATGCAAACGATTTGTATACACAACATTTTTAAGATGATCAAAGAGGAAGCAATCGAGCGGGGTCACGCAGGGAGAGCGTTGTGCCCATCGATTTTTGCTTATTATTCTATCACCGAGAAATTGTGATAAGTATGCCAACGTTGTACGGGCCATGTGGGCTGTTACGGAATCTTGCTGGAAATGCCCATTTTGAAGCTCGTCGTTGTGCAGTTATTCAATAAAAGGTCTTAGAATTAATTGTTGATAGTTTTCGGTATCTGTTTTCATAAAAAGAATTGCTGCAATTATTCGTCTTCTCTACATGGCAATCCAAACTCCAGTTTTAACTGGATGTAATGGAGTTTCAATAAATACATGGGGATTTTCAGTCGGCCAGGTTCGGTAATTTTGGGAATTTATACACCCGCTTAGATAATACCATCCCTCGTCACTGAAAAATGTTATATCCAAAACATCATTGTTATGGAGATTTTCGTTAAACCAGGTACAGTACGTTTGACGCTTTTTAAAATCAGTTGGCAGCAATTCTTGTAATACAGACATTTTGTATGGGTGCATTTTCAGTTTTTTACAAGCCCTCTGGCATGTCCCATACGAAACCCCTACAATTGCGATTAATAAAAAATCAACATTTAGTAATAAAAATAAATGTTACTCAACTACCACTTTGAACAGACAATCGTTTTAAAGATTTGTTGAGACTAGCTTCCAATCTCCATCGAATATCTTCTAAGCCTTCTTCGTCTCTGGATACGGAGCTGGTGTCACGAAAACGTTGAACAATTCGACGATAATGCTGTGTGAATGTTTCGTAGGTAACATCAATGTTGGCGAACCGTTGTTGGAATTCCTCGAAGCAAGAAACTTGCGAATATTTTCAGACACCACCTTCATCTCGTTACCCAGACCGAAAATAAGCCTCCAAGATAAACTTATTGTGTTCATCCGAAAACATGACACTAACAATTATCATAACCTAAAAATTATTCGCATTTTATTTGTACTCTAAACAGAGCTCTGTATTTATTTACTTAGCAGATAAATCAATCAAGTATGTGCAGTTTTTACAGATTTTACGTGAATTACAGGAACAATAAAAAGATAAATAAAACGACAAGAAGAGAAGAAAGCAAATTATGATATTTTATACATATATATTATATATATATATATATATATATATATATATATATATATATATCTCAACTTAATAATAACTAACAGTTTAAAGTACAAATCAAAATATTCTATTAAGAATCTTTTAGAACCAATTAATAAACTATAACACATAAAATTACCACTACAGTTTTAATGTTATTAAAGACTGTCCAAACCTCCAAATACAGTACGGGTTCTTATGGAGTAACTCTCTATCTTTTATTATCTTTAGTCATTTCTAAATAACGGTATCCTTGTTCTTCATAGCGATGTTGTCAAACGTAAAATGTAATTTAATAACAAATCAGTATCTCTCCGTGTACTGTCAAATTTATTGCTTGCTTTTTCTACGACAAAAACGATTAAGAATCGTTTTTTTCAGAACACCTACATCACATTCACGCGTCTTATAAGGTAATGATGAATAATTTCTATAATTGTATGATTGAGACTATTTTGTAGAATTTTGTATCATATGGAGACGGAAGCTGAGTATGGTCCTGCAAACATAAACCGAAATAGTGAAAAACACTTCAGCCATAAGAAGAAATGTCTCATTATGAATGTACTTAATTATTTCTTGGCCACAATGAACGTTAGTACAGCTGTTACAGAAGCCAGCGAAGCTGTATTTGAGCATCAAAAGATACGACGCAGGAGTATTCTTGTTGAACGTGTTGACATTATAAGATGGAGGCATAAATACTTAGGATGCATCAGAAAGTTCCGAGACGAAGGTACTTAGTCTTTTTATTCGATCTCTAATTACCTATTTATGAAATAGTGTCGTATTTTGCATAATTAACAATGTTCACTTTTTAGGTAAATATATTGTAGCGTCCCTCAGGTACCCTATCTTGAAATATGTAATTTGAACTTATTCGTAATGATGCAAATTCAAGAACAAAACAATCACTAAGTGATTTATCTTCACTTCACTGACGATAATGTTACTATTACTCAAATTAATTGCTTGCCTTACTTTGACATTCCTAGCAATAATTAAAACATTAGAATTTATTTACAAGTCTGATATTTAATTACTCGCAAACCTCAAATCTGATCAAACGAATTGGCCGTCTAGTGGTAGGTACGTTGTGCTATTTGACTGAGATAAGCTGGACGAGGTTAAGTGTTGCATCATCTAGGGCAGGTAAACAATAAAACTATTCAAATTAACATTAACGAGCTTTGCGCAATGGTGGTTTAGCCAGTATATATACTATTGTGGGAAAGAACCACCAATAAAACCCACTTTATTCACAAATAAGTAATTGCACAAGTACATCAATAATCAAAAAACACAAAAAAACCATGAAATGGTTAAATATATAACAAAACACCATTAAATCAGGTTAGAGTGCGTACAAAATCGTAACATTAAGAGTAAAATAAATAAAAAGCAGTTTAGTTACACATAAACACATGTAATCACACCCACAATTGTGTCATAAATAATCAGAATAAAAACTGTAATATCAAACATGTAGCCCTTTAAAACCAATCATGCCAATCTTTAAGTAAATAAGTATATAAAACAATGAGGCAAATTATGGTACATATAAAATACAACAGCAGTAAAATTGCACAGGTGATAATAAAGTATAGGCAAGGACAAAAGAAAATAGACAAGGAATTTACACGTACACAATTGTTTAGTGACTACTAAAGCAAAAAATACATACGCAAAATTACAATAAATTACATATAAAGAGAAGTTAGTTCGCAGGCAAACAATTCTACTTAAACAAACTGACACAAAAAAAACTCATTAAAACAAAGCCTCACAGCGCCCCTTTCTCAGGTTACACATTCATCTATACAACAATAAAAACAATAAAAATAAAATTAGAGGTGTTTAATGGTCATCTGGAACCGGGAGTATGTAACCACTTGGAAATTGCCCATTACAATTAGTAACCAAGGATTATCCTGTACCTGTTCTACACAAATATAAATACAAACAACAGTGAGGGAGCCCTGTACTGTCTTTTATTTTAGCAGATTTCAGCTTAATGAGCCCGCGTGCGAATGAGATACCTTTGCAAGGTAATGTTTGATTTTTAATACGTTACATACGCTTGTAAAGGTATTTGCTGCCAGCCTTAATTTATATAAAAATACCTACTTATACTTGAATTGATCACAGATACAAATCTTTAACCAACGCGGTTTAACTTCAAAAAGGGCGACTGTTATTTATAGACTAATATTTGAAAAATACATTAAAACTAACACCCGAAAGAAAAGACAAATTAGCGTTGGCTACTTCAAAGAAAATGTACACGCAAGAAATATTTTAAAGACAAACTGTTTACAATGAAGGTATTTAATTAACCAAATCGATCTGGCTCGATCGACGCTCTAACTGTAACTGCCCTCCCCTCTGGTTTCCAACTAACCATGACTACTCCCGAAAATCAACCCCCGTTTTTCAAAAGTAATAAAAAAGATAAGAAACATTAATTTACGTTGGGACGGTTTCATATTAATTATTGCACGACATCTTAATTTTAAAAATATGCATTTGTCCGTAACAAGCGCTACATTTAGGACTCAAGTGTCAACGTACCAAACAAAGATCCCTTTAGATTTGCGTATGTTCAGCCGTAATTAATTATTAGATCAATGACATTTTAACATCAAGAGCGCGCGTATAGAAATTTTCAACAATTCGTCACGCCTGTTTTCGCAGATTACCTGTTTCTCTACTCTAATATATGTTTCCTTTTTCTGTTCAACATTTACTCAAATATCAATTCCCACATTTCTTACATTAAAATACGACGTATTACTAAGATATCAAAAATCCACTAATTATCTTTTCTATCGCGGTAACATTGATAAACGTTTATTACAATAATAAAATTTTTCGCGGTCCGCTACTTACAATATTATATACATCGATGAATCGCGAGTTAACGCGGGGCACACAGTTAGTAAGGCATGATGTGACACCACTATTCAAAGTGGTTGGCCGGCATTCTTTCAATGGCTCAGTACAGGTTTAAGGTTACCAAGTGACCCTGGATTCTAATTTTCCTTAGTTCATGCTGGTGGCGATAATGGTTTTATTCCTGGTGCGGAATTTACTTTCCTCCGTAAAAAGAATACAGCGGATGCGCACAATGAAATGGATGCAGCCACCAGAAGTGGTTTATCAATCAACTCATTCCAAATATACCACTATCGTTATTGACAATGCTTCTTATCACAGCAGGAGGGTAGAGAAATTGTAGATTAAGTTAGTAAGAAAGAAATGCCCATTGTATGTAACATGTTGAAGCGAGACCTATCGGCTACTGTAGCGCAAGTGAGGCATCTATATGACAAGAATAAACTTGATGTTATGGCACAAGAAAGGGGACATGGTGTGGGCACAAGTCAAACATCATATTAAAATGAATAACAAGCCTTTTAAAGTTAAAGACATGAGGAATCAATAAAATGTGGTTACGAAAAAGTGACGATTGAAAATTGGCAACATTATATAAGTCATGTAAAGATCGTTGAAGGTAAGATGTGGGTAGCTGATAACCTTCAAGATGATATTGCAGAGTTTATAATCAACGTTACAGAATCATCATCCGAAGACCTACAAATCGATTCGAGCGATTAAACTGTACTGAAAAACAAAAAAAATTACTAAAATACGAGGTGTGGCCATTAAATCAAAATAAAATGTTTTACAGCGTCAGTCTCGTTATTTCATAGCCGCACTTCCTATATTATATAACAATGGAAATAAATGATGCAGCTATAATCAAATATTAATATAATTCACAATCTCATGTACAGGATAATCTAACCCATCATATTGCCATGTAATGTATCCCTACATTACATACGCATACTTCGCTTTTTTAAAAAATACAGTTCGAAGATTCGATCTGTATAGATCAGGGGTAGTCTTTTTTCGTATATTCATAAGTACAGTGCAGATTTATCTAAATTTGTATTGTATTGCAAATATTTTTATTAATTTTGAGGTTAGAAATTGTGTCTCTAGTACCGTAGATATAGTATTATTATAACCGTAATACGGTATTATAGGTACAGTAGTCTATTGGTATAATAAGTTTGGCAATCCTGCACTGTTTTGGATAAGCCCCATATTGAATTTGGAGGTTTGGGCGCACTATAGTATGTTTTCTAAATACCTCCTCAATATCATCACCCTGAGTACAAACAAGGTTCAATAAAGAAATATTAGTTATAAAACAAATTGCACTAGCAAATGTTTACATTTTAAATATAATTGATACAAAACAAATTATTAAAAAAAATTTTCCCAATTAATAAAGAACCGACAAAAAATAAATACATATCAATTTCGTGTTTCGAAAAAATATCAGAAAAAGTAGCTACAAGAAATACAAAGTGGATTTCAAAACCCAATGCCAATGTTTATTTAATGCCAAAGATTCGAGTAAAGATATTTTGAAGTCGGGTATTTATGAAGTGAACTGCACATTCTGTAACTCCGTTTATATTGGATAAACGCTTAAGAATTTTGATATTAAACACTAAGAACACATTAGATGTTATAAATATAAAGACATTATGCCATTATGCCAAACGTTTAATAGGAAATAATCACCTTATACTTCACCAAACAATATTAAATGTTTACATTGTTTATATTAGATACGACAAATTGGATGAATTGGAAGTACAAGTAAAATACTTATGTTTTTTGTTTTTCTTTAACGGTGTATTTTAAATTATACAATCTAAACGTTTCGATAACACTTACAGTTATCTTCGCCAGTAGTAATATCTATTAAAATTGTTAAAGATGTTGTAAACAATTTTGCCAAAGTTGAAAAATTAAAACATAAACATCAGCCTGCTATTGATATTGCAGTTTAAGAAACGTATAAAGCCAACCATAGAATTAAATTTTAGTAAAGAATAACTAGGTCATTAAAAATTAAATCTTGTTACGCCCAGTATTATCAAGGTTTTTAAATGTACATTTAAAATTTTAAAGGTCCATTAACCTTAAAGGAGATTTCAACTATATTATCAATTAATATTTAGGTTTAAATGCGATTTAAAGCACATTTAAGTTGAATACTACTTTTCCAACCGTTAAAATTTGCAAAGGCGCATTTAAAAATATTTCCAAGTACTTTAACCTACAATAATTGTCTTGTTCAGTTTGCTATAATTTATTGTTATTTGAAAATTATTAATTTTTAAAATATCAATTTAAGTACGTCAGAGTTTTTTCTGATTCTTCTGATGAAGAATGAATGAATATCTTGGATAAGTTGTGTTTACGATATATTAAGGATGGTGCTTGCACTATAATTTGAAACAATGTCAAATTACACCATTAATATTTAAGGGAACACAGGGAAACAGAAAATTATAAAAGGAAGAAAAAATCATTTCCTTGATCAAGAATTCTTCAATAGATACAATAGAATACCAAAGTGATAGTTCAAACAATTTTAGGACATGTGCAGAACAATATTAAGTTCCCATCTAACAGAAATCAGTGTTTGTTACCAATGCAACAGTTATTGCTAACATTACGGTTTTATGCCACTGGTTGTATGCTCATTACTGTTGGAGACTTTAGTGATGTTACAAAAGCCACTGCTAGTAGAACGGTTAGAAGGGTTTCGGAAGCAATAGCCCGATTACGTCCTACATTTATTAAAATCCCCCAGACCATGGGTGAAATAAAAGAGATACGTGCAGGATTTTACCAAATGGCACAGTTTCCTAAAGTTGTAGTAACCATAAATTGCCCGCATATTAAAATTCAATCACCGGGTAAGTTAGGTATGAAAAGGTCTTACCTATAATATAAATGGAGGTTTTGTTTGCAGGTGGTAATGACGCTGCAATTTATCGTAACAGAAAGGGATATTTTTCTTATAATGTACAGACGTAAGCTAATTCCGATTTAAAAATCTGCAACATTGTAACTAGATGGCCAGGATCCAGTCATCAGACAATTTTTAATAATTCTAACTTAAAATAATACAGTAGTACCTCGATTATCCGGACCTCGATTATCCGGATTTTCGATTATCCGGATTACGTGTTGGAATGCGCTTTATGATTTGCGCAAGTTTCACTCATTCAACAAGTTCCGTGTAAAATATGAGTCAGTAGTCGTTCAAACTCAATACGCGTTGGACGTTTGCTTCTTGTGTTTAAATTAAATAAATTGGACACAATTTAAATATTCATTTTTTAAATTACCGATATGTCAATAAAAATAAAACATGTTGTACTTTCAATAAAAGACAAATTAGATATAATCAATGCTTTGAATCGAGGTAAATCGGGACGATCTCTGTCTAATAAATATGGTGTCGGAACGTCAACGATCTCGGATATAAAAAAACAAAGTGAAAAAATCTTAAAATTTACTAACTGTTTGATAACAGAAAATGGAAGCTTAGAGCGTAAAGTTATGAAAAAATCAGGAAACGAAGAAGTTGAAGAGTGTATTTTCATGTGGTTCATACAAAGACGTTCATCTGGACAGCCAATATCTGGTCCATTACTGTGTGAAAAGGTAATATTTTTTAATACAAGATTAAATGGAGATCCCACATTCAAAGCAAGCTCGGGCTGGCTTGAAAAATTCAACAGACGACATGGTATCACTCAGCAGTGTTGGGTAGGATCTAGATCAAAGTGATCTAGATCCAGGATCTAGATCCACTAAACGGATCTATGATCTGGATCTAGATACTTTGCTCTGCTAGGATCTAGTATCTGGATCTAGATCACATTTTAACAGATCTTTAGTACTTGAATCCAAAGATCCATTAGAATATTTTAAAATGCATTTTAAGGGTATTTTGTGAAATTTTTAACTGGCTTGAGGCAACAGAGTTTTATATTTAAAAAATACATTATGCTCCGTTACGACCGTTACATCCGTACCCCACAGAGATACATACACATTTACACAATTACCTACTGCCTGAGGCATGTTAAATTCCGAAATAACCAATAATAGAACTATTCATTTCCTTTGTTAATATTTCCGTCGGTTGTTTTTGTTTCCCAAAGCTACAAAGGCAGGTAGTGACAGCTAAGTGCTAATATAATGACTTAATGAGTAATGACAATGGGGTCATCCATCCATTAAAGTAGGTACTTAAGTTAAGTGGAACTGGAATTCCCTGTTGCTAATTTAATCGAACAAAAGGAGGTATAGAAAAACAACAATCTTGTCTTCAGTTCTTAAGAATACGACTTTAAGTAAAGCACATTTGTTAATTGTTAGTTAGATCAACAATGAGTGACGAAGCTGAATTAATGGAAGTTCCGCCAATCTTAAGCGGTAAATTTTATAAAATTTTATCAAAATGTGACAACAAGATAGTGACCCAGTGTCTAAATTGTCCCGCACAAATACAAGGTCATGTGACTCCAACAGGAAATTTTATTCGGCGTATGAAGGTACGTATTAATATAGTTTTTGGCAGAATTTTAGTATCATTTATTGGATTCTTACGAAATACATCATCTGATATATCAAAACGTGATTTGTAGACTTAATTTTTCTTATTAAATTGTATATGAATTACGTAAAGTATTTTTGTTGCAAAATACTTAGTTTCTCGTGTGTAAAAAACGTTTACAAAAGGTTGAGATTTATTTCTTAAAGTCCCTAATGCATCAAAAACTTTTTAAATGTTTATGATACCTGTATTCATAAAAGATGGGATTCAGTCGCTTTCAAAATTGGTGTTATCTAAATTTTGACTGAAACTTGAAGTGACTTCAATCTGAATTTTATAAATTAACATACACTTTCTCCTTTTTCTAGAGAAAGCATCCAGTAACATTTAGCAAATTCGATGCAGAAAAGACAACAAAAAAAAGTAAAACCGAAATTTTATCAATGAAGAATTTCAACAAGACTAACATTTTTCAACGATCTACCAGTTCTACCACAAAGAACTCGGTTAACAAACTCGTCTTAGATTACATAATTGAAGAGATGAGGCCTATTTGTACAGTCGAAAAACCCGCATTTATTAGGTTAGTAGAAAGACTTTCTGGCAAAAAACCTTGTGACCGAAAAACGCTCAAGAGTAAATTAGAAGAAGAGAAATCAGCAGTTATTGGTGCTGTAATAGAAGAATTAAATAAAACCAAATACGTCGGTACAACTGCAGATGTTTGGAGCACCAATAACAAAAGTTATCTTGATATGACTGCACACTTTATCGATAGTAATAGCTTCCAACGTAAATCTTTTGCATTAAGCTGTAGGCGATTTAAATTTGCACACATTTGACAGAATTGCGGAATTAATAAGTGAAATTCATAATGAATACAAATTAAATTTCGGTAAAATTTCAGGAACGGTAACAGATAACGCAAGCAACTTTAATAAAGCTTTTAACGTATTTACTGCTTCTATATGTAATAAGAGCAGCGATAGCGAATTAACAGAGTTGCAAAATCAAAATGATGTAGATGTTGAATCATTACCTGCTTTTGATACTGACAGTACTTACGTGCTTTTGCCCAAACATTTTAAGTGTTGTTCGCATACACTCAGCCTTGTAATTACGATAGATGCAGCTAAAGCATTTGAAAACATAAGGTATAAAAAAATGTACGATACTGTTTTTGGGAAAGCTTATTCTTTATGGAATTTAGTGAGTAGGTCCACTAAGGCGTCGGATCAGTTACAAAATGTTTGCGGTGTCAAATTGAAAGTTCCTTGTCCTACTCGTTGGAATTCCATGTATGACGCATGTGTTAAACTAATTAATATTGATGCAAAATTAAGTGATGTTTGTAAGTTATTAAAATTAGACGTGTTCCAACTGTCAGATTTTGTGTTTTTAAACGAATATATTTCTGTTACAAAACCTATAGCCGTTGCAATAGATATTTTACAAGATAAAAAAACTTGTCAGTTAGGTACTGTTTTGCCAACACTTTTCAAAATTAAAGCTAGCTTAGAAGCAATGACGAAACTGACATTTTGTTCTAAATTAAGAGAATGTTTATTGAACGACTTTACAAGACGTTTCTCTAATATAATGGATATTAAAAATTCTAGTAGTCGACCACACCTGTTATCCACAATTTCTAACCCAAAATTTAAATTATGGTGGTTAAAAATTAACCCCTTTAAAAATGAAACAGCATTCTGTCAAACGCAATTATTGTGTGAACTTAACAATTCCGGATTTCAAGAAAATCTTAATAATTCAGAATCAGAAATTCAGTTCACACTTACTGAAAAAAAATCCTCTGCCACGGACGAATTCTTTGACTTTTTAAAAATAAATACTCAATCGCAAACAACATTTGATTCAGAATGCACAAATTATTTTAAAGACACAAGCACTAACTATGAGCAATTAAATATGTACGCTGCTATAAAAGAAATCTTTTTAAAATATAATTCTATACTTCCTTCATCTGCCCCCGTTGAAAGGATATTTAGTATGGGTGGACTAATGTTAACTCCTCGTATGAATAGATTAGGTGATGATATATTTGAGATGCTATTAATTTTAAAATAAAATAAAATAAAATTAGATAATAAAATGTAATTATGTAATGTATACTTATAACAATTTAGATAAATGTCCTCATCCTTATAATTGTATAACAACTATGTGTTAAGTTAAATTAACAATTAACATTGCAACTTGCAAGTGTAAATGTGTACCTAATACTAATTTTGTAATTTGTAGTGCGTTAAATAATTAATGTCAGTTTTCAATAAAAACCTATAAAAATTATATTTGTATATTATTTTTCTTTATAATTTAACCTTACGGACTAATATTTGTATTACATGAAAAATGATCATGGGAATGGGAGTACTACTCATCAGTAGCAATACTAGCAATTAAAGATAATATTAATAATTAGAAAAATCTCGAAACAATTTTAGGAATGTCGGATCTTTATAAAAGATCTAGATCCCATTTCAAGGATCTTTGATCTTTATCTAGATCCATTTTTACGTACGGATCTTGGATCTTTATCTAGATCAGTTTTTAAAAATGTGTTTGGATCTGTATCTAGATCCTAAATAAATGGATCTTATCCAACACTGGGTATCAGGGAACTTGAAATTCATGAGGAAAAGTTTTCTGCCGACATACCTTCAGCAAACACGTTCATTGACACGTTGAACATTTTTGTGAAGAGGGAAGGATTCGACGAAGAATTTATTTATAATGCTGACGAGACCGGTTTGAATTGGAAGAAACTACCCAATAAATCTTTAGCATCAAGACGTGAAAATACTGCACCAGGGTACAAAATTAGTAAAGAACGTGTCACCATAATGGTGTGTGCCAATGCAACAGGTAGACATAGACTTCCACTGTTTGTCATTGGGAAATCAAAGAACCCAAGATGCTTTAAAAATATCAATAGTCTTCCGGTTGAATATGATCATCAGAAAAATGCCTGGATGAATGGTGAAATTTTTAAACGATAGTATGAAAAACAGTTTATTTCAGAAGTTAAAAAACATCCAAACTCCATAGATGAACGAGGAAAAGCTTTATTATTACTAGACAATGCGCCATCACACCCATCTATTGAATGTTTAAACCAGCTCGATGAAATGTTTACAGTACAATTTCTTCCACCAAATGTTACATCTGTAATACAACCGATGGATCAGGGAGTAATAGAAACATTCAAACGTTTATATAGAAAACATATGCTTCGACGATTATTACTAGCAGACAAAAATAATGATGAATGGGTTATCAACTTCCACAAGAAATTAAATTTAAAAGATTGTTGCTATATGGCAGCAGATAGCTGGAATTCTTTAGATGTGTCAACTTTGAAAAAATCGTGGAACAAAATTTTAAAAAGACCAACAGTAAATTCCAGTAATACAGTAGAAAGTGATATAAGAGACATCGCGGAAACAATAGGTCAAATTTCGATATGTGCTGCTTGCGACCAAGAAGATGTAACCGAATGGTTAAATTGCGACGCAAACGATCCTGGTTTTCAAATTTTGAATGATGAGGAAATAATTAAAGAAATATCTGTCTCAGAAGAACGTGATCAAGAAGACGATGAAGAGATTTCCGAGGGAAGAGATATTGGTCCAACACATTCTGAAGCTTTTCAATGCTTAGATGTCGCCATGAAATGGTTTGAGAGTCAAGAAGAGTGTAATTCAGGACAACTAATATGTCTTAAAAGTATTCGTGATTTGGCAGCTTCAAAAAGAAAAGCTAGCTTTAAGCAAAAATCGATAATTGATTTCTTTAATAAAAAATAATTTACATATATTAAAGCTACTTATGTATAAATCGAAATAAAAAATATTCATACTGAGTGTACTCGTTTTTTCCTGTTAATTATGATTTTTTTCGCTTATCCGGATTTGTTCTTATCCGGACTACCTTTATCTCCAATTAGTCTGGATAATCGAGGTTCTACTGTATTACAGTCTCCGTTATATAAGAATCATTATTACATCCTCGGGGATAGTGGATATAAAAATTGTAATTATCTTTAAGCGCCACTGCTGCAAACAATAGATGCTGCTGAAGCCTTTTATAACAGAAGTTATAACCTTAACTTAATCCAAAGTATATAAACAATTATTAAAAGGCGTCAAAGTATATCAATTACAAACGGAGGTTAATAATATAGCTGGAAAGCTAGTTATTGAACACGAATAAAAAAACGATGATGTAAGATACCATTCGTAATTGATCAAATAATGTAATTAATATAAAAAATTACCTCTTAATAATCGCTAAGTGCCGTCGGATCATCGGTAGATGAATATAAGGGTGGGTTCTAATTTAGAGTTTGGTTAACCTACCTGGAATGCTAGTTGCTTCTTTTCTGCTTGATTATTTTCACTTAATGGCAAAAATGTTATCAAAAAATTATGAATAAAATAATAAATTCTCGAGCGCCATGTTGTCTTTCTTTATATATATATATATATATATATATATATATATATATATATATATGATATATATCTAGGAACAACAAAACCTAGTTATTGAATACTAAAAACAATTAACACATGAAAATAAAATAACAAGTTACATAAGTTTATTTATAAATGTTTGAAAATGAGAAAAAATTCAAAAGTCATGAACTATACTAAATTATAAAAAAACTTTACCTTTTAACTGTTATATACACTTTTACAGTTACTATGAAGCAGAATGGTTCATATGGTGCGGTCAATGTCTTGCTTAGTTATCATTAAAATATGGAATTTCCTTGAAGTTTATTCGCCAAATTTATTTGTAAAAGAATGTAGAACTTGCGTTGTAAAGGTATCTCATGTAAACTTGCCATTTAAAATATACAAATTAAATGATTAAGAAGGTGCATACTTGAAAAATAAGTACTTAAAAAGTAAGTAAAAGGTGAAAAAAAGGAGGTGAAAGGTGAAAAAAAGGAGGTGAAAGGTGAAAGGTGAAAGGTAAAAGGTGCCTAAAAAAAAGCAAAGGCTTTAGTTTTAAAGTACAATGGGAAAAAATAACTTACCACCAAAATCTGATGGCACCAAATATAAAAATTAAATAAAAACCATTATAACAATGACTTCTGTTTTAACATTCAGCAGCAAGTGAAGAAAAAAATAGAGGCTTTCAGAAATGCTTCTGTAAATGCCCCCCCTAAAGAGGTGGTCACGCATTGCGCGAAATACAATGATCGGAGTCCAATCTTTAAAAGAAAGGGAACTATAACTATTTATATAATATTACACCCAAAATATATGTTCTATGAAATGCAATTTAAGTTGCCTTTCCCAATTTTACATGTAAATAATTAAAAACTCCTCTAATTTTACGCCAAATAAATTAATGAACTTAGATTAATGTACTTTTTAATACAACCACAAAAAAAGGTTGTTACAAAGTCATGTAAAAACACGTAACACAGTTGAACGGCAGTATGGGTTGTGGAAACGTAGATTTCCAATACTATCGATATGCATGAGAGTATCGCATGAATTGGCAAAAACTGTTATAGTAGCTACTGTTGTGCTGCATAACATAGCTATCGCTATGAAAGAGCCAGCACCTGTTGATGAAGAATTGTTAAATGAAGTGGAAGGACTCAATGAAATTGGTGGTGATGGTGACAACAACAACGTCAAACAAAGATAAATTTACCGCTATTTTCAAACACTATTATAAAATTAAGATATTACTTAATATATTCATTTATTACATAACTAATTAATTATATTGAATTTTCTTTTTAATATAAAAGAATTCTAATCGTTTATTTTCTAATTCTTCTTTTAATATTAACAGTCTTGAAACTTCCCTTCCTTTCGTCATTCTAATTCTTCCTGCAACATTGCAATTTGCAAGTTCTTTAATTTATTTTTGTTTTGTGTCGCTTCACATTCTAAAAGACTAGTAATCTTGTTTTTTCTTGATAAATTTCAGCCTTGGTTTTAGCAAGAACGTTCAATTCTGATATAGCCTTTCTTTTTTTCAAAAATTTTATTTTATTTTTTGAAGATTGTACAGTTTTCGCTGGCACAGTGTTGCTCGGATCGCGTATGGGATCAGGTGGCAATGGTTGGCTTGTCGATGGTGTATTCAATATGACATCCATTCACCAATGTCACCAACAAATAGTTGTTTACAGGTTCGATTAATACATTTTTTCCGGTACTGCCATTAAACTAAAAAGAAAACTACAGCAACACTACTAATGAACAGCGTGAAATATATAAGGTTATAGCATAGACTAACAGGTTATAAACAAAGATTTAAATTAGTTCAACTAAACCAAAACTACAGTGCATGCGACCTATACTTACTACCAACCTACATTTTTCAGACCATTAGTTACATGTACTTTAAGTTCATTTGATAATACGCTTCGAATTTTTAAAGGGCAATTAGCTTAAACTGCTTTTACTCAAAAGGCGATTTAAAAGACGTTGATAATACTGGGGGTTAAACTGTTTTAAAGATGACAAATCAGAACACTCCCTAACGGCTAAAGCTAACAATGAAAAATGTCAGCCAAAAAATACATTTAACAAAATTTAATCAAGTTATGATGTAAGTGTAAAGTTGTGAAAAACTTCAATTTGAAAATGATAGAAGCATTCACAAATATAAACATGACATCAAATAAGATAATCCAGTTAAATCTAACAAAGAGATATCTTTGTCAATAATTGCAAGTGTTATTAACAATGAAAAGCACAATGTAGAACGTTTTTGTAATTTTTTAATCTTAATTTCAACTACTTATGATAAATTATAGTGCTGTGGTAATTTAACATACAATTGGTAAAGCATTTGCTTCAAGGTCTAGGAAAAACACAGCAAAAAACCTATACATACCAAGGTTAAAATTAAAATTAAGACGTATCATTATGCTTTTTTTAAATTATAAGATGCCAAAACCTATTTAAACGGAGATTTTCTTCATGTCTATTAAAATTATTAGGGTGTTTATACAGGGTGGCGCATTAGTGTGACAAAGTCCCATACCTCCTTTATTTAAAGAGATACAATAAAAAAAAAATTAAACACAAAAGTTGTAAGCTATGTTCTGGTGAATATTCCAAAAATATTTTTAATTATACAGGGTAAATCATAAAAGCTTAGAAGTAATTTAAAATTTTTTTTAAATAGAAAACCCTATATGTTATTACATATTTAGATTCTACATACAACTTTAGGCACATTTTACGTATAATATCGTATACCTAAGTCTAACCGTTTTTTACAAATTTCAAAAATTTTGTCAAAAATGACGTTTTCAGGCCAAAACATAGGTGGAAATATTTTCTAAAGGAAGCCTTTATCAATTAGTTATGGTTGGTTTCCTTGGAAATGGGGACCTACTCTAATGGGCTGTATTGATATTTTTGTAATACATTCAAATCAAAAATGGACAATAAAAAGTAGATTCAAAAAAACCTATAAAGTAATTTTTTTTCTATCTTATTTAGCATTAAAAATAAGAGTATGTATGTATAAGAGTGTATATTCCAAAAAATTGTAGTTTTTGAAATAATGGCAATTTAACATTTTTTTATTGTAAAAAGGCTATACGGCTTTTAAGTTTTGTTGTTAGTTGGCCGTGACGGCGGGTCGCGGCGAAACAAAAAAAATCGAGCATTTCACATCGAAATATTACAATTTATTGAACCCCATATAAATAATTATTTTATTAAACGAACTTAAAGTAAAGACAATATTTTTTTGATTCAACAAATTATGTCCTAATCCTAATCATAAACTTAACACCTCTAATGTAACTAAACCTGTAACTAATTATACAGATAAAAGTACTAGAAACACGTCAAATACGTACTACCTAATAAGTTGTTCGAAATGTCCGCCTCTTTCTTGAATACATAATGCAATACATCTCTCAAATTCGCTGCTTAAATTTCTACCTTTCAACACTAATATTCTGAAAACAGTTTCCAATCCTAATCTTCATGTCTTCCTTTGTTGTAGGCGGTATTTTATAAACCTGCTCTTTGACGTACCCCCATATGCTAAAGTCCATTTTAGTAAGATCTGGGCATCTAGCAGGCCAAGCAACAGGTCCTCCCCTCCCAATCCAACATTCTGGATATCTAGCATTTAAAAAAGTTATTATCGGACCTGTATGATGTACTGGGGCCCCATTATGAAGAGCCACATTTCTTGTTGCGTATCCTGTGGCACTTCACGTAACAAATTAGGTAGATGGTTTTGAAGAAAGTCTAAGTATTGTTCCCCTTGATCAAAAAAATATGGTCCAATTACATGATTACCGACAACACCTCCCCAAACATTTAAAGACCATCTAGTTTGAGAAATATATCTTACAAAATGTGGATTTTCGGTAGAATAGTAATGAAAATTGTGTTTGTTTACACTTCCGTTTCTGTGAAATGTGGCGTCATCTGTAAATAAAATCAAATGAACAAAATTTCTTTGTTAGTTTATTTTGTTTTGAGCCCATTGACAAAATTCCAGTCGTCTTTGATAATCTTCAGGAACAAACTCTTGAAATAGTTGAATGTGATATGGGTGCATTTTTTGAGACCTCAATATCCGCTGTACCGTACGTCGTTCAATATCAACCTGCTGAGAAAAGGGTCGTTGTCCAATATATGGACTTTGGGTAACTGTTAATAGTACATTTGATTGATTTTCCTCAGTCTGTGCACGTTTTTCCCTAGTATTTTTTTCATATAACACAGTGCCAGTTCTTTCAAAACGCTCCAAAAGCTTTTCAAATGCCTTTCTTTCAGGTTGCCGTCTCTCTGGAAACCGTTGTTGATACAGTCTTCTTGCTAAGAGCGTATTCTTATCACTAACTCCCAAAACAAAAATCATATCAACCATCTCCGCTTGCGAAAAATTCATTATTTACAATTTTAATTCAAGTTTTAAATCAATTTGCTATAAAATACACTAATGCATCACACAAATTATCAACTGACAATAAATAATGACGTTTCTGATGATCTCTATTATTTTTATATGCCACGATTCGCCGTCACGGCCAACTAACAGCAGAACTTTAAATCCGTATAGCCTTTTTACAATAAAAAAATGTTAAATTGTCATTATTTCAAAAACTACAATTTTTTGGAATATACACTCTTATACAAAGTCACCCTTATTTTTAATGCTCAATAAGATAGAAAAAAATGACTTTATAGGTTTTTTGAATCTACTTTTTATTGTCCATTTTTGATCACCCTGTATGAATGTATTACAAAAATATCAATACAGCCCATTAGAGTAGGTGTCCATTTCCAAGGAAATCAACCATAACTAATTGATAAAGTCTTCGTTTAGAAAAGATTTCCACCTATGTTTTGGCCTGAAAACGTCATTTTTGACAAAAAATTTCGAAATTTGTCAAAAACGATTAGACTTAGGTATAGGAGATTATACATAAAATGTGTCTAAAATTGTATGTAGAATCTAAATATGTAATAATATATAGGGTTTTCTATTTAAAAAAAAAATTAAAATTACTTCTAAGCTTTTACAATCTACCCTGTATAATTAAAAATATTTTTGGAATATGCACCAGAACATATCTTACAACTTTTGTATTTAATTTTTTTTTTATCTCTTTAAATAAAGGAGATATGGGACTTTGTCACACTAATGCGCCACCCTGTATATTTCAATAGCTTCACGTTGTAGTAAACGAACATAATAATGAGTTTGTCTTGATAATATTTCATTTAGAAATTTCATCTATATTGAATAAAGAAGATTGGGATAAAATTGATTCTATAACGTTTGATCTATGGAAATAAATTTTGACATCTTATGTCAACGTTAAAAAGGAAAATTTAATAAATTATACAAACAACAACATAATAGACAATCTATTGATTATAAAAAAAAAAAACAGTTATAAACCTTTCTGATAATGTTGTTTCAGATTATGCTATTGAAGGCTTTCTAAAGGAGGAAATTTTTCGATAACACCTTTTGAAGATATAATTTCCAATATCGAAAACTCCATTAAATCATTACCTTTTGATGCTGTTAATGAAGTTAGACATAAGACCGTAAATATATTACATAAAAAACAAAACCTCCAAAGAGCAACTTATCCTTTGTCAACGACGTGCTTTACTTGATCTTAATTGCAATGAAAGTATAATAATATTAAAATCAGATAAAGGTAATGCAACTGTTGTATTAAATATGAACGATTATAACGTTTAAATAGAACAATTGTTGGAACCAGAGACTTATCGTGAAATACCAAAACATCCAACAAAAAAGCTTCTTTTAAAAACTAAAGAACTGATTAAATTATCATCTAGTCCTGAAGAAATAAAAAAGAAACTAACTAACTCTGAAGCTATTTCACCAAAACTATATGGTTTACCAAAAATTCATAAACCTAATGTTGCTTTAAAGCCTATTGTTAGTGCAATTGGTTCTCCTGCATATAGTCTTGCAAAACATCTTACATTTTTATTACAACCTCATATAGGAAAAACACCCCATTACTTTAAAAATTCTGCCGACTTTGTTGAAAAAATGCATAGTTTCAAAATTGAAGAGGGTGATATAATGGTCAGTTTTGATGTTGTTTCACTTTTTACAGAAGTGCCTCAAAAAGAAATTATTGAATACATTGATCATCTTTTTCCAAAGGATATACCCATTCTTTTTCAGCATTGTCTTACTACAACTTATCTTCAGTGGAATAGTAAATTTTATGAACAGATTGATGGTGTAGCAATGGGTAGTCCCCTTAGTCCTGTTATAGCTAATTTTTACATGGAAAAATTTGAAACATTAGCGTTACAAAATACACCTAAAAAATCTTCAGTTTGGTATAGATATGTAGATGACACATTTGTTATTTAGAAACATGGAGAAGAGGCAATGCATGAGCTTTTGGTTTTTATAAATGGTATACATTCTAGTATTCAGTTTACCATGGAAAAAGAAACTAATGGAAGTTTACCATTTCTTGACATATTAATATCTAAAAATAATAATTCACTATCTTTTAAGGTTTACATAAAGCCGACACACACTGATAGATACCTTCTTAAATTATCCAACCACCATCCACGTCAAAAAATCGGTGTAATTAAACCTTTAGTACATCGGGCAAAACGAATTTGTGACCCTGAATTTTTGAATGATGAATATAAATATTTAACAAAATCCTTACAAGATCATGGATATTCCCTTACAGATATTAATAATGTTATTACACCTTCTAGACGTAACCTTAAACAAAAACCAGTTCTTAATGTTGGTACTGCTTTTCTTCCTTTTATAGCTAATGTTATAGATAGAATTGAAAAAACCCTAATTAAATGTGGCATTAGGACTATTTTTAAACATACAAGAAAAATTAAAGATCATTTAAGATCACCTAAAGATGTGTCAAACCCATTATCATCTTCCGGAGTGTATAAGTTAAACTTGTTCATTTGGAAAAGTATACATTGGAACCGCAAAACGTAGCTTTGATACAAGACGTAAAGAACATATGAGATTTTGTAGATTAGGTCAACCAGAGAAGTCTGCGGTGGCTGACCATACCTTGAATAATCTGAATCATGACATTCAATTTGACAATATGAAAATATTGTCAAGACAAACTCATTATTATGTTCGTTTACAACGGGAAGCTACTGAAATATAGGAACACCCTAATAATTTTAATAGACAAGAATAAAATCTCCGTTTAAATACGTTTTGGCATCTTATAATTAAAAAAAGGCATAATGATACGTCTTAATTTTGATTTTAATTTTGACTTTTGGTATATCTGGGTTTTTTGCTGTTTTTCCTAGACCTCGAAGTAAGTAAGTGCTTTACCAATTATATGTTAAATTACCACAGCACTATAATTTAACATAAGTAGTTGAAATTAAGATTAAAATTAAAAAATTACAAAAAACGTTCTGCATTATGCTTTATATTGTTAATAACACTTGCACTTATTGATAAAGATATCTCTTTGTTAGATTTAATTGGATTATTTTATTTGATGTCATGTTTATATTTGTGAATGCTTCTATCATTTTGAAATTGAAGTTTTCACAACTTTACACTTACCTCATAACTTGACTAAATTTTGTTAAATGTGTTGTTTGGCTGAAATTTTTCATTGTTAGCTTTCGCCGTTAGACAGTGTCCTGATTTGTAATCTTTAAGACAGTTTAACAATATTTAATTTTTAATGACCTACTTATTCTGTACTAAAATTTAAAATTTAATTCTATAGTTGGCTTTATACGTTTCTCAAACTGTTATATTAATAGCAGGCTGATGTTTATGTTTTAATTTTTCAACTTTGACAAAATTGTTTACAACATCTTTAACAATTTTAATAGATATTACTACTGACGAAGAAAACTATAAGGGTTATCGAAGCGTTTAGATTGTACAATTTAATTTAATCTAGGTGGTAGGCATGTATACTCCATGCCAGCCGGGGAGGTACCACCACCCTTATCATGGGCTCCTTAATATTGGGTATCCGATTTTTTGAGCTCAGTAAGGGGTGTCGGTTACCTTTTCCTTCATCCTTAATCTATTCTCATCCTTATTCTTCTTTCTCGCCCTAACTGTCTTCCTATCGGATTAAAAGTCCCAAATTAAAAAATAAGTGGCTGTGGTTTCTAGGGTAATAAATTCCGGACGTAAAATCCTGCCCCATTCGTATGTCCGGGAGGGCAGGGCCCAAGCGACCATGGTCATCGAAAGTATCAACTTTCTGATTCACTACTGCAATATCCGCGGTACCAGGTCTATTCACCAACATCTTGAACAATTACAACCTAATATTTTGTTTCTGTCTGGAACACAAGTCTCCTCTGAAAGGCCCGAGTCACCCAACTTTCAATTTTCTCAATACCACCTTCACTCTAACTTTCGATATAAAGTAGGCGTATGTGCCTACATCAAGGACAGAATTGCTTGCAAGAGGGTTACTTCCTTAGAAAATAAAAATTTTTACGTGATTTGGTTTAAACATTCTGATCCTAATTTTGTGAAATTCTACTGTTACATTTATAGGTCTCCTAATGACAGTAACTTTCAAGACTTCTTCGATTACCTTAGTATGAAAGTTGACTATCTCTTGTCTCAGTTTTCATCTACTTCAAATCCTGCTGGTGATAGTGCAGAAACATTTGCTATTTCATGTGATCTCACACAAATGATTTCTGAACACACAAGAATCCCTGATAACCTTACCCATACTCCTCATCTTCTAGATCTCTTTCTTACATCAAGCCCTCTTGTTTATAAAACTTCCGTTCTTTCGACTTTAGGTCTTTCCGACCATTGTCTAATAGAAATCATTTCTACTGTACCTAATTCCACTGTTGTTCGCAAAACGGATAGAACCTTGTGGTGTTCTAAGTCTGCTCGATGGAGTAATTTACGGGATTTCTTTGCAACCTTTCCATGGCGTGAATAATGTTTTAAGTCATCCTATCTGAAGTCATGGGAATGGAGTTATACATTCCCAAAAAACAGTACCGTATAGGTCATTCACGTTCCCAACCCTGGTTCAATAAGGCTTGTGCTGATGCAATATCTTTAAAAAATAAATATTACATTAAATGGAAATCTAATAAATCGGTCGACAGTCATGTAGAATGCGTTGGTGCTAGAAATATCTGCAAAAGTGAAATCACTAAAACTAAAAAGTTGTTCGAACAACGAAAATGCAATGAACTAGCTACATCTCCTTTAGGCAGTCGTAAATTTTGGTCTTTAGACGAAGCCATTAGTAAAAACTTTGGAACATCTTCATTTCCCCCCTGACGTCTATTGACGGATCGGTAGTTGCTGATTCTGTAGAGAAAGCCAATTTTTTTTTGGTGGATGTTTGCATCAAACTCGTGTCTCAATGATTCTGGAAAAGATGTGCCCGTATTCAACTCTTCTTCATACGCTACGAAACCAATTCATTTTCTGTACAGGCTCTTGGGATCGATCATCAGTAGGCTTGATCTCAATAAGGCGACTGGTCCAGACGGTATCCCAGCTATTGTCTTAAAGAAATGTTCCCCTGAACTAGTACCAGTCCTATCTAAGCTCTTTACGGTCTCTATGTCTTCTGGGGAATTCTCTTCATCATGGAAGTTAGCAAATGTTCAACCTATCCCCAAAAAAGGCGATAAGACCGATCCTTCAAACTACCGACCAATTTCCATCACTTCCATTTTGTCTAAAATCATGGAAAAAGCCATCAATCAGCAACTGCTCACGTTCATTAAAACTAACAAACTCCTTAGTGACCACCAATATGGGTTTAGGCAAAGTTGTTCAACAGGTGATCTTCTTTCATATGTGACCCAAGTTTGGAACAATACAGTAGAGTAGTCCGGTGAAACAGTTGTAGTCGCTTTAGATATCTCAAAGGCATTGGACCAAGTTTGGCATAAGTGTTTACTTGCCAAATTCACCTCGTTTGGGTTTCTAGTTTCCTTGATAAAAGGCGAATACGGGCGTACCACAAGGATCCGTTATAGCGCCTACACTTTTTCTGCTGTACATAAACGACCTTATTTCTTCAACAACTAACCCCATCCATTGCTTTGCTGACGATAGCACTCTTCACTGTAGTTCATCTCAGTCTACTCATAGTGACAATCCACCTTCTATGTCAAATCAAGAAATTAAAGCTGAAATGGGAAATTCAATCAACAAAGACATTCAACGTATTTTCAAATGGGGAAGCAATAATCTAGTTAAATTTAATGATAACAAAACTCAGTGTTGCCTTGTGTCCGCCAAAAAAGATCGACCATTCTCTGTTGTAAGTATGAATGGCTCAGTTCTTAAGTTTTCAGACTCTATTACTCTGTTGGGTATGACTGTATTTTCAAATCTCTCATGGGTTGACCATCTTCTGTCAGCTACCAAAACAGCTGCTCGTAAAGTAGGCTTTTTGTACAGATATAAGCAGTACTTTACCTCTCGACAACTCCTTCTACTGTATAAGGCCCAAATTCGACCTCATCTGGAATATAATTCTCACCTCTGGGTTAGTGCTCCCCAATACGCTCTCGATATCGTTGATCGTATTCAAAAGAGAGCGATTAAGCTTATAAATGGCCCGTCCTTAACTTCTCACATACAGTCCCTTGAGCATAGAAGGATGATGTCAGTTCATTCTTTGTCTTATCGTTATTACAACGGCTATTGTGCTGATGAATTATATTCTTTGATACCATATCGGGCAATCTTTGCGAGAAACACTCGGTTCGCTCATTCACATCATCAGTATGCAGTACAAATCTCCACTTGTCGTACCAAACGGGAGCAATACACATTTTTCTACACGGCTTCTAAACTCTGGACTAATCTCCCTAGTTCCTGTTTTCCTCTCACTTATGATATGAGAAAATTTAAGGTAGTTGTGCATAGGAATCTGTTGGCAATTTATTATCCCTCTATCCATCCTCCTAAGTGTTCCTGAGTGCTTTAGCACGATAGGCCAAATTTAATTTAGCCTGTTCAGGTCCACAATCATAAAAAAAAACACCATTAAAAAACCCAAAAAGATGAGTATTTATTATGTGTGATAATGGTGAAAGTTTACATTTTCATAAAAATCTACTCCTTTGCAACCTAAATATTTGTGCAAAAAAATACTTTAAATAATACAAATTGTTTGTAATGGATTACCTTGTATATAATATATTTCCGATATATTCGAAAAATATACGTATTCATGTAATAATTATTTTAGCACACAAATACCATAAAAATTTGAAACGTCATCAAAGGGGTTAGGCTCAATACTAACTTGATATAAATATTCTGAAATTCTGCAGTAAACAGTAAACCAAAAATTAGTGCATATTTACCCAAATTACATACCGCTTGGTGACACACCTTGGATTACAGAATTTATTAAAGAAATTAATTGGATAATCCTAAAAAACACTAGCAAAAAAATGTCTGAAAATTGTGTTTGTTGCGGAAACTAGATAATATTGACCTTAATTAATTAAAAAGAATATTAGTATTACCAACTTACATGTGACTTAAATTGTTAATAGAATTAATATAAACAATTAGTCAACGTGACACACCTTTCAAAAATTTTGCAATACTTCATTAAATACAGAGAAAATAGGGAGGATGTTTGATGAATATTTATGAAATTATTTGTTTTCTTTATATTGTGGTAAAGAAGTAATCGGAAACTTTACGTTTCTGTTTCTCTAAATAATATTTTTTATTTTTATAAACAATATTGTGGTTATGATAAATACATTACATACATATTCTAAATTTATATATGTAAGAATTTTCCTAGACTTCTATTAATAGGATAAAGTAATAACACGTAAGCCATTGCAGATAATTCATATTTAAGGAAATTGCGAAAATCTAGGTCAAATGATATTGAGGAAAATTTTACGCGTTTTAAAAAAAATCAGGATTAGTTTGCTTAATAGTTTATGGCGATATTAAATTGTTGATCTCATTTCAGCCACGTCCAGAAATTCCTTAACAACAGATATATAATTATTCAACTATGTAGTACATAAAACATATGGAACTCTTTTTTTCTAAAATGGCTTTAAAAAATGGTACTTTGTAAAATTAGTAAAAATGTTACATTTCATTTTTAAGAGATGGAAGTAAACATGAATTGACCATTTACCTAAATAAAAAAATAAAAATGTTTAATTACAGTATATACAGGGTGATCCAGATTGATTGAAGTGGTCCGCTAACTTCAAAAAAGCTATTCTCCATTGTAGCGTCCCCAGGTACCCTATCTTGAAAAGTGTAATTTGAACTTATTTGCAAGAATGCAAATTCAAGAACAAAACAATCGCTAAGTGATTTATCTTGACTTTACTGACAGTAGTATTACTATTACACAAATTAATTGCTTGCCGCACTTTGACTTTCCTGGCAATAATTAAAACATTAGAATTTATTTACAAGTCTGATATTTAATTACTCGCAAACCTCAAATCTGATCAAACGAATTGGCCGTCTAGTGGTAGGTACGTTGTGCTATTTGACTGAGATAGGCTGGATGAGGTTAAGTGTTGCATCATGTGGGGCAGGTAAACAATGAAATTACTCAAATTAAGATTAACGAGCATTGCGCAATGGTGGTTCAGCCCGTTAGTATACTATTGTGGGAAAGAACCACCAATAAAACCCACTGTATTCATAAATAAGTAATTGCACAAGTACATTAATAAATCAAGTAACAAAAAAAAAAGAATGACAGGGTTAAATATATAACAAAACACCATTAAATCAGGTTAAAGTGCGTACAAAATTATAACATTAAGAGAAAAATAAGTTAAAAGCCGTTTAGTTACACATAAATACAAAAAAAACCCTGTTGTCACACTCACAATTGTGTCATAAATAATCAGAATAAAAATCGTAATCCCAAATGTGTGGCCCTTTAAAACCAATCATGCCAGTCTATAAGTAAATAAGCACATAAAACAATTAGGCAAATTACGGTACATATAAAATACAACAGTAAAATTGCACAGGTGATAATAAGGTAAAGGCAAGGACAAAACAAAATAGACAAGGAATTTACACATACACAATTGTTTAGTGACTACCAAAGCACAAAATACATACGTCAAATTACAATAAATTACATATAAAGAGAAAGTAGTTCGCAAGCAAACAATTTTACTTAACAAACTGACTAAAAAAAACTCATTGAACAAAACCTTACAAGGGTAAGTTATAAATAGATCATAACATCGTGTCCAGTATATAAAATTGAGTGCGTTAGAAAATATAGCGTCCCTTTCTCAGGTTAGACATTCATCTATACAACAATAAAAACAATAAAAATAAAATTCGAGGTGTTTAATGGTCATCTGGAACCGGGAGTATGTAACCACTTGGCAATTACCCATTACAATTAGTAACCAAGGATTATCCTGTACCCGTTCTCCAGGCCCACCTCTACACAAATATAAATATAAACAACAAACAGCAATGCTAATCCATACAAATACAAGAGTGAGGGAGCCCTTTACTGTCTTTTATTTTAGCAGATTTGAACTTAATTAGCCCGCGTGCAAATGAGATACCTTTGCAAGGCAATGCTCGATTTTTAATAAGTTATATAGGCATGCAGCCTTAATTTATATAAAAATACCTACTTACACTTGAATATATATATATATATATATATATATATATATATATATATATATATATAATGTGACAAATGAAACCTCTGTAGGTGCTATACTAAATCACAAATTTTTAAGATTGTCAAATGAAATGTTGCCGAGTTTAAATGT
>JARFJB010000602.1:6842500-6896787 GCA_036346205.1 Vesta saturnalis
GTCCTATAAAATTGTTTGGTAACGTAGAATTGAAGTGTTGGTTCAATTTTTTTCGATATTTAATAACGATCAACTTTATAGAAAAATGTGTAAATGGATTTTATTAAGATAATTTAATTTTTGAGAACACCTCCTTTTTAAGTTTCTTAATACTGTAGGTAGTGGACCGCGAAAACTTTATTATTGTAATAAACGTTTGTCAAATCGCCATTGTTACCGCGATAGAAAAGATAATTGGTGGATTTTTAATATCTTGATAATACGTCGAAATTTGCTAATGTTTTCGGAATATTTTATTTTATGTAATAAATGTGGGAATTTATGAAATTGATATTTGAGTAAGGGTTGAACAGAAAAAGGAAACATATTAGGGTGGAGAAACAGGTGTTCAGCCAAAAATGGCGTGACGAAGTTTTGAAAATTTCTATACGCGCGCTCTTGATGTAAAAATGTCATTAACTTAGTAATTAATTACGGTTAATTTATTACTTTTGAAAAACGGGGGTTGATTTCCGGGGGTAAATAGTTAGTTTGAAATCAAAGAAAACGGTAGTTGCTGTTAAAATTTTGATCGAGCCGGATTGCTTTTATTGTTTTAATTAGAAACTCCTGTTGTAAACCGTTCGGTCTAAGAATATTTTGTCGAGTACCTTTTAGCAAAACTAAAACGCCAATTCGTTCTTCTCTCTTTGCGTATGTTTTAATGTAAATTTTTCAAAAATTAATGTGTAATTAATCGTTTCGGCGCTGAGTTTTAAACCGCATATCTTAACTCGTTGTATTGGTGGTAAAGTGTGTAACTATAGGGATTATATTCAAGTGTAAGTAGGTATTTTAATAAATGAAAGCTCGCAGCAAATCATTTTTCAAGCCTATGTAACATTACAAGTCAAATCAGGTCTACTAAAATAAAAAGACAGTACAGAACTCCCTACCTCTTGTATTTGGGTGAATTATTATTGTTGTTTATACTTACGTTTGTGTATAGAGGTGGGCCTGGCGAACATATGCAGGATAATCCTTGGTTGCTAATTGTAATGGGCAATTGCCAAGTGGTTACATACTACCGGGTCCAAATGACCATTACACACCTCGAATTTTATTGTTATTGTTTTCATTGTTGCATAGATGAATGTGTAACATGAGAAAGAGCACTGTATTTTTCTAACGCACTCAAACTTGTACATCGGTCACGAAGTTGTGATTTATTTACAACTTACCTTTGTAAGGCTTTGTTTAATTAGTTTTTTTTGTGTCAGTTTGTTAAGTAGAATTGTTTGCCTGCGAACTAATTTTTCTTAATATGTAATTTTACGTGTGTATTTTGTGCTTTAGTAGTCACTAAACAATTGTGTACGGGTAAATTATTTGTTTATTTTCTCTTGTCTTTGACTTTACCTTATTATCACCTGTGCAATTTTACTGTTGTTGTATTTTATATGTACCGAAATTTGCCTTATCGTTTTATGTGCTTATTTACTTAAAGACCGTTTTAAAAGGCCACATGGTTGGTATTACGATTTTTATTCTGATTATTTATGACAATTGTGGGTGTGACTACATGGGTTTTTTTATTGTGTTTATGTGTAACTAAACTGCTTTTTATTAATTTTCTCTTACTGCTATAATTTTGTACTTCCCCTTTGTAGGTTCGAGGGTCATGTGTTGTTCCACACCAGACATTCGGAATTTTACGCAAATGGGAACTTTAAAGAAAAGAGTTCAATAAGGGTTATTTTGTTTTGTTCTACTCTACAACTTTTTGAAATAATATCTTTTTGTATTTCCTATTGTAACCAAGATACTGACAATTTTGCTTGGAGATGTGTTTGCCCATGTCTTCGACGTTTCTGGACGGAAGAATGAGCAAGCGAGTCAGAAATTCAGTCACGAAAATAATAGTCTTCAGCTATAGAGTTCGCTAACAGGGTTGTATTTACTATGATAGTAACCATACAATTTCATTGCCCTACTTTTGCAACCTTAAAGATATAATTGACGTTAAAAACAATCACTTTTGTGTTATTCTTTTACATCGCATCTTCACTGACACTTCCACATTAGTGATTAAGCAGCATTACGTTACATTAAATCAATATACACCAATCTAGTATGCGTTTGCCTTCAAAAGTATGATTAACTGTTACTTGTGTATTATATTTAAAATAAAAGTCAGTTTATTACAAAGCCGTAAAAGGGCCACACAAACATCTCTTTTATAATTCTAATTTAAACTCGGAAATTTCGACATAAAGTCGGAAATTTCGGTTTAATCTCGAAAGTTGCGACTTAATCTCAAAAACTCGATGTTAACTCGGAAATTTCGATTAACTCTGAATTTCGACTTAAACTTAGAAATTCCGACTTAAACTCGAAATTTCCGAGTTTGTGTTGGAACTTCCGAGTTTGTCGGAATTTCCTAATTTAAGTCGGAATTTCTGATTTTAAGTCGAATTTTGCTCAGTAGGTATTCCGAGTTTAAGTCGGAATTTCCAACTTGATGTCGAAATTTCCGAAAGTCGAAATTACAAAAAAAAGATCGTGTGACCCTTCTACGGCTTCATAGTTTGTTGCATTCCGCTAGCATTACAATACTTTATGCCACATTGAATATTAAGTACCATTTCAATATGTGGTTACATTAAAGTACAAAGTGTATTTAAACTCTAGAACTGTTACTCTTTTATATTGCATCCAAAACTAAAATTGTTTTGCTGCATTACACAACATTACGATTCATTACAGTACCTTGCGCTGCAATGAACATGTAATTACTTACAAAATAGTCTTCTAATTGCTTAAGTGAAATTTATTCTTCAATAATCCCCAAATTTAATGATTACGCAGAATTGCACTTCTCAGACATGAAAAGGTTTCATTATGCGTAATTGTGGCATCCCTGTATTATATTTAAGATTTTGATTTATTGTGTTGCATTATGTAACATTACTTAAATATGTTTTGCGACAATTTTTGTTGTGCTTGGTGCATATGTTACATTACTCAGCGTTACCCTTTATTAAAGTTTTTTAATAGCTTAAAACGGATGCTGTATTTGAGGTTGAAGTTTATATTAGATTGCATTACGTAAAATGCAAGCTCCGGTCTATCACATCTACTTTATGCCGTTTTGAAAATATAAGGCTATTTACGAAACATAATTCATGTACTTTCTGTATTTGACTTATTTAATCAGTATTACCTTTCATTACAGTACCTTACGCCATAGTAGTAGACGGGCACCTTCCGCCATCTTGGATTTTCTGGGGAAACCCCACCTTTAATTTTTTATATGCCCACGTGGGTATCGTATTTTTGCACCCTTATGGTTTCTCTTCGGAGACCTTTTTCAACCCATAATTATTATTGTTTTTACTCGCCCACGTGTGGGACGTGTTTCTTCACCCTTATTTTTATGGTTTCTTTTCGAGGGTCAACTCCTGATGGAATTTTCAACCCTAATTAGAGTCTTTTTGACAGCAATTGTTTGTACTCGCTCACGCGAGGGACAGATGTAGGGGTTGGTCTTGGACTTGGGGGTTGGTCTTAGGGTTATTTTTGATGGACAGCTTTAACCCTAATTAAGGTACTTTTGGTTGTATTAAGAGCAGTACCCCTGGAGGTTAGGCAAACGCACACGCATACAATGTTGGAAATTGCATAATTACCCTAATAAGATATTATTATTAAAATTATCGATCCTATTGTTTAAAAATGGCCATATGCTATTGGGTATGTTCGGATGATCTCTTACCTATACGAGAAATTTATATATACGTTGTATTTCTAATAAGGAGGTTCTTGTAAGACACGTGTAGGGCTTGGCAACTTGTTCTCGGGTCTTCGCCCCCTGGCTGGAGATGGTATGGAAACCCTAACCTTATAAGACGAGTGTAGAGCTTAGCCTCTTGGTGCGATTGTATGTGGGTTCTAACTTAACCTTACAGCTGTAGGCCTTCGCCCCGTCATACAAAATTGTATTCTTATAAGGCGGCCCTAGCCTTGTAAGACAAGACTTGTATCAGGGTCTGCGCCCTGGCCCCTTTGAGTTAAAATTCATTTTAGTGCCATCTAGTGGCGTATAGACTAATGAACATTTTCTATAATAGAAGTTGATAATGCACACCTCTCTCTTGCTCTATCTCGTTTCTCTCTCTCTCTCTCCCTCCCTCTCTTTCGGCTCTTTCACACACGCGCACGCGCACCCGCACCCGCACCCGCGCAGGCGCACGCGCACACGCGCGCGCGCACGCACACGCACACGCACACGCACACGCACACACACACACACACCACACACACACATACACATGTATTTGACGTTATATGGATTTTTACCAGTTGAAATTAATAGCAATGTTAACTAAACGATTTAAAATTTCTAATCTGAAATAAGAGTGACGTAATCTAATTTATTTGAAAATTCATAGAGAGCATCACCATCATCGAGATAATGATGGAAACGATGACGTGGATCAGCTGAATGTATCTGACATCTAAGGTGATGGTGATGATTTACAGAAGAGGAAGAAGAGCGATGAGGTAGAGGAGAAGGACGAATCTCAAGACCATGATGATGATAGCGACGAATCACGGTTCAAGAAGAAGAAGACCGATAAAGGTTGTTATTAAATAAAAATTAAGTATTGTTGTTTATAATAACAATATATTTTCAAACGCTAAGCTTTCCTTCAATTTTGTGAATAAACTTGTTTTTCCTAACGCTGCTCCCGTCTTGATTCATGTTTGCAGCTTTACGAGTTTTCGCGTTAGCATGTTTTTCGCTGGCGTGTTTTCGTTTGTGTGTTTTCGTATTTACGTGTTTTCGTTTTACGTGTTTTCGCGTTTTTTTGTGTTGGTGTGTTTTTGCGTTTGCGTGTTTTTGCGCGCTCGTGTGTGTATGCGTGCGTGAGTGCGTGCGTGCGTGTTTCGGTTTGCTCCTTGTACTAAAGCAATGATAGTCGATTGTATGTAGTTGTAGGCAATATTGTGTAGACTAAAACCTATAATTGGAAACGCTGCTTGCTATGTTAAGTGGAGCTATGTTTAATTAGCTTTTTGACAGGTGTATTTATGATAAGGTCAGGCTTGCATGTAAAATAACATAGAGGTGAAACTAGCTAGCTAATGTGTTTTGCTACTACACGCATCACAATATTGAAGATTCTGTTTATGTATTAGAAAGCGTACTACAGTCTCGAAACAGAATGCAGATAAAATTGAAGGAAATGAATACGGTACAGCTTCTGAGAACAAACTGAAAGATTTGCCGCATTCGCATGGTAGGTTATATACACAATTCTATAACCTACCATGCAAATGCGGCAGAGCATACATAGGAGAGAGCAGAAGACCACTCCAAGTGAGAACGCAGGAACACAAGAACGATGTCCGCAAGGGCGAAATAGAAAGATCAAGAGTCGCCGAACATGTCTGCAACGAAGACCACCACATCCAATGGGATAACATACAGATAGTGGCAAAGGACGAGAACACAACTTGTCGAAAACTCAAAGAAGCCACATACATCGCACTAGCAGAAAATCCAATAAGCCAAGCTAGTGTAGAAATGAAGCCCATATGGATTCCAATAATGCGCAAAGAGCTTAAGCGCTATACACCTGCGTAAGAAGTTACTGCGCAACATGCGCAATAAACTTCTGCGCATTCACGAGAAAGTTTATATATATATATATATATATAAGTGCTAATATATATATATATATATATATATATATATATATATATATATATATATATATATATATACATATATATATAATATATATATATATATATATATATATATATATAATATATATTGGATAACTCAGTGGCTCAGTGGCAAAGGTGTCAGACTAGTAAGTGAAAGGTACCAGGTTCGAATCTAAGAGTACTCAAGTGCTTGGGAAAAAATTATTCATAACATACGTATTCGACTCAAGTGCGAAAACAGTCCTTCTCAGGACTAAGCCAGATGACGGAAGCAGAGTCCGCTTCCGAAACGTCGCGCTCAAAAAGCATAAACTGTGGAAATAGGCCGTTCAACAACACTAATAGGAAACCACAGTTACAAAACACTTATAATACAGAAATAATATCTTATTAGGGTAATTATGCAATTTCCAACATTGTATGCGTGTGCGTTTATCTAACCTCCAGGGGCACTGCTCTTAATACAACCAAAAGGGCCTTAATTAGGGTTAAAGTTGCCCATCAAAAATAACCCTAAGACCAACCCCCAAGTCCAAGACCAACCCCTACATCTGCCCCTCACGTGAGCAAGTACAAAAAATTGCTGTAAAAAAGACTCTAATTAGGGTTGAAAATTCCATCAAGAGTTGACCCTCGAAAAGAAACTATAAAAATAAGGGTGAAAAAACACGTCTTACACGTGGGCGAGTAAAAACAAAAATAATTAGGGGTTGAAAAAGGCCTCCGAAAAGAAACCATAAGGGTGCAAAAATACGATCCCCACGTGGGCATATAAAAAGTGAAAGGTGGGATTTCCCCAGAAATTCCAAGATGGCGGAAGGTGCCCGTCTACTACTCGCCATATTGAAAGTACTTTTACTTTCACCACATACTATTTATTATTCGTGACCGGTACACTTTTTTATTCCAGAATTTTACGCATTACATGCCATTATAATACAAACACAAAGCCTACTTACGATTCACAATTGTAGCGTAATTAACGGTATCGCCAAAAGCAAATCTTAGCAGTTTGGATTATGCAAATAAAAGTAACGCGTGATACGAAGTTGCACTCATAGTGTTAGAACTTTAATTGCATCGTACATTTTTTAAAATTGGTTGGTTTAATTGGGCTTATTTATTTTGTGCATATTGTGACTTTCCGAGTGATTCAGGGATGATCACACTTCATCAAGAGGAACTAAGTTCGATTCTAAGTTAAACAATCCAAGTTTTAAAACCACAAAAATGCCGTTGGATGTGCTGATTCACAAATTGTAAATAAATCACAAGTTATAAATAAATGTTTATCACCAATACGTGACAAAAAAAAATGCATAGTAAGTATAATATTGCAAACGTTGAAAAGGTGACTATTTTGGTTGATCGAGATTGTGTTTAATTAATTCATTATTTTAAAATAATGACATCACCTCATGTGTGCATGAATACTATACAACTACTTTTATGTTAAAGAAACACGACTTGCATTTATAAAATTGTATTTAACGTACTGAACGGTTAAGATATATTTCCGCTCCATTACGTGATTATATTCAAAATAATATTCCGCCTTAGAAATTCGATGAGAAAGCGTCAGATTTTTTTACTGCATAAAAATGCATTTTTTTTTCTTACGCCATTTGAACGACGTTCACTCACACTGTAAATAGCACCTCTGAGATTGTTTGGGTTGCGGTCGTGTACTTTATTTATACATAAAATTGAAACGTTTCGATAACGACTACAGTTATCGTCGTCAGCATGTATAAGATAACAAAAGTGTTATTATTTGCTAACGACGAAAACTGTGATTGTTATCGAAACGTTTAAATTTGTAAAAAATGTAAGTAAAACTACACGATTGTAATATGAAAGATAAGTATTTTAATTATGAATAATAATAATTATGAAAGTTTGCATAAGAGTACTTAGGTTAAGTGATGCAGTAATTTATATAATTCTAAATATTTGGCGTGGAACAATACTACATACCTTCTTACCCATAAAGAGAAATTAAGAGAAATGAAATAATGCATTTTTTAGGTTAATTATGCAACATGTATTGTAATACGTAGTAGATACGTAACAGATTTATTAGTAGTCATCAACTTTGCCACCCTCTCTTGAAATACAAAGGTTTACTAGTGGAGTTGATCGGCCTATTTCCACAGTTTATGCTTTTTGAGCGCGACGTTTCGGAAGCGGACTCTGCTTCCGTCATCAGGCTTAGTCCTGAGAAGGACTGTTTTCGCACTTGAGTCGAATTCATATGTTATATATAATTTTTTCCCAAGCACTTGACTACTCCTCGATTCGAACCTGGTACCTTTCACTTACTAGTCTGACACCTTTGCCACTGAGCCACGGAGTAATCCAATATATATATTTTAGAAATTATATATATATTAAACTTTTTCGTGGTTGCGCAAAAGTTTATTGCGCATGTTGCGCAGTAACTTCTTGCGCAGGTGTATTGCGCTTAAGCTCTTCGCACATTATTGGAATCCTAATGGATTTCATTTCTACACTAGCTTGGCTTATTGGATTTTCTGCTAGTGCGATGTATGTGGCTTCTTTGAGTTTTCGACGAGTTGTGTTCGCATCCTTTGCCGGTATCAGTATGTTATCCCATTGGATGCGGTGGTCTTCGTTGCAGACATGTTCGGCGATTCTTGATCTTTCTGTGTCGCCCTTGCGGACGTTGTTCTTATGTTCCGGTGTTCTCACTTTGAGTGGTCTACTGCTCTCTCCTATGTATGCTCTGCCGCATTCGCATGGTAGGTTATATACACAATTCTTGGAATTCTGATCTTCATTGTATGGTTTGGTTTTGGTTAGTATTCCCCTGAGAGTTCTGGTCGATTGGAAGGCAGTGAGTATCTTGCATTTGCTGCCTATCCTTCGTATTTTGTTTGAGGTACCTTGATATTATCGCTGTGTATTTAGGTTCTACTTTTTCGGTTAGCCTTTCCCTGTTTAGGTTAGCTGTTAGATCGGGGTAGCCATTTTCTTTGAGTGTTCTAGCGATACTTTCTTTTTCTTTGTTCAGGTCCTCTTGTTTTGAGCATATTGTTTTTGCTCTATCGTACAAGCATTTTGCCACACCTAACTTCACGTTATTGTGGTGATTGGAGTTGTAGTGTAGGTACCTCCCCGTGTGGGTAGGTTTCCTGCATACACTTATCGTGAAAGTGTTGTCATTCCTGTGTACAAGTACATCCAGGAATGGCAGTTTTTGTTCCGACTCCAAAACCAAACCATACAATGAAGATCAGAATTCCAAGAATTGTGTATATAACCTACCATGCGAATGCGGCAGAGCATACATAGGAGAGAGCAGTAGACCACTCAAAGTGAGAACACAGGAACATAAGAACAACGTCCGCAAGGGCGAAACAGAAAGATCAAGAATCGCCGAACATGTCTGGAACGAAGACCACCGCACTAGCAGAAAATCCAATAAGCCAAGCTAGTGTAGAAATGAAACCCATATGGATTCCAATAATGCGCGAAGAGCTTAAGCGCAATACACCTGCGCAAGAAGTTACTGCGCAACATGTGCAATAAACTTCTGCGCAACCACGAAAAAGTTTTATATATATATATATATATATATATATATATATATATATATATATATATATATATATATATTGGATTACTCCGTGGCTCAGTGGCAAAGGTGTCAGACTAGTAAGTGAAAGGTACCAGGTTCGAATCGAGGAGTAGTCAAGTGCTTGGGAAAAAATTATATATAACATATGAATTCGACTCAAGTGCGAAAACAGTCCTTCTCAGGACTAAGCCTGATGACGGAAGCAGAGTCCGCTTCCGAAACGTCGCGCTCAAAAAGCATAAACTGTGGAAATAGGCCGATCAACTCCACTAATAGGAAACCACAGTTACAAAACAAAGGTTTACGTTTATTAAAAGAAAGTTTATTAAAACATTTTTATCCATTGAAATTACGTAATAGAATACCTTTTAATACCGTCCAAATATTTAATAATTCTAATTTATCCAATCAAATTATTCCTAATGATGAACTTAATAAATACTATAATCTTTTTTTTTATTAATAGTATTCCTGAATAAGCTAAGATTTAGTACGCAGGAACACTGGGAGAGGGATATTGTCAGGCGGATCCCTTAAATTTGCTTAAATCAAAGTTTGGAGGAAAACAGGAATTGGGTAGTTCACTTCACAATTCCATAATTTGGCGGCCGTTTAGTGTGACCAAATGGAATTTTGAGTGAAAAAGTATGGTGTTCCTAAGGAAGATGGCCTGCGAAGATATTAAGGAGTGTATTTCAAAGACACAACCCATTGTAATAGCGATAGAACAAGGAAAGAACCGAAACTATTCTTCTATGCTCAAGAGAGTGTAGGTCAGAAGGTTATAAGTTTTACAGCTCCTTTTTGGATGCGGTTTACCATATCAAAGGCGTATTGGGGAGCACTGACCCAAAGGTGGGAATTGTATTCCAGATGAAGTCGAATTTGAGTCTTATACACTAAAAGGAGTTATTGCGATGTGAAGTACTGTTTAGATCTGTACAAAAAGGGCAGCTGTTTTGCTGGCTGTCAAAACACGGTCAACCCATGAAAGGTTAGACGATACCTCCATCCTTAACATAGAAATAGAGTTTGAAAACTTGAGATCTAAGCCATTCGTATTTACAAGAGCAAATGATCGGTCTTTCTTGGCGGACACAAGGCAACACTGGGTTTTGTTCGCGTTGAACGTGAGTAGATCATTCCTTCCCCATTCAAGGGTTCGTTCGAAGTTCCTGTTGATTGAGGCTGCCATGTTCACTTTAACGTACTGACTAGACTTATTTTTGTGTGAAAACTGAAAAGAACTACAATGTAGAGTGCTTTTGTCAGCAAAGAAATGAATCGAGTTAGTTGGTGAGGAAATGAGGTCATTTATATATAGCAGGAAAAGTGTGGAAGATATCACTGATCCCTGGGGTACTCCCGCGTTAATAGTAGTTTTTTCGAAAAGAAGTCGTCAACGACAACAGGTACACTTACGTATTTTATCAAGAAAGCTGGAGATCGGTTTTGTCGCCCTTTTTAGGAATCGGTTGGACATTTGTCAATGTATACAACGAGGGAAATTCTCCAGATGACATGGAAAGTTTGGACAATACAGGTACCATTTTTTAAGGACGATAGTTAGAAGACCGTCAGGGCCAGTCGCCTTGTTTGAGTCAAGTTTATTGATAATTGATTCTAGGAATTTGTATCGAAAGTGGATTGGTTTCACAGCGTATGGGGTAGATGTTGGCGACGGCACAATTTTATCAGAACCATTGGGACATGAATTGATGCGACAAAGAGCTTGGCTTTGTCCGCAGGATTAGCTACTACAGCTCCGTCACGAGACGCCACGGGAGGAAATGAAGATGTACTAAGTTTTTACTGATGGTTTTAGCTAATGACCAACATTTTCGACCACCCAAAGGACATGAGACTATTCTTCGCATATACGTTCTTTAAACATCTTTTTGGCCTTGTTGATGATGCTTTTGCAACTATTCCTTGCCTTGCGATAATGCATCAGTGCAAGCCCTATTAAACCATGGTTGGGAATGGGCATGACCTACGCGATTATGTTTTTTTGGGAATGTATAACTCCACGCCCATCAAGATATCTTCAGTTATTGAAAGAGCATTTTTTGAAGAGGAAGGTCGTATAAGCAATACTCACGCCATGGGAAAGTTGCAAAAAAATCTCGCAGTTCGCTCCAGTTAGCTGATTTAAAACACCACACAGTTCTATCTGTTTTCGAATAACAGAGGAAGTTAGGGTTGTCAGGGATTCTGGTGGGTTTGAAAATCATTTGTGTGAGACCATAGGATACAGCCAATGCTTCTGCACTATGACCTGCGGGATTAGAGGTAGATGAAAATTGAAGCCAATCTCCCAGAATTGAGATATCGCAAGATGAAAACTGTGATAAGAGGTAGTCTATTTTCAGACTAAGGTAATCCAAAAGATCTTGGAAGTTATTGTCATTGGGAGACCTATACAAACAAGAGTAGACTTTCACAAGTTGGGGCTCAGAATGCTTGAACCAAATGGCGTCAAATTTGTTGTTTTCCAAAGTGGACATCCTCTTACAACCTACGTTGTCCTTGGTATACGCACATACGCCGCCTTTAAGGCGAAAGTTAGAGTGGAGGTTGTATCTACTAATCTAACCAGCAATACTTCCTACGTGTCATGCCCGTTATCCCTAATTTAATTCCTAAACTTATTAAAGTTTTTAAAAACATGGAAGGTATTAAAATTAGCGTTTGAAACTATAAAACTGTTTCTTGTTAATACATAAATATGAAATGTCCTTTACTGATATTAGAACCGTCTAATATTATGTACTCTGTTCCTTGCACTAATTGTAATAAATGTTATACGGAACAAATATCTATGAATTTATCTCAGAAAAGTGACGCTCAAAGGAGAATTCAGTCATGTTCCTTAGGTAAACATGTTATACACAAACATCACTGCATGAACTATAATGATCTTAAAATCCTGAAACAAGAAAATACTAAGAGATTTCTTTTAGAAATGGTTTGTATTAATAACTGCAAAAACTGTTTAAACAAAAAATCAGATATCGATAAACCTCTTAATATCTAGAGCTATATTAGTAGAAACGGGGCATAAAGATAAGAGATGGATAATTGAGGGGTATGAGGTGAAGTCGCCCTGTTATCAGCCCACACATGAAGATTATCAAGATTTTAAATATGTAGCGAACAATTATTATGGAATCACACTACCAGAAGAAGAAGAGAAAGAAGAAAAAGAATCAATAGATAAGACCAGTAAAGATGACAAATGTTTTTCCTAATAAAAAAGATTTTATTTAATCTGTTTTTTATTATTATGTAAGATGTTTCAAATTCTCTTTCAACATCAGAAATGGATAGTCAATTTCAACATCCTTTTTCTGCAATCGTCGCAGGTCCGCCAGATTTCGGAAAAATCCTATTTCATAGTTAAGTTTCTTAAAAAGATGTCAAAATTGTGTAATACCACTTTCTTTTTAAAGTTTGACTGGTTCTACGATCAATGGTAAACACTGTACACAGACTTAAGTTCATCGGTGGTGGAATTTCAGCAGGCTTTGGCTGATATGAATATGTTTGATGGATCGGCGCCGGTGTTAATAATAATTGACAATTTCATCCGCCATTACTTTTAATCAAAACTCTACGCGCCACTATATATATATATATATATATATATATATATATATATATATATATAGTACAGTATGTCCCCGGATCGACTTTAAAAGAGGGAAAATTCTGTTATTTTTGATTTCTCAAAAAATTTCATTCTTGATGATTTGCCCTGCTTGTTTTCAAACCCCCGAAACACAAATTACTTTCTATTTTACTCGTACGGTTCTCGAGATAATATCATTTTTCTTGAAAAATTGGACAGAATGTTTTTCCTAATTTTTAGAAGTAACTTTAGTAGGCGGATTTCATTGAAAAACACCACTGACAGAAATTGTCAAATGTGATAATTCTGTTGAACTGCAAATTAATTAATGCTAATTTGAATTGTATGCTATAATGTTGACTTTACAACAAAGAATTTATCTAATTCAATGTTACGGAACTGGGGAAGAGTGCTACCGAGTTGCTATCAGAAAATTCAACCAAAAATACCCGGAGGTTGCCATTTCGAATGCCGGAGCAAAAAACTTGGTAACTAAATTCCTTCAAACAGGCTCGGTTTTAAACCTAAAGAAGCCAAAGAAGTTGTTCGATGAAGAAGATGCTGCTACTGTTCTCGCCGTTCATTCCGCAACAGAAGTTCCAAGGTTGTCTTTAAGAAGGAGGGCACTACGAATTGAGATAGGTAAATCTCATTTACAAAGAATCTTCAAGGAGAACAAAATTTTACCATTTAAGCCGCAATTTAGGCAAACTTTAGAGAACGGTGATGAAGCCAAACGTCTGGATTTTTGTTTGGAAATGGGCAATAGAGTTTTGGAAGATTCAAATTTTCATAAACGAATAATCTTCTCCGATGAATCGACCTTTTCAACTAACGGAGTCGTTTCCTCCCAACATTGCCGTTACTGGAGTAAGACGAATCCAAACTTCCGAATTGCCAGTCGCAGACAATGTTTGAAAAAAGTTAATGTGTGGTGTGCGGTTTCGTACCATGGAATTATTGGCCCATATTTTTTTGATCAAAATTTAAACCGTTATTCATATTTGGAAATGTTGCAAAATTTTTTAACTGATAAACTGGATGAATTGCCATTGAACTACCAATTTGAAATGTTCTTCCAGCACGATGGGTGCCCTGCTCATTATGCCGGTACTGTTCGCTAGTGGCGAACCATACCCGACCATATTTCCAGAATTACAAGACATAACTTAATGAAAAGGATTCGTAAATGTTTAGAACTAGTTGGTGCTAATTTTGAACACTTATTATAAAACTTTATTTATTTAATATTACATTTAGTTATGTTTGTTTATGTTATCTAATTAAATTAATACAAAATACCTAGTCAACGTTTTTAATGATATCCGCAGTTAATCCTTTCAGGCTATTGGTTACTTTTCAGAATTAATAACTTATGAAAAAATAACAAAATATCACCTTAAATAATGGAAATCATGGCCTATCCTTTACTAATGTTGAAATAATTAAGTGTTATGTTTTAACTAAGATAATGAAATATCTCAAAAGTGGTTGAATTTACTAACTGTATCCGCTATTATTTTTAATCAAAACTCTTCGCGCCACACCCTGTATAAAGAATATATATATATATATATATATATATATATATATATATATATATATATATATATATATATATATATATATATATATAATATATACCCAATCGTATTGCGTGAATATGATTTTTTAGTTGTACTCATAAGCGGCTCGTTTGGGCAGGGCATTGGACATTGTTATTCATAAGTTTTTTGTTTTTCAAAATTTCGCAATTTTAACATAAAATTTAAAAAATTTCGATTTTTTCATAAAGAATGATACTCTTTTCTGAAGTCGCTACGACGCACCGGTTTCGAAATAATCGATTTGAACTTTTCATGTGTTACTCATACTTTTGTAAAATTAACTAACGAATTCATTTACAATTATGAAAGCTGGCTATGGAAAATAAACAAAACAACAATTGTGTGAACATCAAATTGCTTTCATGTCATAAATTAATTTTGCTTTAGAAAATAAGAAATAAACTCGGATAAAAAATAATTGTTTTTAATACAAAAAAATGTTGCTGACACAATTAATAATAAAAAAAATTAAAAATGAGAACTGAAAGCATGAAACACAAAACTGAATCTACAAAAGATGCTCCACATGAGAACCATCCGTTTCTATGCACAAATTTATTCGTTTAGGTATGTAAAGATTGCCGAATTTTTGCAAAAATTCCCCTATTGTTCCTAAATTTGTTGCAGGCATCCTGAATTCTTCTCCAAAGCTGATCGCGTGTTTCTATTGGTTGGGAATAAAACCATTGATTTTAGATATCCCCAAACACAAAAATCGCAAGGATTTAGATGTGGAGACCTTACAGGCTAAGCAACCGGACCGCCTCTTCCGATCCATCGCTCTGGGTAAATGTTATCTAAAAAAGTACGAACAGTTCTGCTATAGTGAGCCGGACAACCATCACGTAAAAACCACAAGTTCCGCCGAATATTCAGATTAATACAATCTAATAAATTCGGTGAAGTATTTTGTAGAAAGTTGAGATATTCTTCGCCGTTTAAACGATTAGGCAATTCTACAGGTCCAAGCAAATTATCACCAAGAACACCTTTCCATACATTAATGCTAAACCTCTCCTGATGTTTACTTTCCCTTATCGCATGACAGTTTCCATCAACATAGGAGTAATAATATGCATTGTGCATATTAAAAATTCCATGTTTTGTAAAAGCGGCTTCATCACAAAATAAAATATTAGAAAAAAAATCTTGGTGTTGATTCTCTTTATTTTGCATCCAATTGCAAAAATCAACACGAGCAGGAAAATCACCTGCTTGCAAGGCCTGGACTTTTTTGAAATGAAAAGGATACAAGCCTGCCCTATGTAGAATGTTCCACACATAAGATTTTGACACTAAACAAAACCATTCTAACAATATTCACCTTTTATTTTGTCTATTTTACATAGCCATATTTCATGAATTCGTTAGTTAATTTTATAAAAGTATGATTAACATATGAAAAGTTCAAATCGATTTATTTCGAAAACGGTGCGTTGTAGCGACTTCAGACAAGAGTATCATTTTTTTATGAAAAAATCGAAATTTTCTAAATCTTATGTTAAAATTGCGAAATTTTGCAAAACAAAAACCTTATGAATAACAATGTCCAATGCCCAAACGAGCCGCTATGAGTACAACTAAAAAATCATATTCACGCCATACGATTGGGCATATTCCATTAAATAAATGTACAGAACGCTATCATTTAAAGGGAAACCATTTTGAAGATATTTGAATTAAACCGATGTTAGAGCGCCATCTGCCAAGAGCTCCAACTCTCTTAGGAAGTATTTTTGTATTAAGGTAATTTACGTTAAATGGACATAAAATCAGCTCTAGAATCTGCAGTTTTCCTTTGTGAAAAGGGTTTGTGGACACCCTGTATATATACAGGGTGCGGCATTAGTGCGTCGAAGTACGATATATCCGTTAATAAAGGAGATATCAAAAAAAGTTATTTACAAAAACTATAGGCAACTTCAAACTTCACATTATAAAATTATTTTCGTATTTACAGGGTGTTACATATTACCAGAGTGAACCAAACATACTTTTTTTAAATGGGACACTATATATTATTTCAAATTTAGATTAAACTCATTTCCCCCATACTTCCAATATAGGGTTTCATTACGTTATAGAGGGCATTTCAAAAGTTATGGTCAATTGTACACGAAAATCATTCTCATTTCAACGTACTGTATACCCTAGACAGAACAACCTAACAATAATTTTTTCCAGGCATAATTTTTGACATTGGTACAGTGTTACGAAAAAGTGCTATTTCTTTATAATTGCACTAATTGAATAGAGTGAGCCAAATACTCGAACACATGATTTCGTCATTTTTTTCAAATGAATCACCCTGTATTTTATTTTAAAAAGTGAAAATACACTTTATGTTCTTTTATTTTTATTAAACACTCCCTATATCTAAAATCGTTAATTTCTGAGATATTTTCAATTTAATAACAGAAAGAGATTTTTTAAAAATTTCAATTATAACAAGTTAGCCCTGAACAAATTATTAAAAAAATCCAAAAAACATCGGTTGTTAAAACAAAATCCTTATAAAATTAATTAGTTTCATAATACATGTTCAAAATATCCACCGAAAACATCAATACAGAATTGCAGTCGATTTTCAAATTCTTGACTGACATTTATGTCATTTGTTCACGGCTAACTTGTTATAATAGAAATTGTCAAAAAATCACTTTCTGTTATTAAACTGAGAATATAATTCACATGTCACTGTACTTTTTTGATTACTTTCATTGGTTAAAATACGAAAACAAAGTCGCAAAATAGGCTATCAAATCGGTGATAATTTTATCACCGTATGTTGACTGTTACATGATTTTAATGAATAAAATAGTTTATTGTTAAAGTGACAAAACGTTTCAAAGAAATAAATAATTGTATTGATTATCTTGCAACTGTAATATTTACTATCAAGCTATAAAAAATATATTTTCTATTAACGTTTATTATATGATCACGAGGTTTTAATTCGATCTACCGCCAATGATTATCATAACACTAGTTATATTATCTCCGAAAATATCTCAGATATTAACGATTTTAGCTTTCTGGGAGTGCTTAATAAAAATGAAAGATCATAAAGTGTATTTTCACTTTCTAAATAAAATACAGGGTGACTCATTTGAAAAAATTGACAAAATCAAGTGTTCGAGTTTTGGCTCGCTCTATATTCAATTGCTGCAATAATAAAGAAATAGCGCTTCCTCGTAACACTGTACCAATGTCAAAAAGTTATGCCTGGAAAAAATTATTGTTAGGTTGTTCTGTCTAGGGTATACAGGACGTTGAAATGAGAATGATTTTCGTGTACAATTGACTTTTGAAATGCCCTGTATAACGCAATGAAACCCTATAGTGGAAGTATGGGGGAAATGAACTTAATCTAGATTTGAAATAATACATAGGGTGTCCCATTTAAAAAAAAAAGTATGTTTGGTTCACCCTGGTAATATGTGACACCCTGTAAATACGAAAATAATTTTATAATGTGAAGTTTGAAGTTGTCTATAATTTTTGTAAATAACTTTTTTTGATATCTCCTTTAATAACGGATATATGGTACTTCGGCACACTAATGCCGCACTCTGTATGCAGGGTGAATCTTATCTAATCCGTCAAAATTAAAGGAGCACTAGAACTCATCATTATAAGCAAAAAAGTTCATATGTACATGGGTCCGGAAATGCTTCGTTTCCGAGATACAGGCTGTGAAAGTTGAAAAAAGAAATCGCGATTTCTTCAATATTTTTTGACTGTTTCGAAATAATTTCATGAAATTTCGTATACGGGGTTTTTTTGGGACAGTTGTTTGAACAGTTGTTATCAAAAGAACATGTTTACTTTTAATATTAATTTCTTTTCTTGTTTTTTAATATTGGATATTTTAGTGCTCCTTACAAGTTTTAAATAAATAAACATTGTGAGTTTTAAATGTGTTTTTCTCAGAAACGGTTGCTCCTAGCGACATCACTAAAATATACCTTTTTTTAGTAGAAAAGATTTTTCTAGTCCAAAATGGTATACACAAAAAATTGCAACGATTTAAAGGGGTCGAAATGGTTGCCGCTGGCGCCCTCTAGAGACCACAACTAAATGGACCACAAATTTGCATATTTCATTTCAAAAAACCATCGTATACGAAATTTCATGAAATTATTTCGAAACAGTCGAAAGATATAGAAGAAAACGCGATTTCTTTTTTTAACTCTGACACCCTGTATCTCGGAAACGAAGCATTTCCGGACCCATGTACATATGAACTTTTTTGCTTATAATGATGAGTTCTAGTACTTCTTTAATTTTGGCGGATTAGATAAGATTCCCCTGTATATACAGGGTGTCCCATAATTCATGGTACATAGAACCATGGTACAATCCTGACCTAAAATTATGACGATTTTCCAAATATGACTTTAATAAAATGTGGATAATTAAGAAGTTACAGGGTGCTAAAGCTGAAACTATTTAAACTCTTAATAGCTTTAACTTTTTTAATACCGTGTATTTTTGTACTAAATTTAGTGGAAAGCTTTACTGACCTAAGGCGCACCCAACCGTAGAACAATATATTAAATCGCTTTTGCCAGTGCCGTACAACATAAATGATAAACCCCTTCATCCCTCTTAAATATTACGTCACTGCGCAAATATCAATTTCAATTATAAAAACATATTTTCCAATGTCTTGTACGTGAAATATGTACTCTTGTTAAGAACCCATAAAGTGGATAATAATCGAGATATTAACCATTAAACAGGTAAAACGCTGTAATTTTAACTTTTTTGCTTATCCATAGTACATTTGATAGTAGGTCAGGATTGCTCTGATTACAATTCATTATTTTGATATTGAAATTGTGCACTCTTATTAGGAATCCAGAATAATAAAATAAAAAAAAAAAAATACATGGTTTTGGTTTTTACTACCCAATGTACTGCGGATAGGCAGACAAATAAGTTATAATTACTGTGTTTTTACCTCTTTAATGGTTAATATCTTGATAATTATTCACTTTATGGGCTCTTAACAAGAGTACATATTTTATGTGCATGACATTGGAAAATATGAATTTATAGTTGAAACTGATATTTTAACAGTAGCGTAATATTTAGGAGGGGTGAAAGGGTTTATCATTTATGTTGTACGCCACTAGCAAAACCAATTTAATATATTGTTCTACGGTTGGGTGCGCCTTAGGTCAGTAAAACTTTCCACTAAATTTAGTATAAAAATACAGGGTATTAAATAAGTCAGAGCCATTAACAATTTAATAATTTTCAACTTTAACACCCTGTAACTTCCTAATTATCAACATTTTATTAAGGTCATATCTGGCAAATCGTCATAATTTAAACAGTACGCATGATCGTACTTTCTGAAGTTTGTTTTCAAAGGAAAAACAAACTCGCCCACTATTTTTTTGTACAGTGCTTCCTGTACCACTTAATAATCTGTATTTTTCTAGATGAGTATTGTCGGACACGGACTGAAAAAACACTGATTTTCAATTGTCGATGACAGTAGCAATTAAATGTGTCATTGATACTAGCCTACTCAAAAGACGCATGCATGGCATCAGTGCTTTTAGTTTGTTGTGTATTCTATCTCACTTAGCACGTGAACTGATTGTACTGCCTTTATTTTACTTATTATAAGTCAGACCCGCGATAATATTTTTCCATACCTATATATATATATATATATATATATATATATATATATATATATATACAGGGTGTCCGGTGAGGAACTGTACAAACTGAAATGGTATTTTCCTTGGGTCAATTTAAGTAAAAAAAGTCCCTTAAACATAGGTCTGATTCGCAATAGTTACCCAGATACAAGCGTTTAAAGTTTATAAATGATCACATATTTTTTCAAAAGTAATTATTATTAGTCAACTGGAAAAACAAAACCGAAACAATCTGTCATTTATTCGTTTGTGTTCTAATAATGACAAAGTGGATTGTAGTAAATTAAGTGTAATTTAAATTTAAAATGCCTTTTCAATTTTCTAACGAAGAGTATGCTGACATGATTTACATCGTCAATCATACCACACCATACATTAACAGAAAATCTGCGTTGAAAGTTAGCTTCTTTTGTACCATGTGGATTTTCATCTGACCACAAATGAGAATTGCGTGTATTGTTCACTCCATCTCTAGTAAATTGCGCCTCGTCACTAACTAAAATGAATGGAACTAGTTATGGATTTTCTTGTAGCCACTGGCAGAAATTCAACCGCAAAGCAAAATCTCCAGGTTCAAGGTGCTGAACGTTTTGTGTATGATAGGGATACAAAAGCCCATCATGTAATGTTTGCCATACTGACATACGGGGGACTCCCGTTCGAGAAGAAATTCTTCTAACACTCAACCCTGGACTCAACCATCTGTAGAATGTTTTCTTGCTCATTCACATTTAACTCCACAGGACGATCAGATCTTATTGAAACTGATGGAAATGAACCATGAGTTCGAACTTGTTGAAACACAGAAGAAAAGGTTTGGTGATTTGGAATCCTCCTGTTGGGAAATCTTCGTTCATATTCCCTAACGGTAGCTCTCGCATTTCCATCTCAAAATCCATAAATGTAAATGATGTCAGCATACTCTTCGTTAGAAAATTGAAAAGGCATTTTAAATTTAAATTACACTTAATTTACTACAATCCACTTTGTCATTATTAGAACACAAACGAATAAATGACAGATTGTTTCGGTTTTGTTTTTCCAGTTGACTAATAATAATTACTTTTGAAAAAATATGTGATCATTTATAAACTTTAAACGCTTGTATCTGGGTAACTATTGCGAATCAGACCTATGTTTATGGGACTTTTTACTTAAATTGACCCAAGGAACATACCATTTCAGTTTGTACAGTTCCTCACCGGACACCCTATATATATATATATATATATATATATATATATATATATATATATATATATATATATATATATATATACAGGGTGTCCAGTTTAAGATGAAATGCATGGGATATTGGAAACCGTTAGAGATACGAAGATGGTTAAATGGAGAAAAGTTGCGTCATTATATGCCCAAGAAGTAACCATGGTTACATGTCAAAAATCCCTTCCATTTACTAGACACAGGGTGATAACTGAAAATATGCGTTTTCTAAAAATCGCTATATCTTGTTTCTTGCAAGAGTTACATCCACGATTTTTGCAGGATGGGGGTAACAGGTAGCGAGGATTTCAAAATGATTTTGAAAAATCTAGGCCTACTAGATTTTGAGATAATGCACGCAACTTTCGATTTTCTTATGGACGCCATATTGGATTTTTGCATTTTGAATTCTTCATAAAAATGCTTTTCAACCATATATCATATGTTTATAATCTGCCAATGAGAAAGTGTCAAATTACACAATTAAATTTATATCAAAGCAACCTTGACATATTATGTATTTTAATTAAATGAAAATTAATCTACAAATTAAACTAACTATTGAGAACAATATTATTGATTATTAACATAAATCATAATAATAAAAGTGACAAAAAACAACAAAAAATAAAATTTAATATTATACTGAATTTTACTATTAATTAACCAAATGCTCGAATAAACCTCCATTCTCCTGCAAACACCATCTGCATCGAGTTAGCACTGCATCACAAGAGTTCTTTATCATCTCCGGGGTAATTTTATTAACAACTTCGATAACTGCATCACGTAATTCGTCCTCATTGTTATACGACTTTGAATAAACTTCGTTTTTTAAATAGCCCTACACAAAGAAATCAATGGGAGAGAGATCAGGAGCTCTGGCCGGCCATCTTATTGGTCCCTGGTTTCCTATCCATCCATTAGGATATTCCATATTTAGGAAATCTGTAATAATATGGGCACTATGTGCAGGAGCCCCATACTGTTGGAAAATCATATTTCTTACTGTAGCGAGAGGGAGCTCCATTATCCTTTCCGCTATTTGAGTTTGCAACAGGTTTAGATAGGTAGCAGAGGTCAAGTTCTCGTGATAAAAAAAAGGGCCAATAATATGGGTACCAACAATACCTAACCAGACATTAAATCCCCACTTCACCTGTTGCCGCGTTTCCCGGTATAAATGCGGATTTTGGTCCGATCAATAGTGGGTATTTTTTCTATTAAATAGGCCACAATTTGTGAATCTGCTCTCATCAGACCACAAAATATACTTGGTAAAGTCTGGATTTTCATTACATCGTTGGATAAACCATTGACTAAATTCCATCCTTCTTACATGATCCCCTTCTCGCAGCCCTTGGACCGGTCTTTCACGATAAGGATGGTATTTATTACGTTTCAATATTACTCCCGCTGTTGATCGGGCAACTCCTACGTTGCTTTCAATTTCACGTAAGGATGAGCGGGCATTTTCAACTACAGCTTGTAATACAAGATTTTCACTGTTTTCGTTACTGTTTCTGTTTCTCTTTACCTTAATGAAACTACCATGATTTATTAAATTGTCACGTATGCGGCTAAACATGCTTCTTCCTGGTTGGCGTCTCTCAGGATAATTATGAAAATACATCCCCGCAGCTCTGTCACTATTTCTCCTACAGAGAATGAAACATTCTAACATATCGTATTTTTCACTATTTGAAAACGAGTTCATTTTTGGCTTATAACAGAACGTCAAATTAAATGACGTTTGTACAAACGTAACTAACTACGGTAATTCAATTGCTTATAAACATGTCAAAGGTGTCAGCGCCTAGTATTCTCTTGCAATAATTGAATAGATGGTTGATTGGCAAAGGCCTAGTTTGATATAAATTTAATTGTGTAATTTGACACTTTCTCAGTGGCAGATTATAAACATCTGATATATGGTTGAAAAGCATTTTTATGAAGAATTCAAAATGCGAGATGATAAGGAACTCTTGTGATGCAGTGCTAACTCGATGCAGATGGTGTTTGCAGGAGAATGAAGGTTTATTCGAGCATTTGATTAATTAATAGTAAAATTCAGTATAATATTAAATTTTATTTTTGTTGTTTTTGTCACTTTTATTATTATGATTTATGTTAATAATCAATAATATTGTTCTCAATAGTTAGTTTAATTTGTAGATTAATTTTCATTTAATTAAAATACATAATATGTCAAGGTTGCTTTGATATAAATTTAATTGTGTAATTTGACACTTTCTCATTGGCAGATTATAAACATGTGATATATGGTTGAAAAGCATTTGTTATGAAGAATTGAAAAATGCAAAAATCCAATATGGCATCCATAAGAAAATCGAAAGTTGCGTACATTATCTCAAAATCTAGTAGGCCTAGATTTTTTCAAAATCATTTTTGAAATCCTCGCTACCTGTTACCCCCATCCTGCAAAAATCGTGGATGTATCTCTTGCAAGAAACAAGATATAGCGATTTTAGAAAACGCATATTTTCAGTTATCACCCTGTGTCTAGTAAATGGAAGGATTTTTGACATGTAACCATGGTTACTTCTTGGGCATATAATGACGCAACTTTTTCTCCATTTAACCATCTTCGTATCTCTAACGGTTTCCAATACCCCCATGCATTTCATCTTAAACTGGACACACTGTATATATATATATATATATATATATATATATATATATATATATATATACAGGGTGACCCAAACTCGATGGCCAAAACGAAAACAGCTGATTCCTCTGGCCAAAAGGAACAAAAAATTGTTAATACAGGGTGTGTCTATTGTTGATGGTTTCTAAGATGTTAACTTTTTTTTTATTTTTTTCTATTTCGTGGACTTATTTTTTAAATCACGCTGTATCTTCCAAACTAGAAGAGTTACAAGAAAACACATTAGGAGAAATTTGTAGAAGATGAAATTGCCTTAAAGAATATTGAATTCATTCGAGACAAACTCATCATTCAACATTTTTAATGACATAATGAATTCAGAAATGATTTTTTTTTAAATCCCAAGAAAAATTTCCAAGAGGAATATTTTTTCAATAGAGATGGATTTGATACATGGCTGATAAAGGAAAAACTTCCTTTTTTCATAAGCTTCACAACGATATGGAAAAAACTTATGGTAGACGTACTAATTACTAAATTGTTACAGGTATGCACCTCAGGAAAAACTTTTAGAGCATAAAATTACCTTCAAAAATATGGTAGAGTAGATGAGAATTGACGATTTGTCCCTCACTTTTCAATCAATCTGTACATTTACGGCAAGAAATACGTCTCCTTTACTGATATCTTTTCATCACCGTAGCAACGACTTGACATTAGTAAGTTAGTTGTCAAAATTTGTTTGCTATTACAGTTTTGCTGATTTCAATACGAGTTCTTTCTGTTGTAGTGATATTGTAATTTAGTTTTTGAGTCGTTCTTGTTATTATTATTGTTCTTGTTCGTGTTTTCCTTCCTGAGTCATGTTTTGAAATGAAGAATATGCCGATATTCATTATTATTATGGTGTTGCCCAAGGGAATGCGAGTGAGGCTGCTAGACTGTATGCAGCTGCTTTCCCATATATATATATATATATATATATATATATATATATATATATATATATATATATATATATAGCAACGTTTATTAGATTTTATAATTTTACTTCGGCTAGTAATTTACTGGGATAGGGTTCAAGGAATTAATTTCTTTTCTCTAACACGTATTGAGCATTTATTTTTAACTTCGTATATCTGCGTAAGTACGAAGTAATTTTACTAATAAGTAATTCAATAATTTTTTTCTTATTAATTTTGAAATTGAAATTCATAAGTACCCTGTACATTCAACGTAATCGGTGCTGTCTTTGCGTATAGTATAGAGATCATGAAGGTATTTGTGATAGACGTTAGTTGCACAAGAAAATAATCATTTTTTTTAAGGAAAGGATTAACTTAAAATCTAATAATAAGCATAAAAAGTCAGGCAGTGTATTTGTAGAGTATCAAAAGCTATGCTTGATCATACTTCCTAAATCTAGAAATTGTTCTATATTTATGTTCAATTCATCTTGTAGATGTCAGGGAACATCCACAAAACGTTTATAAAGTTTTAATTTAAATCAAATTTCAAACGTTATATGACGACACCTATCAGTGCTATAATTAAATATTAAAGTAATAATCAGAGACATGTTATACCCTCTGGTAATAATGGTACACTGTAGATAACTGTATTTGTCTTAAAAAAATTAAAGGATGAAATGCAGTAAACGCCATCTTCCACTGCACGTTTTAGTAGAAAATCAAAAGCAATCTATACTATAAGGCAATTATATGAATGCTGCCACCTAGTGAGGACTGACCTATAACATCAGTAACAGAGCCACCTATTTAAAGGGGATACATTATACAGCAGGTGAATTATAAGTTCATTTAACGTTTTTTTAGCAATGAATAAGTACTAGGTGACAATAGCGTGTCTCAATGCTTCAATTATGTAAAAAGGGACGTGGAGAAGAAAAAGAGTACTAATTGTTTAAAAATTAACGAATATAGCATGTTGGCCTTTAGAAACTCTCAAAATACGAGTGTTTCGCGACAGTAAACTTTTTCTCTGTAATCGTTATCCGTCAATGAAAAATTAAAAAGGAAAACTAAAATCTACGGTAATCTAGGATTCTCTCAAAGATTTGTAGAGTACTGTAGCTTGGATTACAGTAGAATTTAGTTTTTTTTTATCTCGATGGCAGCCAAAAGTTTTACTGTCGCGAGAAATTCGTATTTTGAGCATTGATTTTATCACATATAATCAATGATTTTGAGAGTTTCTAAAGGCCAACATGCTATATTCGTAAATTTTTTAACAATTCGTAATCTTTTTTCTCTTCACGTCCCTTATTACATAATTCAAACATTGAGACACGCTATTGTCAGCTAGTACTTATTCATTGCTAAAAAACGTTAAAGGAACTTATAGTTCACTTGCTGTACAATGTGTTGCCTTTAAATAGGCGGTTCTGTTACATACACTTAAACACAAGTAAGTATATGTTCTGTTACTGATGTACAAGTCAGTCCTCACTGGGTGGCAGCATTCGACTAATTGCCTTATTTTAAAAGTATAGATTGCTTCTGATTTTCCACTAAATAGTTCAGTGGAAGATGGCGTTTACTACATTTCATTTTCGTTACTTTTTTAAGAGAAATACAGTTATCTGTAGTGTACCATTATTACCAGAGGGTATATGACTCTTTCATATTTAATTAATTGTAGCATTGATAGATGTCGCCATACAGCGTTTGAAATTTGATTTAAATTAAAACTTTATAAACGATTTGTGTGTTCCCCGACATCTACAAGATGAACTGAACATAATTGTAGAACAATTTCTAGATTTAGAAATTATGATCTTAGCATAGCTTTTGGTACTCTACAAATACACTCCCTGACTTCTTATGCTTGTTTTTACATAATTCGCAGTTGGCAAAATATATAAAGCAAAGAAATACACTAAAATGCCAGGACACATTCTGCATTATTTGGATTATTTCTTATACATAATTGTAAATAAGTAGATTCTAGAATAAATAAATGGATTAAAAATAACAAGTCTTTGCGAATTCTCACAAATTTCAAGGAAAAAGGAACATACACGGTGGACTGCTACAAAACTTTGCGAGTTCTCATATTCCGAATTAATACAATTAGTTTCACTCCACATTTTACTTGAGGTATTAAACTAAGTATATCGGATTAAAACTTACATATGGTCAATGTCATTTCATCATATGTGAACCCTAAATTTAAAAGAGAAACTGAATATCTAATTATTCATGTAGCCAAATTTTCTCTTCTCTTCTTCGTTACAGCAATTTTTTGAGACAGTCCTATTTTTTATATAACATTTGGAAAAGGATTTCACATCATCATGTTAAAAGGTCATTGGGCAGAGTGTAATAAATTTGTCAGTTGTTGAGAGAGTGCTCATAATTATGCTAGTGAGATAAAACTACCGATGGTGGCACAGAGCTGAGTAACTCAATTTATAGTTGGTTCACATTAAATGATTGTGGTAATGATTATGGGTCCTTAGAACTAAAACAAACAATTACAAATCATTAGACATTAAGTATGTATGAGGTCCATGAGAGTTTTCAAATATTAATAACTCGTTTTTATCAATGTTTGCAAACTGCTCTTCTAATCATTAGTGGTTTTTGTTAAGTGAAGATGTGTTAGGCGAGGCAGATGTCTGCAATTACACACTTCTTCTGCAAAGACAGTAAATTGTATAACTTAGTTAGGTTTACATTTGTGAAGCCATTATGATTGCAAATGAATGGTTTGACTTCACGAGACTTTAGCCTATGAACTATATTAAAGATAAATCTAAAAACAAGAACTAAACAGCTCTAACATAAGAATCAAAGAAAAAAATTCAAATTATAAGAATATTCAGTGTAAATATATTTTTAGGTTAAATAATTAACGATCACGTATATAACCTTCTTATTTTGCGCAGTTGTCACGGTTACGGACATGGTTGTCAAACGTATTTTGTTTGGGCATGTGTTTACGTAAATATAACGCAATTTATTTTGCTGCGAATTGTATTCGTTTATCATGTTAATAATTGTATTAAAGTAATTTTTCGAACTGTAATGCGTATAATTTATCATAATAAAATAAAATTGTTTTTTATATTATTATAGTCCAGTATCCTGGACCAAAAGACATTAATAATTTAAAAGACATTAAATTTACGATACAATATCTGCATTTTATTTATGTTTCCAAATGAACATAAGTTCGGCTTGATCACAATACAAGTGTCTAGCGTCAGTAAAATTTTTGGCTGTAATCCTGATAACACAACCTCAATATGTCTAAATAATGGAAAATTAAAAAGGAAAACTAAAATCTACGGTAACCTAGGATCCTCTAAATGGTTTGTAAAGTACCGTAGGTAGCTTGGATCCTAGATTACAGTAGATTTTACGTTTTTGTTTATCTCCATGACAGCCAAAAAGTTTATTTTCGCGAGACACTCGTCTCAAAATTAGATGTAGTGCATGAAATAAAAGAGGAAGTGACACCAACTAGCAACATGTGCGGATTTTCCAATAGTCTGAAGCCTAGGGTTCCCACTACAATAAATACCTTATAATAATAATAACTGCAATATTTACATATAAAATAATGAGTAAACCGTCAAATTCGATATAATACTAATTCATAGCAAATTGAAAATAAATCGTTATAGTGTGAATATTTAGGGGTTTGAAGTGTTAATTGGCACATCAGTCTCTGCCTTTTCCATGTAAATTATTTATGTGAGCTGGAATTGACCTAGTTATACTACTAACAGCGGATAGTTAAAATACTTAGCTTATCTAGGTTTTTCAATGGTGTATTTTCATATTTATATTTTACATAAATATATACATTTCGATAACAATTACAGTTATTGTCCTCGGTAGTAGTAATTCTTTAAGAATTGTTTAACCCTTAAATGCACAGAAAATCATAGCACATTCATCTACATACCGGCTTAAAATAAGCTAGCAACATTTGCCGGTAGATGCTCTTCGTGGTTCATCTTTTAGATATAATTAGCCAGCCGCCGGTGAAGAGCACATAACCTACCGTATTTAATTCTTCTGTTGGGTATCAAAAGTATGTATTTTGTGATATTATACTGGGTTTGGGCATTTTGTTTTATTATGCATTCTGGGTATATTTTTTATTTTTTTCGGTTCGTTGCCTATCGGCAACATCATGCATTTAGAGTTACATTTAAAAATATTTCTTTTCTTCATATTTCGGTAGAAATAATTAGTATTATATACATACATAAAGATAAAATTTACATCGATTGGGGCTTGTATTTCGATGCCGCAGTTGGTTAGCGCGGTACTCTAGCAAAGTACAGGTCGTAGGTTCAAATCCTACTCGAGGTAAACTCTTTATTTATGTATTTAATAAAATTAATAATCATTTTTAATTACTATGTAAAGTAAACGAAGAGAATGACAGACGAGAAGAAAAAGTAGAAAAAGCTAGAAATAAGGTAAGATATATAATAGTAACTTATTTCAATAACATTGTTTTACCTCTATAGATCGAAGACGAGCTATATGTGATAATTTACCACGAACTGGTTAAATATATTTCTTTTAATTTAAATATCGTATTTTAAGCCGCCCAAAAGAAAGATTCGAATTATAACAAGATTGAAAAAACCGAGCTAACCTACCATGTGTGAGTAAGTAACATTTTTTTGCATCCGCAATAATAGCGATTATATTACTTCTCCAAATGAAGAAATATCTTTTGTGAAAAAATTCTCATCTGAAACTGGTGATTTACACACCGAGAAATTTTTTTAAATATATTTTACACCACACAACGCCTTAGGAAAACGGCATTCAAACAAATTTTCTTATCAAATTTTTGGTTGTAATCAAAATGTTAAAACAGATGTATTCCAATAAAGCATGTTTATTAATATGTAATTACTCTATGGTACCATCTAGCGGTAATTCAGCAAAGTAACAGATATCTATAAAATGTATAAATTTAAAGCTAACCAGAACCCTCGTATAGATGTTTATTTTTAGAACTTTTATAAAATACCATAAAGAAATAATTCAACCCATTATGAATTAAAACGTACATGGTAACGGCAGTAAATACAGAAAATTCAGATCGTTAAGGTAGAGATAAGTAACAAGTAATCCTTGAATAACAATCCTAAATACCAAGCCACAGATATCTAGTTAGTTTTGTTCTTTGGCAAACAGTAATAAGAGAAAATTATAAAATCGACCCGAAAAGATACGCTATCGATTTTTTCACGTTACAAACAGCTTTCGTAAACGTTTACAACGAATGCCAAACCCACTTTGTTTATTACTAAAAATACGCATGACAATAAATATCAAAAATAAAATTCAATATTTTTTTTAATTGAATAACACACTAAAAGGACATTAAATATAGAAGGCACCACGGGTGTTACAGGAACAGTGCCCTCGGACCAGAGGCCCTCGGGTAGTACGGTGTTAACCTCGGGGCATTATTATACCCGTAACACCCTTGACACCGTAATTACTATAATCGCATTATATGGGAAAGTTCTTTGCAACATGCCAGTTCTATAGTGAAGTAAGGTAAGCATGCTTTTGTGTCGAACATTGACTGAATCCACTTGAGACTTAGTAAGTAACTTGGCAAGGACGGAGGTCAGCAATCTATATGTATACACGCTTAACTGAGGTCAGCAATCTATATGTATACACGCTTAACTGTAGTTTCCACCGGTTCTCAATTTTTAACAAGCCAAGTCTTTTAATGCTTTCAAAAACATAATCATATCATTTAAGGTTGTAGATAAAACGTCAGCACCAATTCTGTACTTTTTGAATACGATTTTTATCGTGATAGTCAAGGCCAGGATTATATGAGATCACCATAATTGAAATGAGACAACACTAATGTTCCTGAAAACACTTTCTTTTGCGAAAATTTTAAAATAGAGCGGTCGGAGTATAATAATTTATTTTAAAAACGGGTGTGTTTTTTTGTATAGCTTTTATAACATGTGTCCTAAATTTTAACTTAGCATCTAAAATAATGCCTAAGTTTTGCCGACTGTCAACTATGCGTAGATTTTTATTGTCAATTTTAATGTTTAATGTTAAGATTTGAGTTTTTATTTCCAAACAATAGCAATTTAGATTTATCCACAGAATATACTTGCTGTGTACCATATAAACATAAGAGGTCCTAAAACAGAACCCTGCGGTATCCCAGAAGCAAAATAAAATACATCCGGAAACTGGTCAATAATTATAATTTTTGAGGATCTATCGGAAAGATATGAATAAATTAAATTAACAGCAGTATCTTGAAAACCATAGTAGTGAAGTTTAGCACATGGTGAATTGGTATCAAAGGCATCGAAGACCGATGAAAAGTTTATAGAAATAAAGCAGTAATCATAGACTTATCTGGGGATCGAATTATGCGATCTATAACACTGACAACCGTATTAATCGCATCCCTTTCTAATCTCCGTTTGACAAGCTGGAAGAATATTATCTTTGTTAAAGTAGCGACACATTTATTCATACAAGACTTTCTCAAATATCTTAGACAAAAAAAAAAAAACTAATAATACGGATATCTGCATAAAACGAAGGGTTAGCATGCTTTGGTAAAGGACGACCAATGGGCTTTTCCATAAAATTGGAAAATAACTAGTTGCTACACAACAATTTATAATAAGAGATTATATGTATTATATTATATTCTACAATAAAAAACTAACGTATTTCAACATGACTAATTTTGTCAGATACTACGACACCTCAACAGCTGTGGAATTATTTATGTCAAAAAACCATGTCAAAGTTGTCTCAGAGGACATTGATATAATGGTTTGGATTATACATCATTCGAAAAATAAAACTATATCCATGCTCCGTCCGGGGAAAGCAGCAAAGGTGACAAAATATCAAAAATATCTGACATACAAGACAAACTGGGATAGCTGAAAAACACATATTGTTTTTACATGCCATATCAGGCTGTGATTCTACATCTTTTTTATTCAATTAATAAAAAAATATGCTTGTCCCTACTAAAAAAAGATAAAGATCTTTGTCGATAGCCTGCCATATTTTTAGACAATAATGCTAATAAAAATGACTTCCTTCAGTCAGGATTAAATTAGCTTTTGAAGGTTTATAACTGTTCAATCCATATTAAAGGTATTAAACATTTGTGATACACTTTATACAATAGAATCACATCAAGACAAGGCCTTAAGTCTACGTTTAATTTAGTTACTTTGCCTCCAACTGAAAACTCCGCACAACATCTGCTCAGGACATACTTTCAGGTAATTGTAAAGATATAATGAATTTTTGCAAATATGATAAGTTGTGTTTTTTAGATCCAAGAATGGATTGGTAATAAATTCGATCCTTTGCAGTATGGGTGGACAAAGGATCAGAAAGGTTACCTAACACCTATAAAATCTACAGAAGATGTAGCCCCTCCTGGTTTTTTGTAATTGTAAAGAGAGTCAGTGCTCTAAAAACTGTTCCTGCAGAAAACTGGGTGTCAAATGTTCTTCCAAGTGTGGTCAACGTTATGGTTATGGAATAAGTTGCACAAACATTTGTTTTTTGGTGGAGGAGAATAACGCTCATGATGACGCCATAGAAGAGCTTTTTAAAATTATGTATATAAATTTAAGGCTTAAATTAATACTTATTTTATGGATATTAATATTACACAGCTTGTTGTTTTGGTTTAAATGGTATATTAAAAGTGAAAAATAACATACAGTAAAAATAGCTTTATCTCTGTTATTATTTACTTTAGAGAAAGAATGATAAGAGGCAAAATATTTGAAATTGCATTCTCTACAAAAAATGTCTCTTCAGTTTTTTTTGAAAAAATTATGCAAACGAAGATATTTGAAGAAAAAAAAACAAGCAATCCAAGATGGCGGCGATTTTTTTCAAACTTCCCCCACTGGGACCGAATGGGACTTTTGAGAGGTTAAATAGGAGATAATTATCTAAACATTCCCGCTGAAATCAGTTGGTTACTAATTTTTTCCACCTCCACCTCCAGATTTATTATACTATGAGATTAAAAACTGAATTATAATATTATTTCAGTATCCTGGACCACAACAAGATCCTTGTGGACATCCTTTACTAGAATGTTTCTTAACAACAGTTCCGTTATACTCTAAAAATTACTAGTCTTCTATTAAAATAATTTATTGTTAAATTATATAAATCTTTTGGGCGCTGTAGTTCAGTTAGCGATTTGAAAATGCTGGGCCACCATGCTGCATCAAATGCGCCTTTCTTCAACAAATTCTTTTAATAAAATTAAGGCATCGATTGTACTTTTGTTAGGTGTGTCCAAATTGATTTTTGCTGATTAAATTGTTACTATAAATGTGTTTCATAATTTTAGTAATCATTAATTTTTCTATTTTTCCACCTGTGTTAATAAGACTTTCATTTTTACTGTCTTCTTTGCCTGGTTTCAGAATAGGAATAATCAATGAGACTCTCCAGTCTTCGGGAAAATATGTACGCGTTAAACATTCATTAAAAATAGATAACAAAAATGTTGGATATGATTTAAATAGTCTTTAAAATATGTCACGTTATTCCATCTAAACCAGATGCTTTTTTTTGGTTCATACTTTTAATGACTTCTTCTATTTCTTCTACAGTAAATTTTGAATCATCTTCAGTGCTAATTGGATCATTGATCATTTCTCTCACTTCTCGGCGATATAAGGAGTCATCTTCCAAGCAACCATCTAAAATAAAGTGGTTTATCATGCATTTCAAGGTGTCCTTGATGTTTGTCGTAAATTTTTAATTCTTTTCATTTATTTCTTTAAGCGTTGTAACAAACCAACCTTTTTTTACTTTTCCTGAAGCTATTTTATAAACAGTGCATCATGGATTCGATCCTCCACTAATAGTGCAATAATTTTTCCACAATTGAAATTTTGTTGTTTTAATTAAATTTTGAAAACATATATTTTTTCTTTCTAATTTTAATCCACAATTATTATAGGTCCTTTGATATTTACGTCTTAGCGCATTTCCCTTTTTTCATGCACAGTGAATTCTTCTGTGTACCATGAATTTGTGTACGAAAAGAGGAATGGAAAGCATATTTAAATTCTGTGTTAAACTTATTGAAAGTGAAACCAAAATTATTGGAATGTAATACCTTATATTTTAATATTTCATAAGTACTGTCTTGTCACGTGTCAAATCTACGTTACATAAATATAAATGAGTGAGCAAGCTCGGATAGTGATTTGCTTTATTTTAACCTTTGCTTTCCTCCTTTTCTATTGGGTCTCTTGACTTCAAAGTCTTTTTTCCTCAGAGTTTGAGGCTGAAGCTCGGCGGAGACCCAGCCTTCCGATGACTCAATTCTAGTTTTATTATTTTATCTCCGTTAATTTTTGTTACTAACAACAGTCTGATGGTGAAGCACGCTCGCCACCGTGCAACACTCACGGTTGTATCCCAAACCCCCGACACCGCTCGTCCACCTACACACACAACTCACACATACGTACACACCCGCATCTCGCCACCACCATCCTCAAGAACACTCTCTTATTCCCACTCAAACGCCTCATCCATTTCCACCTCATCCACATACTCTTACATTTCTACACGTTTCACTGCCTCCATAAAACCTACACACAAACCCACTAAACCATCACGCACAGCCACCTTTACCTGCCGCGATTCCTACACCCGCTTCCGCCAATACTAATCCTACTCGCACTCAATCCTCCAAGGCCATCACTACCCAGAAATCCTTGTTAAATTCCTTAAAATCCCTTAACCTTCTCTGGTTGAGTTTAACATTCAACAAAATCACACATGTCTTCTAGAGACCTCCTCTCCTTGCCGGATGGCACACAGTTTAGGCTGCACACCACTTCGACGAACCCACCGTTATCCTGTACCAACTTTTCGGTCCTCGTTCTTCCAACCCCCAGCCTAGACCTCCCTCCTTTTCCTGCGTGATTCGTTACGTAGATAAGGATATCCTAGTCGAAGAGATCCGGGGTGCGATCTACCTGCCACATGTGAGCAAGGTGGTTTGCATCACCTCTAAGGTCACCAATACACCCACAACCCTAGTCCGCGTCATCACCCCTTCCAACGTCACCCTAGAGTGCCTCCTCACACTATAGTTGCGAACCTTCTCTTATCACACAACCTCCCCCCAAGTACTGCTCTACCTGCACGCAGGTGGGGCACACCGCTGAGGAGTGTCCTACCCACTCTATCCGTTGCCCCAACTGTGGCGAAAACAACAGATCCTCTTCATGCAAATCTTCCGCTAACCTAACGTGTAACAACTGTGAGGAAGCACACCCTTCCTACTCCTTTAAGTGCCGGAAGCGACGGGAACCTCCAAATTCCCCGTCGAAGATTGCAGCAGCTCCTCAATATAATCATTAAAGATTTTTTGAAAGCAGACTGGAATGTGTTCTCTGAACACATCTACAACAACCTTCCAACACCCAATCTTCTAACGCCTTAATCAGGCGAGAAGCAAACAAACACGCTGAATACTCCTGGACCAAAGTAAGAAACGGCTTCTTCGATCCTTTTCAACCTACAGCAGGCGTACCGCAAGGTTCTGCCTTAGCCCCGATCCCTTACGCTACCTTCGCATCGGTAAAGCGGAACCGCCTCCCGCCTCATGTCTAAAACCCTTCGGAACTTCTCCAATTGGGGAACCGGTGGAGTCTCCGTAGATCCCACCAAAACCCAAAAATCCTCTTCCGACATCGTAACTACACCGAAGATAAGTTCCCAAAACTAGCCAACAGCCAATGTTTCCCTCGTCCTGAATCTAGAAAGACTTCCACTTCAATAAGTCACTTACTTAGGAATCCTGTTCACTAGAACCCTCAATTGGCTCTCCGATGTACAGAGAACACTAAATAGGAAGGGAAACCGAGCAAACCTACTGGGCGCCCTCCGGGGTAGACCCAACGGTTGCCACCATAAAACACTACAACACACCTACAAAACATACATACGATCTGTTATGGATTTTCGAGCACCCATACACCAACACAAACCCCAATCACTTCTCTTCTATCGCTTCCTGTGAACGTCGAATACTCATACACATACACAGGTTACCTTGGAGGTACCCTAACGATCTTACAATACAACATACCACCCATCACACACATAATACAGACATTACAAAGAAACTTTGTACGCAAAAGAATTTTCGACGACACAATCCCAACCAGAGAGATCCTTACCACTCCCTACAACTACAGATTTCCCCAATTCCCATAGAAAAAAGCCAAATTAAAATTCAAACACCCCCCGAGATCCTAACACAACTCCTTGACGACCTCTCCAAGGAGATAGAAGAATCCCCATATGCCGTCTATTCGATGACGTCCTAGTATGATACCGGCAAACGAATCGGAATCTTTAATGTGTTTGTCGAATTTTGTATACGTGTGTAATGCGATTGATTATTCAGGTTACAAAGAATGTTGTATAGAATAATTTAAGGCTTTTCGCCTAAAGTTGCAAGGGTTCAGCAATACGGTTTGCATCGATAGCTTGAGAGTGTTTGAATCGTGCGGGTTTTAACCGGCAACTCGGGAAAGAATTGAGTCCACTCTACATTGGTTGACCAATGCGTGCAGAGAGGATCCAAAAACGCACGGTTTGAGAACCTGCGGATTTGCAGGTAGGTTGGCTGGTTGGAAGCGGCGTGTAATTTGATAGTGTGTGTGGCGTCTCCAAAGTTTTAACACCAGGAGGGGGATGAACGTGTACTGATTGTGTATTTGTAAGTTAGCTTTAGGCGTTCTGGTTTATTAGGAAATATAGATAAGGCAGGTTTCTCGAAAGAGAACAGAATCAGGCTGGTTGATTTCTCTTCAGTGGTGTGGTGAGGTGTGGTGTGTTGTGGTGTGGTGTGGTGTGGTGTGGTGTGTTGTGGTGTGGTGTGGTGTGGTGTGGTGTGGTGTGGTGCGGTGCGGTGTGGTGTGGTGTGTTGTGGTGTGGTGTGGTGTGGTGTGGTGTGGTGTGGTGTGGTGTGGCGTGCAGGGTGCTTACATTTGTTTTTCGGTTTTTTCCTTTGAGATCTTAGGTATTGGATATGATTAAGGGGGTATATGGGGTGCGGAGGATGTTTTGGTGGCTTTTGTTTCGCCGAATATCCTGCGGTGCGTGTAGTTAGTAGTGTTTTGAGTCGCTGCGTGATAGGTGTTAGATGTTACCGTGTTGTATGGTGATTTCGTTGGGTGTTCCGTAGTGTAATAGGTTTATTCTCCTTAGGTTCAACTAAGACTATGGATTTTAGATCCCTGGGTTTTAGGGAAGCGTACAATGGGCCATGGAAGTCTATGACGGACCGTATGAATGTTTTGTAAGTATGCTGTAGGGTTTCGGGTTGACAACTTCCTATGTGGCCCAAAAGGGCGAATAGGGGGTTGGATAGGTTCCGCACTTCAAAGCCTTATTTAGGTCAGCGTTCCCGTTAATATTCTTGGATAATGTAATTACTAGGTAGGTTATGTTGTCACGTAGCGGTAATCGTCCCCTTGCCGGGAAATGGTTACGTGGTTGCTTAAAAGTAATTTGTGTTGGGTGTAATAGGGGTGTCGGAGTAGCATGGTTTGGGTTTCGGTAGGGTTTACGCAGACTCTCCATGTGTTGGCCCAATTTGACATTCTATTGGAGGCATTCTTGGTTGACCAATTTGCTGCTCAGAAGGCAGTGTCATCGGCGAACTGCGCCAGGGATATTCCGAGAGTTGTCACACTGGGGATGACATGTACAAATATAAGGTATGGTATTGGGGCCAAGGCAGAACCCTGGGGTAGGCCTGCTTGTGGGGTAAAACTATGTGAGAGTGCTGAGCCTACCCGGGGGATACCGAATGCTTTGATTTTGTGAACTAGACCTGCATTCCAGAATCTCTCAACAGCTTGCTTTATGTCTAAGAACACGACGAGGTTACAATAACGATGCTTAAAGGCTTGTGACGTTTAAGTCTGTGACCGCTCTCTCGACATCGTTGGAAGTGTGGATATCGTATGCCAGAAGATTGTTGGAGATGTATTCACTGAGACCAAGGGATGTTTTAGGACGTTGGAGGTGATCTGATGTGACGGATTCATCTAGGTGGCAATCGAAGCATATGCGTTGAATTAGTGACTCGGTGCATATAATGTGGTCGATTATAGAGGCACCTTGATGACTAATAAAGGTGTGGTTGGTGTTCCTTATCCAGAACAGTGGTAGCGTAAGAATACTATGGGATAGGCGGATACCGCTTCTGTTGGTGATGGAATTCCCAAATTGGGTATGGCGGGCATTAAAGTCTCCTAAGAGGATAGCGTTGGGTAGGGGGGTGTGATCTATTTGGTCATTGGAAATAACTTCTTCGGGAGGATTGTAATAACTGAAGAAGGTGAAGGGAAGTGGGAAAAGCATCGTTGTAGCAACACATTCGAGATGCTGCAGGTGGAGAGAAAGAGGATAAGGGGCGGAAAGAATGAATTTTGGATTATGAGGGCTCTGCCTCGCGAACTATTGGAGGAACGAGTTGTATGACGCAAAGTCGAGAGTGCACCTGTTGTTCAGTTTGGCTTCGGTGATTGCGAGAACTTGTATTTTATTGGTGGCTAGTAGATTTTTAATGAGGGTCGCTTTCGACGGACACCCCTTGCATTAATTGTCCTATTATAAGATCCATTGTACTTAGGGTGAAGGATAGGGATTATGGTGAGGGGTTACTCTGAGGAATTAGGATTAGATAGGGTGAGTGGAAATGACGATACCATTACCAACAAAGGTGATTGTGGTACGGCGTTTCAAGCACTCGCTGAACGTATTGTCAATAGCTTTCGGTATGCCATGCGGTGAGTGAATAATTGGATTAGGGAGAAGATAAGCAAGGCGATACAATCGGAGATGGAAATAGGATGCTGGAGTTTGTCACCCTCGGTGTCTGACACGGAAAGAGGGAGTGGTTTAGGAACGGTAGTCTCTGCCTGGTGGTCGGGATTGCATGACGATGGTAGGTGAGGGTAGATTAGGAAGGGGTTATCAGGCAGATGAAGAAAGTGGCAGAGTTGGTGGTTTTGGATATGATCCGGATGGCTTTTGTAACTTTGGGAAGGTCAATGGAGTCTCGAATCTCCTCGGGAAGGATGTCCTTGTCTACATCACGGATGATGCAGGAAAAGGACATGGGTTTAGGGTTGGGGTTGGTGGAGGGAGCGGACGTTAGGGGACCAGACAGCAGCGTCAGCGTCAATGCAGGCTCACCGAAGTGATGCCGAATAGTTCGCTGCATCGTAGTTGGCAGGGCCTCGCTCGTTTCCAACAAGCAGGTTCGGTTGTGGTTGAGCTTAATGTTCAAGCATGGGAGTCAGAGAGGGGCGAGGGATTGTGAAAAGGATTTCTGGGTGTTGAAGCGGGAGGGGATATTGCGGATGCATAGAGGTAGTGTTGGGTTACCCTTTAACTCGATTCTTAACAGTGGTTCTTCTACTAAACCTATATCTACTTATTTTATAATTTTTCATATAATTTATTAAATTTGAAGTGGCTCCCGTTGAATGTTGCATATTTAACTGAATGCAATTAATATCAAGTCTGTCTATAGATTTATGAGCCATTATCTAATATTTAGTATTTTCTTGATACTTATAATTTCCACATAATTTTTATCTAGGGCAGAATGATTTTCTTTACTTTTCTGATTGTTCGTGTATTTGTTCCTATTTACGTTATTAATATATTTATATTCCCTCTTTAATGTCTTATATTCTCTAATGGGGACATTCCACCAAATACGGCGCTGCATGCCGAATTGCCGGAGCAGCATGATGTGTTCCGGTAAAATTTTAATTTCAAAGGTGGTAAATACAACTCGTTCCACCGACTCCGATGCAGCAAAACGTATGCAGCGCTACACGCAGTAACAGGAGCACCAAATGAATGTGTTCTGTCGGACAGCTTATCCAGCTTTGCGTTGTTGGACGACAAAATGCTTGGAAAGAACAACTAAGGTAGGTTAATGTAAAGTATTTAATAATTTCAGTTCACTAAAAAAAGAATAAACTACTCTACTACTACAAATTCTGTCCCAAAAATGTTGACGTGAAGTTCACTTAAATGCCAAGTTTTATATAAAAGCAGCAAAATTGCGAAAATAAAACTCAAAACTACCAAAAATCTCGCCAAACCTCAACGCAAAAATTTCTAATAACCAAAAATAAATGAAAACACGATAATTAGTTCTCTCTTAAAATTACGTCACTACAACACAATTAAGCGTGATGGAAAATGTATAAAATCCTAAAATTTACGAAACACCGATATCGGGATGTAATACCTAAATTCGTCGAAAAATACAGCTCATTTTCAAACAATTAACAAACTGCTACATTCGGCAAATCAGCAATGTCTGCAATCGGTAGGTCGATACGTATAATACTTCAAAAGAGGACTATTCGTTCCACCCTCGTATGTACAAAACACAGATGTTCGGTCAACGACCGCATCACTACATAAATTAACGTTAGTTATAATTTAAAATCTCTCAATATATCTGCACTTCAATATAATTATCCTTCAAACAAAGAAAATCACTTTAATTCATTGACAACCATTCGCAATTATCTCAATCCATCCAGTATAGAATATGCTCAAATTAAAAAAAAAAGTATTGTATCACATCTTTAAAGGTTACGTTAAAATTTCAATAAACAATGTAACTACTTTACTTTAAATAAACACAAACATAGTGACGTTAATTTTATGATCCACATAAAAAAACAAACAATCCAAATACGAATATTATGATGCTGTACAACAAATGGGTTTACAGATTAAAAAAACACAATAAGTATGTTAACCTAAAGATTCGTTTTGAATTAGAATTTGGAAGCGTATGCGACAACATGCCTTCAACCCGTGCACCAGCATTATGATCAACATCGGACCCATCACTTGCAATTCCACTATTTTCGGCGTTAAAAATAGAAAGCGATACATTATCCACCCCTGTGTACGAGGTGCCATATGTAAATTATCCCAGCATAAGCACACACTACAAATATCAATAGCTGGAGTAGTAAAAATAAAAAGGTGCTGAAACTTTAGTTCAGTTTAATTTTTACTTACCTTAGAGTAACCACTAATCGTTCCCTTGAATTAATACAATTCCTATAATTTGTATTTTCCTTTAGTACGATGTTCTCCAACAAACCATGTAATTTTTCAAATAGTTCTTTCCTTATGCAGAAGTATAGGAAATATCTCGCAGGGAAATGTTCGAGCTCTTGGGATAAACGATGGTATTTACCATACTCCAACCTTCTCATATTTAGTAGATGTATCTAGTATTCTGTACGACGTTTTTTCTGTTTCTCAAAAGAAGAAGGGCCTGAGCTCGTTTTGATCTTCGCGATAGCACTTGTATGTATACTGGCCACAATAAATAAATGAACACCCAGTAAAAGCCGATGTATTTTAATGAAATTTTCAGAAAACGTGTATTTTATTCCTATTAACAAACGATGAAAATTTCAGCAAGATACAATAAAGATTATTCAAGTAATCATTGACAATGAAACAAAAACTGTTTCTCTTCATTTGACATTAGTTAGGTGTCAATGTGAAGCGTATTTGTAAGCTTAATAAGTAAACACATTAAATTTGAAATAATGCCTACTGTACGACATCGTGTAAATTTCCATCAGTTATCAGAGTTTGTACGTGGCAGAATAATCGGTCTACGAGAAGCCGGATTATCAATTCGTGAGGTTGTCACTCGCGTGAGACGCAGTGTTGTCACAGTTTCTTTATGTTTGCATCCCGGACGTCACAGACGCACCACTGATCGTGGTTATCATGCTCTTCTTCTGTTAGCTCTTCGAGATCGTTTTTCATTAACAAGGAAATTAGTGATAGATGGAGAGGATTAACTGATCTTCAAATCTCCTTGCGATCGACGTATCGAAGAATTCGGTCTTTTGGGCTCAGATCATACCGACCATTGCCTTGTTTACCTCTAACTCCACGCCATCGTACAGCACGGCGGCAATGGTGTAACACGAGGTTGCATTGGAATGTGCAATGGAAACAGGTTATCTTCAGTGACAAATCACGATTTTGTTTATAGGCTCATGATGGTCGTAGATTGGTTATGAGACGTCCTGGAGAAAGACGCAATTTACAGTTTTCTGTACGACGACATACTGCTCTCGCTAAAGGTGTGATGGTGGGAGGTGTCATGGAAGCAGATCTCCTCTAGTAGTTATTGAGAGAACGTTAAATGCAAATCCGTACATTAAAAATGTTCTTGAACTGTCATATCTGCAAGAAATAGAGAATCAAATTTTTCAGCAAGATAATGCGCGGCAGCATACCGCAAAGGTTGCTATAGAGTTTCTAAGTGCTGCTAATGTAGATCTGCTTCCATGGCCTTCTCGTTCGCAACACTTATCACCAATCGAACATTTGTGGGATATGGTAGGATGAAGAATAAATGATCTACAGCCACTCCCAAACAATGTACATGTCCTTCAACAACGTATTTTAGGAGCGTGGGATAGTACACTTCAGGTTAGCATAGATTCACTCATTTCAACTATGCTTAATCGGCTAAGTGAATGTGTGAGAAACAGGAGGGTCGACGCATTATTAGTGTTAACGATATTTGCATTTTGCTAAAATTTTTATCGTTTATTAATAGGAATATAATACACGTTTTCTGAAAATTTCCTTAAAATACATCAGCCTTTACACTACACTGTTTTTTCATTTCATTTGACTGCTAGTGATGCAATTGCATGCTGCATTTGGTGAAACATGCTAATGTGTACCGTCGCTGCTGCAACGTTCGCTGCTAGATCCGGCGATCCGGCATGCAGCGCCGTATTTGGTGGAATACTTAAGATTTTCTGCACATATAGGACAAATGGTTTCACCTTTGTAATCTTTTGCTATATGATTAAATTTAGAACATTTAAAACATCTATTTACATTTATATAATCGATAATCCTCAATTTTACAGATAGTCCATATCCCACAAACTTCATTTATTTTGTTTGCAGTAATGCGGCCTCCTTTTGGCTTTCAGATTTCATCAAAATTCTACCATCTCTAAAAGATTGAAATGTACTAATACCAATTTGTAGCTCTGTAGGGTTCACTTTAGATATAATTTGGGTCTTTATTACATCAACAGGTTGTCCTACTTTTAACGAACACTTTAAATTTTTTGTTTTTCCCTTATATTTGAAATATATTTGACAGCTTTCCTATATGTCAGTCTTCTATCATTTTTAGCGCTCGGAAGATATAATTCAGGAAAATCCTTTTGGTGCTCGGCCAAATTAACAATCTTTAGTTTTTATATTCTTCGTTAAGTAATTTGATGTATACTTTACCCAAATTTGAAACAGATTTAAATATATCTTGACGTAAATTGTTTTTTAAATTTCCACTTTTTTTACAAACATTAATCAGTGCTTGGAGTGATTCTTCCAAAAATTCATTAACATTGAGGTTTTGAGACATGATAATTGCAATAAATAATACAATTAACTCTATTAATATCTATTATTCAGTAATAAAATTGAAGACGGACAAAAATGACGTTGACTTAGACAGTTAGGTGTGTGTGCGTGGGTGTGTACGCGTGCGTGTATGCGAGCGTGTGTGCGAGCGTGCGTGTATGCGTGAGTGCTTGCGTACGTGCGTCGGTAGGTGTGTGTGTATATGTGTATGGGTGTGTGTGTGTTAATTAATCCACAAAACATAATTTCCATTTTCAGAAATCAAATCTTAATCGCAATACGAAAAGTTTAATTCGAAAACCACTACAACTTAGAGAAATCAAACAATCTATTGTTACTTTCACTTGTACATTGATGAACACAAAAAAAACAAATTTCGTTAGTGTAAACTGAGTCGCTAGCAAAAAAAGAATAAAAAGAAAAAAAAGTACATATGTACAGGGCGTTCAAACAAACATGACACTCTCCACACAAGATGTTTACTTACTAAGAAACATCCACACTAAGCACTAGTCTAGGTTAAGTAAACTATGAACGAACTAACCTAAATGAACACACTAATTCTAAAAAAAACATCTCTAACCTAGGAAAAACTAAACCTAACTCCACCGCCCGTGGCAAGCTAGGTCGGGATGCTTCGTCCGGAGAAAGCGAAAGAGGCCACTCCACCCTTCACGCGATACAGGCTTCATGTGATTCTACAAATGTCGCCCCAAGACGAAACACACCCTCACTAACTTCCACACCCTTTGATCACTCGCCTCTTACGACAAGCAGTCGCATCTGCTGTAGGAAAATTCTTACTCTATCCCTACACAGAGAAAACGTTTGAAAAGATCTCAATCGTAACCTCGACTCGACGTTAAGTCCTTCGCATGCCACACTCCCTTGAAAATACCCGAAACATCTCGAAAGTTGCTAAGTTTGGAACGACACCTTCCCTTGATATAATAAGGCCCTATAAACTTTAGCACTAATTTCGCAGCAAAATAACGAGGCGCGTCCGAAAGGACATAATTTTTCCTCCACACAGTATCTTCAACCTCGACAGTCGCTAATCGTCTGCGTAAGTCATAATTTTGTTTACTCTTAATGTACGCGGCATTAAGCCTTCTCTTAATGTCGCTTTAAACCTCGCGAAAAACTTTACTCCTATCTACTAACCGCGTTCGATCTGCAAAATTTACGTTATTTAAATCGGTATCGTTCGTCGGCACACCATGCTGTGAACCGTCCAAAATCATTTCCGTCCGAAGTTTGCGAAATAGGGCGTCAGGCCCTTAACCTCATGAGTCGCTGTAGGGATGACACATGCCACTTGTCCTAGGTACTTATCCCAATTACGTTGGTTGTTTTCAATGTACGACGCTAGCATCGTCTTCATCACTCCATTAACACATTCAGAAGGATTCGCCTGAGGATGGTAATTGAGGTTAAATATAATTTTGGGGTTATAAGATGTAACGATTTTCCGAAATTCCAATTCAATATTTCGTTACCTTCACCACAGGGCAGCAACGAAAGCAACGGCTCCATGATATCAGCAGATTGTCCTTGATCGGAAAACCAATACGGAATTTTCCCAGCCTTAATTTCTATAGGAATACGTTGAACTTAATTAGTCAGGACGTTATATAGTTTATGTGCACAAATTGAGTAGCTTTTACACACGAGATATTTACATACTTTAATGTTCAATTAAATCGGTAGCCCTATTTACAAGTCTGTTTAATTATTAAAATTAAAAAAAGGTCTATTTACAAATTATTTACAGTAGGACTTTCGTCTGTTGCAGCTGATTTTCTATTACGGGGGAAACAAGACGTTGTGCCTTCACAATGCTTTCATTCGGTAATATAAATCCGCATTAAGCGCGACCTCGAACCAGCACTGAGATGCACTTAAATAAGCACAAAACTTAGTGAAATGTTCATAAATTGACCCCACGGTTCATAACTGGCACGCCCCCAAGCTCACATATCACATCCTTTACCCACGAAAGTCAGATGGAGAATCCTCACGCAATTGACCGCGCAAAAAAAGCTCCTTCCCCTCTTCAAAAACTGCTGACTTTGCTACGTGCACGACCTAAGTGGAAATAGTCGTCAACAGATTTATTCTTTAAACCATAATGACAATTATTTAACACTAATGGAAAGAGATACTATACTACGTCAGAAAAATGGCGTCAATTACTAAACGCGATAAGGAAAATTAACATCAACAGTCTCTGCTTTTCTTATCTACAACTACATTTTATTTTAACAAAACCTTTTATAAAACTTCGCAGGAAAACTAATTTAGATTCAACTTTAAATTTTCCTATATTCAATCAATTAATAATCCACAAAACATATAATTTGCAATTTCAGAAATCAAATATTAATTGCAATACGAAAAGTTTAATTCGAAAACCACTACAACTTAGAGAAATCAAACAATCTATTGTTACTTTCACTTGTACATTGAAGAAAACAGAAAAACACAAATTTCGTTAGCGTAAACTGTGTCACTAGCAAAAGAACAAAAAGAAAAAAAAATACGTACGTATATGCAGGGCGTTCAATAAACATGTGTGTGTGTGTGTGTTTGTGTGTTTGTGTGTGTTTGTGTGTTTGTGTGTTTGTGTGTTTGTGTGTTTGTGTGTTTGTGTGTTTGTGTGTTTGTGTGCTTGTGTGTTTGTGTGTTTGTGTGTTTGCGTCTTTGTGTCTTTGCGTGTTTGCGTGTTCGCGTGTTCGCGTGTTCAAGTGTTTGCGTGTTCGCGTGTTAGCGTGTTGGCGTGTTCGCGTGTTCGCGTGTTCGCGTGTTCGCGTGTTCGCGTGTTTGCTTGTTCGCGTGTTCGCGTGTTCGCGTGTTCGCGTGTTTGCGTGTTCGCGTGTTCGCGTGTTCGAGTGTTCGCGTGTTCGCGTGTTCGCGTGTTAGCGTGTTTGCGTGTTCGCGTGTTAGCGTGTTCGCGTGTTCGCGTGTTCGCGTGTTCGCGTGTTCGCGTGTTCGCGTGTTCGCGTGTTCGCGTGTTCGCGTGTTCGCGTGTTCGCGTGTTCGCGTGTTCGCGTGTTCGCGTGTTCGCGTGTTCGCGTGTTCGCGTGTTTAAGTGTTTAAGTGTTTAAGTGTTCGCGTGTTCGCGTGTTCGCGAGTTCGCGTGTTCGCGTGTTCGCGTGTTCGCGTGTTCGCGTGTTCGCGTGTTCGCGTGTTCGCGTGTTCGCGTGTTCGTGTGTTCGTGTGTTCGTGTGTTTGTGTTCGTGTGTTCGTGTGTTCGTGTGTTCGTGTGTTCGTGTGTTCGTGTGTTCGTGTGTTCGTGTGTTCGTGTGTTCGTGTGTTCGTGTGTTCGTGTGTTCGTGTGTTCGTGTATGTGTGTGTGTATGTTTGTGAGAATGTGTGTGTGGGTGTGTGGGTGCGTGGGTGTGAGGGTGTGTGGGTGTGTGTGTGTGTGGGTGTGTGTGTGGGTGTGTGGGTGTGTGGGTGTGTGGGTGTGTGGGTGTGAGTCGTTGTGTCTGTGTGCCTGTGTGTCTGTGTGTCTGTGTGACTGTGTGTCTGTGTGTCTGTGTGTCTGTGTGACTGTGTGTCTATGTGTCTGTGTGTCTGTGTGTCTGTGTGTCTGTGTGTCTGTGTGTCTGTGTGTTTGTGTGTCTGCGTGTCTGCGTGTCTGTATGTCTGTGTGCCTGTGTGCCTGTGTGCCTGTGTGTCTGTGTGTTTTGTGTGTTTGTGTGTTTGTGTGTCTGTGAGTGTGTGTGTGTGTGTGTGTGTGTGTGTGTGTGTGTGTGTGTGTGTGTGTGTTTGTGTGTGTGTCTGTGTGTGTTTGCGTGTGTGTGTTGTCTGTGTGTGTCTATGCGTGTGTGTATCTATGTGTGGCTGTGTGTGCCTTTGTGCGTGTGTGCATGCGTGTGTGGGTGCGTGCGTGCGATAGTGGGTTTGTGTGAGAGTATGTGTGTGTATGTGGGGGTGTGGGAGTTTGTGTGTCTGTGTGTGGCTGTTTGTACTTGCGTACGTGCGTGCGTGAGTTCGTGCGTGAGTGCGTGCGTGTATGCGTGCGTGCGTGCATGCGTGCGTGCGCGTGTGTGAATATATGTTAATATACACGATGCTTCAGAACGAGATCACATACGAACTTATAAGTTTGCATTTAAGCTTGTTCTCAGTTCTCCTAGAGCTAATTAGATTTTGGGAAAGCTTTCACAATTGGAGATTCCTGAGCGCGACGTTTCGGAAGCGGACTCTGCTTCTTGCGCAGATGTATTGTGTTTAAGCCCTTTGCGCATTATCGGAATCCATATGGGTTTCAGTTCCACTAGCTTGGCTTATTGTACTTTCTGCTGGTGCGATGTATGTGGCTTCTTTGGGTTTCCAGCGAGTTGTATTCTCCTCCTTTGCCACTAACTGTATGTTATCCCATTGGATGCGTTGGTCTCTGTCCCAGACACGTTCGGTGATTCCTGATTTTTCTGTTTCATCCTTGCGGACGTTGTTCTTATGTTCCTGTGTTCTCACCTAGAGTGATCTACTACTCTGCCGCATTCGCATGGTAGGTTGTATACACAATTCCTGCAATGCTGATCTTCTTTGATTGGATTCGTTTTGGTTAGTATTCCCCTGAGGGTTCTGGTCCGTTTGAAGGCAGTGCGTATCTTATATTTGCTGCCTATCCTTTGTATTTTGTCTGAGGTATCTTGTATATATGGTATTATCGCTGTATATTTAGGTTACTCTTCTCTGGTTACCCTCTCCCTGTTTAGATTAGTTGTTAGATCAAAGTAGCCATTTTTTTAGTGTTTTAGCGATATTTTCTTTTTCTTTGTTCAGGTCTTCTTGTTTTGAGCATATTGTTTTCGCTTTATCATACAAGCATTTTGCCCTAACTTCACACTTTTATGGTGAGTGCAGTTGTAGTGTAGGTACCTCCCCGTGTGGGTAGGTTTCCTGTATACACTTGTGAAAGTGTTGTCATTTCATTGTTCAAGTACATCCAGGGATTGCAGTATTTGTTCCGACTCCAATTCCATTGTAAATTTTTTGGGGGGGTGCGTGGATATTTAAATGATCTAGGAATTTATCTAGCTTATGCTTTCAGTGTTGCCAAACTATGAAAGTATCGTCCACGTATCTAAGCCACATCCTTGGTTTTTCCGTGAATTTGGATATCGCTTGGTCTTCAAAGTCTTCCATATATATATATATATATATATATATATATATATATATATATATATATATATATATTGCCAACTACGGGTGATAGTGGGGAACCCATCGCCATTTCAAACTCTTGTTGGTGGAATTTGTCTTTTACTTGGAAATATTTAGTTCTAATGTATACTGTCAGAAGTTTAATTATTGTATTTGCCGAGAGTTGCGTGCGTTCGTCTAAAGTTTATTCCTTTTCCAGCCTGTTGTGTTCTCACCTTAAGTGGTCTACTGCTCTCTTCTATGTATGCTCTGTCGCATTCGCATGGTAGGTTGCATATGCAATTCTTCTAATTGTGATCTTCATTGTGTGGCTTGGTTTTCTTTAGTATTCCCTGAGCGTTCTGGTCGATTTGAAGGCAGTTAGTATCTTGTATTTACTGCCTATCCTTCGTATTTTGTCTGAGGTACTCACTTTGAGTGGTCTACTGCTCTCTCTCGTGTATGCTCTACTAATATGAAACCACATTTACAAAACACTTGTAATACAGAATTATTGTTTTTGTTTTTACAGTGTTGCCTATTTTGGTAATTAACTTATTTAGAAGGGGTTGTATAATTATCCTAAAAAAATTGTTATTAAAACTATTTCATTTCTTTTAATTTACATTTTGCAAGTTAGAAGGTAGTATATTGTTCCACACCAGATATTTGATTTACGTAATAACCTTTGCATAGTTAAAGCAGTCAAAATACGTTAATATATTTACCGCAAACCGTTATAAATGGTAAACGTACGTAAACATAAAAGTACCGATTGGTGTATGTGTGTGGGCGCGCGTTTGTAAGTGTATGAGTATGTGTGTCTTTAGCTACAATAATTTAAAAATACGTCCGTTAGAGTACCTTGAGTTTTGTCATTTAAGCCGGTTTAGTAATATTTAATCCATTAAAGATTTAGATAATCTTTACTAAAATGAAACCAGATTCAGTAGTTGGCTTTATTTTATACATTCACTAACTATTATACCAAGCTTATATTTTCGTTTTCAGATTTTATGTATGTGAGATTAATTAATTTTCTGAAGACGACAATTGTAATTATTATCTAAACGTTATACTTTGTAAAAAACTAATAAAAATACACGATTACTTACTCAAAGAATAAGTACTTTAATTACATGAAACTCAAATAATGTTTCTTTATAGAGAGTGCTAAAGTACATTCTGTAAATGTACGTATTTAAAACTGTTGCATTTACTAAAGATAATTAAATTTCGTTATATCTAAATTTCCGTAAACTTTAAATAGAATGTTGTTAATATTTAGATGGGTTGATAAACGGCCATCGGCAACATTAATTAGATTAGGTCAGAAATGCTGTTTAAACTTTTATTGAAAGATTTTTAATACTTAAAATTATATATCATGTACCGGGTGGCCAACTAAGAACGGCCGTCGGCCATATCTCAGGAATGGATTATAGCACAGATTCGGGAAAAAATGTTTATAACAAAAGTGGCCTCGAGAAACGCCTGGAAATTATTTTCAAAATTGTAGTTCCACCACTAGAGGGCGTATTTGACAGTTAAAATTTTAAAAAGCAACATTTTTCAAAATTTACTCAATTAAGGGGAATATTAAATATTATAATTAGATTCCTCGACAAATTCTGCATATTTTTTATTTGACAAGTTTTAGTCTATCTTTTCAAATAAGGGGTGGGGAGAGTGGGAACCATGTTACGAACAAACACCTTTAATTCAGGTTCCGCTTGACCGATTTTAATAGACTTGATGCTGTTTGAAAGAGCTTTTGTTAAACAATAGAAAATTTGTAAATTTGAAGCAATCTGATTAATAACATAAATGCTAGAGGGCGCTGTTTAATATTTTTTAATACTGTGTTTTCTCTTTACAATTTGCATCCAGTAGGGATTCGTTTCAGACCAGTAGTGCATATTATGTCGATTTACACTACCATCACTATGAAAAGTTGCCTCATCTGTCCACATAATTCGTGAAAGTAGCAACAACATTACATTTAGGTAATCTAGTGGCAATCATAACATTAGTACGATAACAGTTTAAATTACTGCAGACCAATGTAAAATCTTTTCATCGAGGCTAAATTTAATAATTTCCGTTAACGCACACTATCCTACTAGACGTTGGAAGGACAATTCCGGCCATTTACCTGTTTCTTACGATATCTCGGAATAGGAAAAACATATCGACTTTCGGTTTTCACTGTTTTATCACTAATTTAGTCTACTTTTTAAAGACCTTCTTAAATTTTTATGCTTCCATTTAAAATTGTAAAGAGAAAACACAATATTAAAAAAATATTAAACAGCGCCCTCTAGCATTTATGTTATTAATCAGATTGTTTAAAATCAGTCAAGCAGGACCTGAATTAAAGGCGTTTTTTCTTAACAAGGTTCCCACTCTCCCCCACCCCTTATTTGAAGAGATAGACTAAAACTTGTCAAATAAAAAATATGCAAAATTTGTCGAGGAATCTGATTATAATATTTAATATGCCCCTTAATTGAGTAAATTTTGAACAATTTTGCTTTTTAAAATTTTAACTGTCAAATACGACCTCTAGCGTTGCTCGAGGCCACTTTTGTTATAAAATTTTTTTCCCAAATCTGTGCTATAATCCTTTCCTGAGATATGGCCGACGGCCGTTCTTAGTTGGCCACCCGGTACATTGAAAATTTCTATTACAATTGGCTGTAAAATTTTAAATTCATTGTTCGTAGACGCTAAGTATAACCTCATCGAATGGTTCCGTATACAAGGTGATACGTAATGAATGGGCCATAGAGTAACTGTAGATAGACTTGAAAATAATATGGCTTAGTAAAATCTTGCTGGTTTAAGAGATACAAGGTGTTAAATATTGATTTTAAGTTTCTTCCATAATTTAGACAGTTTTTAAGAAAACTCGCACCACTGATCTACTTTCTTGTCAGTAGCGGACAAATTACCAATAGATGAATTTCATTAAATTGACCATCAATAAAGTGAAGACCAGATCCTATTTAAATTTTTCTTAAAATAATATAGCTTTGTACCTATGTAACTTTCGCTTTGACCCATAGTTGGCGAGATGTAAATTAAAATTAGAATTAAATTATCTTAATTGTTGTATATATAGTTAAACTACTGTTTGAATCTTAACTTACTAAATGAATGATATAAAATGACTAATTATACAAACTAAAATTGAATTGAAATCGATAGTTTTCGAAACAATTTGAGCCTTTAGTTTTACGTCATAAAATTAAATTAAATTAACGTAATGAATGCATTTGCAGTTCACAACTTGAAAAGATGTTCATTAATCCTTAAAAATTTCCTAAACGTAATTAGAAAGAATTTGTGCACAAATTGTTATGTTTCTAGTTTCCTTCAGGCTTACGTGGTTTAAAACCACACTACATTATGTATAGTTGTGGAAAATTCAGATCAAGGCTAAACAGACTCTACAGACATACTGCACATAATTTTGGTTTGTAAAGAGTTCCCATTAATAGTGGTCTAGACTGACTATCTGTCTTAAAAACGTATGACCATTGAGTAATGAAACATGTCATTACCTAATTGTATGACGTCAGTTAAGATTTAGCTGTGCTAGAAGTAGACGTTCTAGATAGAACTTTGGGAGTACAGCGACCTTTAATTCCTACGCTGTGTGACAACCTTGAGCGCGTGAGACATTGGAAATGTGAGAGCCATGGAAATGTATGATTCTAGAACCCTCCAACCTTACTCACTAATGAGTCAATTTTCTAAACCGTCGGAAGTCTGACGATTTCTAAGAAATTTACTGCGTATTCAGTAAAGGAATCGTAATTAATTGGTTTGAGATTTCTGCTTAATAGCTTTTGGAGTATTTTGAGAACATTGTAAAACCAAATAGGTAAGAAAATGGTCAGCTACTGCAAGTTGTAAGACGACCGTGCTATACTTATTAGAGCGCACAACTCAACTTTTTTAATGTACGGTTTTATCTGTGCACGTCAGAATGAAAATGGTTAATTATCTTAAATGTAAAATAACAAAATATTCAGTAATTTTCAGGACTCTTGTTTACAGTATATTTAGCCTCTATATGTCATGTTAATAAACATCGATCTTGAGCAGCTGTTCGAGCACATAAAATAGCATTTTATTATAATTGTAAAAACGATAACAACTTTGTTTGTACTCACCACAACACAATAGTTATTATTATTGGAACCTGAACTAAAACAATAACAATATTAGTATATTCAAGTGCAGACGAAATTATACATAATTATTTATCAATAAATTTAATCCATTACAAGTACCGTGTAGCCATAATTATTTATCAATAAATTTATTCCATTACAAGTACTGTGTAGTCAAGGTGAGGTCTAAACAACCGTATACTGTTAATCAATAATTGAAAACGAGTTTTACGTTAGTAAAATTGAAATTTTAAATGTATAAGTATAACGGCTACATCTGCTTTACACACTCTGTTTTTCAGCACATATCCCAATTATTGCATTAAAAGTTAAGGAAGTATATCCATCAGCATCCCTTGTTGAGTTGTGTAATTTGCAACGCAAATTTTGGCGCCCAACGTTAGAGGCTCTTTTTTCGCCTATCTTACGTTTTATTTTGATAACTTAATTAATTTGTTAAAAACTATTATCACTCATTGAAGACGATAACTGTAATTGCTATCGAAACATTCAAACCTGTAAAAAATTTACCTTAACAACACTACTAATATAACAATTAAAAGCGATCTGGATCTTATTTTTTTACTTTGTATAGTGAGACTAAACCACTGCATTTCTAGCTACTTTGTTTTAGCTAAACCTATTTGGTCTGAATTATTATCCAATGTATCCGCCTTAGAGCTGAGCAAAAACAACAACTTTGAAGTTCCCACCTTTACGAAAATATATCCGTATGCTAGACCCTAGCGTGTACTTAAAAACCTTCTCTTGAATTCACATCTCTATTATGTGCACCTACCAGTTCTACATTTATTCGATTACAATTACTGTTGCATTCCTCCATCTTGCGATAAGGCGCTTATACCTATTAATTTCTTTAATTAATTAATACAAGCTGGGTACAACCCTTTTACTTTACCAACGGCTTAGTTCAAATGTTGGAGACGGAGTGGTTCAAGAGTTGCCTTTGTATATCACCCATATTCACTAATTAAGGCTACTATACAGGGTGGGTGTCTACTGCGTGGACGGAGGATTTCTCCTTATATATTAGTGGTATTAAAACGAATTGTGGTGTGGTAATACACGATCATTGGACCTACATTCTAAAAAGATTTAGGTATATACAGGGTGATTGACAAAAATATGCCAATCCAAACCTGTATTTGTTAAATGGAACACCCTATACATTTTTGAATTTTTGGGTTCAAAAACATGTAAAACTATTGTTGTTGCAAGTTAAGTTGCCTGCATTTAAGATTTAAATTTGTTTAAATTATTTACAATTACAATTGATAAAATACACGTTGT
>JARFJB010000603.1:0-12500 GCA_036346205.1 Vesta saturnalis
TTGCAAAGGTATCCTATTCGCACGCGGGCTTATTAAGCTGAAATTTGTTAAAATAAAAGATAGCACAGCACTCCCTCACTCATGTATGTGTGAATTAGCATTGTTTGTGTAGAGGTGGGATGGCGTACGGGTACGTGATACCGCTTGGTTATTAATAGTAAAAGGCAATTGCGAAGTGGGTACACACTCCCGGGCCCAGAAAACCATTAAACACCTCGAATTTTACTTTTATTGTTTTATTGTTGTGTAGATCAACGTGTAACCTGAGAAAGGAGCTGTATTTTACTAACGCACTCAAACTTATATATGATCTATTTATAACTTACCCTTGTAAGGTTTTGTTTTAATGAGTTTTTTTGTGTTTGTTAAGTAGCATTGTTTGCCTGCGAACTAATTTCTCTTTATATGTAATTTATTGTAACTGTACATATGTATTTTGTGCTTTAGTAGTCACAAAACAATTGTGTACGTGTAAATTCCTTGTTTATTTTCTTTTGTCCTTGCCTTTACCTTATTACCACCTGTGAAATTTTACTGTTGTATTTTATATCTACCGTAATTTGCTTTATTGTTTTATGTGCTTATTTATTTAAAGACCGGCATGATTGGTTTTAAAGGGCCACATGTTTGGTATTATTATTTTTATTTTGATTATTTGTGACACAATTGTGGGCGTGACTACATGGGGTTTTCTTATTATTGTGTTGCTGTGCAACTAAACTGCTTTTTATTCATTTTCTCTTAATGTTATAATTGTGTGCGCACTTTAACCTGATTTAATGGGGTTTTGTTATATATTTAACCCTTTAATTGTTTTTTTTGTGTTATTTGATTTATTAATGTACTTGTGCAATTACTTATTTATGAATAAAGTGGGTTTTATTGGTGGTTTTTTCCCACAATAGTACATTAACGGGCCGAACCACCATTGCGCAAAGCTCGTTAACTTTAATTTGAGTAGTTTCAATTTTTTACCTGCCTCACATGATGCAACACTTACCCCATCCAGCCTATCTAATTCAGATAGCACAACGTACCTACCAGTAGACGGCCACTTCGTTTCATCAGATTTGAGGCTTGAGAGTAATTAAATATCAGACTTGTAAATAAATTCTAATCTTTTCTTGAATTTGCATTCTTGCAAATAACACTTTTCAAGATAGGGTACCTGGGGGAAGCTACAGTATCTTACTAGAATTCTTAGAAATCAATTTTCAAGGTCAACGTTTATTGACCCGTACGGGTATCATATTACAATGACTATAAATCAATTTTCAAGGTTAAGGGTTATTGACCTGCAGGTGTATCATATTACAATCCTTAAATAAATTTTCAGGCCCAAAGTTTATTATCTACGGAGGTATTACAACTCTTAGAAGTCAATTTTCAAGGTCAAAGTTTATTCACCTGGAATCAGTTCACGGAACTAAGAAGAATGACAGCTTGTTGGCTATCCTAAAAAATAAGTCAAGGTTAAATGGTTCCTGGATTGGCTAAATTGAGTCAAGCTCTTCAAGGTCAAATTTTACTGGTATCATATTACGATTTGGTGAAATAACTAAGATTACAATAGTGAAATGTTAAATAATACCAACGAGTATTCTATTTCTCTTTTCATTGCATGCAACTATTCAATGACATACGGCGATTATGTCAAATGCACTTCAAGTATGTTTCTATTCTTTTTTTAAAGACGCTTTGATATATATGGCAGTATAATTTTGGGTAGCTATGTTCATAAACTAATGACGCACTGCAATTCTTTCCTATCGAGAATAATATGTATATGTAGGTTAGAAGGTAATAATGGAACATTGTGATCATAATAATATGCTTTCTCCAAAACAAAGTAAATGAATCAAGACTATTTGAGTTGGTCAAATTAGGCCTTAAAATAAATCATGTTCAAAACACTTAATTTCCAGTTGTTCAGACAACTCCTTTCATTTAACCTTCAAAAATAAATAATACATAATTGTTATCTAAAAGTAATGAGGTTGATCATTCTTCAAACAAACCGTTTATAAAGATTTCTGATCTGCCTGTAAAAGCAAAACATTTAGTTCTTGCCCTTTTAGCTAAAAATATTTGCCCTTTTTTACAACAAAATTAGTTTCTAAGTAAATATTTTTGATATCCTTGGTCCCCATAATCTGTTAAACTGTATAAACATAATATTCAGTTTTTCCCAATAGCGCAAATAAATTTGGCTGTTTCGCTAACGGTGTCTAACAAATCTTGAACATCCTCAAATTAAAAAAATAATCTACGTTCTAGGACAGTAAAATATCATTTTTTCCATCTAGATAACGCGTTTGATAATTTTCTTTACGAAATTAATCAACTCCGAAGAAACCATTTAACATTTGGTTTTTAACTATCGAAGCAACTTATTTGGCCGTTTATCTAACAAAGTTTGTAAATGTATTAAGTTTTTGGACCATATATGGTAGTCCATAACGTAAAATCGTAACATTTAATTCTTGCCTATCGAGGCAATACGTTTGGCCGTTTTATTAACGAAGTTGGTGAATAAATAAAGTTACAACGGTCTATTTGCTTCAAGTTCTTGTAGGTTCACAATGGAAAGGCAATTGTCATTATTAGGCAGCATAAATTTTGTGTACGATGGATCCCTAAACGCCTTAAAGAAGTTCACAAACAACAATGAACATTACATTACATTACATTAAAGTTTTGGCGATTTTATGGTGTGTAGAGGAGAATTCTTTTCGAGTAATAGTGTAACAAAACGTTGGTTAACTTCGTGAACGTGAAAAGAGTAATAAAAGCTGTGAATGTATTCGAACTCACCCAACAACCCGAAAAGTTCAAATAAACTTTGTCTAACGTAACAACGTAACGCTTATGGGTACAACGTTTAGACGTGTGTAATATTTCTATTGCTTTCTTTCATTTTCTATCGTTAACCCTATAATTTCCTACAAGTTTTCTAGTAAAGATGTCTAGCTTTAATTTGCTGTCATTTTGTTAAATGAACGTTTACGAAAAAAATCGGTCTTCACCCAGCATTCCCGTATACATACATAAACCATAAAAGTACTAGCGGACGTAGAGTGTCCGGAAATGGCGTGAACAACGTTTAACCAGAGATTCCTTGGTCAACAATAAGGCGATCCGAGTTAGCATACCTATATCCGAAGTTGCTTCGTTTTGCCGCTAGAGAACGTCAAATTTTTATTGATGCTGCAGCATCCCAATCGAAAATCCTAGTTAAAGGTCTCAATTTATATAAGAACAGTTTTTTACCTAAATACCATTTCAGGTACTCTAATTAGTTTGAAATTTCATATTTCACACTATTTCAATGCCTTTCATGCGTGTATGAAGTTTCAAATTGAAAGCGCTTGTTTTACGACTAGTTTACTTGAAAGATACTGTAGGTCAATATGTACTTCCGGTAGACCTATGTCTCAAAAGTAGGTACGGATTTAAGCATTTACCATAATATCCGTATGCCAAATTTCATAACTACAGCTCAAACTGTCTGACTATCGTGTTTACATACACACACGCGTGCGCACACGCACCACATAGATACAGACAGACACAGACACCGACACAGACACAGACACCGACACAGACACAGACACAGACACAGACACTTACACAGACACAGACACAGACACAGACACAGACACAGACACAGACACAGACACAGACACAGACACAGACACAGACACAGACACAGACACAGAAACCGAAAACGACCAAAAACCCGACAACAGACACAGACACACAGACAGACACAGACACAGACACAGACACAGACACAGACACAGACACAGACACAGACACAGACACAGACACAGACACAGACCAGACGCAGACGCAGACGCAGACGCAGACGCAGACGCAGACACAGACACAGACACAGACACAGACACAGACACAGACACAGACACAGACACAGACACAGAGACAGAGACAGAGACAGACACAGACACAGACACAGACACAGACACAGACACAGACACATACACAGACACAGACACAGACACAGACACATACACAGACACAGACACAGACACAGACACAGACACAGACACAGACACAGACACAGACACAGACACAGACACATTTTTACATTCCCTTTTCTATGCTTCATATAGTATACAGGAATGTAAAAATATTGCTTGTTGCTTGTGCACCGTGGCAAACAAATATCTAGTTGTATTTTGTACAAATTTATTTTACTATTAGAAACTAACAAGACAAAAACAACATGTAGAAATTATTAATTTAGCTCCTTCTAGCGGATTCCGGCGTGATTACAATTTTGTGATCACTTCCAGCCGAAGATTTGCTATAAGCACGTTTTTTGCATTGTTTGCCATTTTATTAAATGCAGATTTAGATATTCTGTTATACCCTTGCAGCATTTCTTGTGGTTTATATGTTGCACACATCATGGTATAACGACCCTAAATTATCTAGAACCCACTATAACGCCACATATCTTTATATTGCCGTAAATACCTTGTTTTAGGAAATACATTAACTTTGATATTCTGTTATACCATTGCGCTTTTCCTTGTGGCTTATATGTTGCGCACATCTGGGTCCAGCAGCCTCAATTAGTTAATTAGTTGAAGACTAAACTATATATCGACATACATTTTCATATGGCATTCAATACGTTGTTTTAGGAAACACATGGGTTTCTGTGTTCCCGTATACCCTGGCACCATTTGAATGTAACCTCTACCTTAACCTCGACCTGGATCTCGATCTTTACCTCAATCTTAATTTTTACTTTTTTTTCTGTTATCATTACTGTTACCGTTATCGGTCATGTTACAGTTCTTGCGTTAGGTTCTCTGGCAGCTGGTACTGCTGCATCTTTTACAGTTACCGTTACCGATCTCACTGCAATTGTGCTAATGTCCCCGTTATCAGTTACGCTATCGGTACTGGTACTCTATCTGTTGCAACTGTGTATGCCATTATCCTTGGCGATACGCCTACCGCAGCCTCTACCTTTGCTGAATGAGGCTGTTAGTATAGTTAGTATAGCTGTTAGTATAAAGGTAAATGGGCTTTTGAAGCAAATAACAAAATAAGTATTCCACTTGACTCCTACAATATAATATTTGTTATCGGATTCCTAAGATATGTTGTAAAAGAAGCAAGGTATTGCAAACAATTAAATGAATACCGATATTATAGGTATAATTGATTACGTATTACTTGTAAGCTATTTTCTTTCGATGTCGTGTAAAGGAAAATTAAGGACCATACTATAAAGCTTGGTTATGACCAAGTAATAAGCACATAGATCAGGAAACAATCAGAAATAGCATAAAAGAAATCAATACAATTAAGCGATTTCCTTTAAGCTAGAAGCTATTAACAATAATACTTTTGTTGTTGCCACCACCTAAATTTGGAAAAGGATTAAAAATATTGATCACAGCCGGATGTTTGTTTACAGAATCCTAACTATTAAATTGTATTTATTACATTTATTCCCATTAAACCACAAACAACTATATAGAAACTGCTCTCTTTAGAAAACTTCTAATAGTTTTTTTACATGTAATTGATTAAAATTTGAATTCTGCATTAATAATACGATATTTATGAGGTAAATATTCTTTAAAGCGAATACTAATAGGCCTCCTGATGTGCACTAAATACATATGATTAGAACTTTTGCAATGAATTCTCCAAATTTACAATTTCCATTTCTACCTTCATTTATGTCGGATTTAAAACATTCACTTCTGTGGCATATTAATTTTGAATGAAATTTTTAGGACAAATTACGATTGTGCAGTGAAAATGAAATGTATTGTAACGTTTATGTTATGGCATAAAATTATGGTTTATGAGTAGGAGCCATACGTTATATAAACAACATTAGTAGAACCGGGACACTTGTCGCCGCCATTTTGTTTTTTTGTGACGTCCCTCTGAGGATCTTCCCCATCACTTTTTTTATATATGCCCACGTGGGGTACGAATTTTTCTTACCTTTATTTAATCTGTGTTTTTATTCACATTTATTAGGGCCCGTTTTTATCAAAGGAGATTGCGTAATTGTTTTTAAAATTATTATTACATTTCTTTTAATCCCATCTACAGATTGTGACCTAATCTATTTATACTTTGGGGCTGTATTCTAATAAGGGGTCCTAGTCTTGTAAGACGGGAATCTGCTCGCTGGCTTTGCCCCAGTCATAAAAATTGCATTCTAATAATGGGGAAGAATTAATAGATGTAAAGATGACAAGTGTTTTCATAATAAAAATCTGTGTTTATTATTATTAATATTTATTAGGGTTGTTTTGATTTTTATCAAATATAAAAACCTAGTCCTTAAACGATTACGTTCTATGCAATCTTTAAGACTGCATTTAAGCGCCAGCTCATTTTTTCAATATCTGAATAACCACCTCGAAATTGTAATCTTCAACATTATACCTACATATAAATGAGTAATTAAGTTACATAATTAGTTTGCTTTACAAATCATGCTTTAAACGATTTTCACCTTGAGAACGTTAAATTATATGGTTTAAGCAGAAATAAATTGTATTGATACGATAAATGGTTACACATATGCATTATAGGTTGTTTTACGATTCATTGTGTACTTCCCTTTAATAGTGGCACCAATTATCAATTAGAAGTAAATATTGAAGGTGGACTGCTAAATTATATGCTCAAGGTTTCAGTGGAAAATAAATTGCATTAAATGGTTACACATATGCATTATAGGCTGTTCTACGTTTTATTATGTGCTCCGTTTAATAGTGTTATTAATTAAAAGTATAAAATACAAAAATTAAGGCTTCGTTTGGAAATATTTATTGATATACTTATAAAGTAAATTGGATTAGATAGTAATATCAAAAATTTATATTATATGTTAAATGCTCTAAAATATGTACCGGATGGCCAACTAAGAACGGCCGTCGGCCATATCTCAGGAATGGATTATAGCACAGGTTCGGGAAGAAATTTTTTATAACGAAAATGGTCTCGAGAAACGCCTGGAAATTATTTTCAGAATTGTAGGTCCATCGCTAGAGGGCATATTTGACAGTCAAAATTCTAAAAAACAAAATTTTTCAAAATTTACTCTATTAAGGGGCATATTAAATATTATAATCAGATTCCCCGACAAATTCTGCATATTTTTTATTTGACAAGTTTTAGTCTATCTCTTTAAATAAGGGGTGGGGGAGAGTGAAAACCTTGTTACGGAAAAACGCCTTTAATTTAGGTTCTGATTGACCGATTTTAATAAACTTGATGTTGTTTGAAAGAGCTTTTGTAAACAATAGAAGATTTGTAAATTTGAAGCAATCTGATTAATAACATAAATGCTAGAGGGCGCTGTTTAATATTTTTTTAATATTGTGTTTTCTCGTTACAATTTTAAATGGAAGCGTAAAAATTTAAGTAGGTCTTGAGAAAGTAGACGAGGTTAGTACTAAAACAGTGGAAACTGCGAGTCGATATCTTTTTCCTATCCTGAGATATCGTAAGAAACAGGTAAATGGCGGGAATTGTTCTTCCAACGTCTAGTAGGCTAGTTCGTGTTAACGGAAATTATTAAATTTAGCCTGGATGAAAAGATCTTACATTGGTCTGAAGTAATTTAAACTGTTATCATACTAATGTTATGGTGCCGCTAGATTACCTAAATGTAATGCTGTCGCTACTAACAATGAGAACAAATTATAAAATAATAATGTGATAAATTTAACAATTAAAACTTTAAATAAATAACTAGGTAATTAGTGTCGCCCTACATGTTCGAAATGTCGTCCATCATTTTCAATGCATGAAATCAATCGCTGACGGGTGGAGAGAACAGTAGTTTCAATTGCTGCCTTTGAAATACTTCGTATTGTCTGTCGTATTCTTTCAATCATGTCAGCTCTTGTTGTGGGTTTATCGGCATAAACGAGATCTTTTATTCGCCTCCATAAATAAAACTCTAAACAAGTTAGGTCTGGAGACCTTGGTGGCCAAATAAATAAACTTCCACGTCCTATCCACCTTTCAGGGTATGATTGATCTAACAAATTCCGAACATCTCTAGAATAATGTGCCGGGCACCCATCATGTTGAAAGAACATGTCACGACGAATGGCCAAGGGTACGTCTTCTAAAAGAAGTGGAAATTCGTTGCTTAAAAAATCTAAATATCTTTCTCCATTAACAGTCTCATTAAAAAAAAGGCCCAATTATTTGTCCACCTAGAATCCCGCACCACACATTTACAGACCAACGACTCTGATGTTGGACCTCCTGCATCCAGTGGGGATTCGTTTCAGACCAGTAGTGCATATTATGTCGATTTACACTACCATCACTATGAAAAGTAGCCTCATCTGTCCACATAATTCGTGAAAGTATTTCAGGATCGTCGTGTATCATATTTTAGAGCCAGTTGCAAAAATCCAACCTGGTATCGAAATCTTGCGCATTCAAACTATGGTGTAGGACCATGTAATATGGGTGCAATCTAAAATAGTATAAATTATAAAGTAATCAGATCAATAAGACACATTGAAGTCCTTCGTTGTTAGTAAACGAAAAAGGACTTTAAATGCATTAACTCTCGTAATGTTATTACGAATTTTTTTCGCCCGGCCTCTCATTATTTTTTATTATTGGTACCTTTTTACTTTACTTTGCCTCACTTAATTATCATGTTGTTAGTTAAAATCTATTCACATAGCACAAGATAATTTCATTAAACAATTTGGCGTTTTATTGAAACTGGACATAAAATGACGGCAAATACATTAGTCATATTGTCACAAGTTAACTTGTTAACTGAGAAACATATAACGACAAACGAAAAAAATTAAAACATTTTTATCATTATAATACCGAATAAAACATGCATTAATAAATAAGTAGTCACCTGTGTTCTCTTAAAATATTTTGGACGGTGGTTCGACACATACCCAAGTCTCTAGCTATAGCTCTGGTGCTTGAATGAGGGTTAACATTTATATAAGCTAAAACATCAATAACATTTTCCTCTGTTCTACCTCTGCGTTGTCTTCGGTACACAGGAAGATTGACATTTCCAGTAATACGCACACGGTGTGCCATTCGGAGAAAAACACTTCTGCTGTGATGCCGTCTGTTTGGGTACTGCAGTGCATACACTCTAGCAGCAACGGTTGCATTTCTCATACATTCAAAATAAACTGCCAACATATCAAATGCTTCTTCATTTGTAAGAATCATTTTGGTACGGAAAGATAAAGAAAGTCTATTAAATGCAACACGATCAATCATTTTTGACATATGCGTGAAAACCATAGCTTGCTTGTTTTCAACAGGGAATTTATTTTATATCTTACGTGGCCCTCTTTACTAATTTTGTTGTCATCAGTAAATCGTAATTCATATTTTAAACTGTATTTGTTGTTGCTGGGCAAATACAGGTTTTTATTGATATTTTATGCTTTTGATTTACTAACACATCGCTTGAAAACAAATATAACATTCTTATATAATTAAAAAAATGTTAGATTTATCACATTATTATTTTATAATAGGTTCTCATTGTTAGTAGCGACAGCATTACATTTAAGTAATCTAGCGGCAATCATAACATTAGTATAACAGTTTAAATTACTTCAGACCAATGTAAGATCTTTCCATCCAGGCTAAACTTAATAATTTCCGTTAACGCGAACTAGCCTACTATACGTTGGAAGAACAACTCCCGCCATTTACCTGTTTCTTACGATATCTCAGGATAGGAAAAAGATATCGACTTGCAGTTTTCACTGTTTTAGTACTAACTTCGTCTACTTTCTAAAGACCTACTTAAATTTTTACGCTTCCATTTAAAATTGTAAAGAGAAAACACAATATTAAAAAAATATTAAACAGCGCCCTCTAGCATTTATGTTATTAATCAGATTGCTTCAAATTGACAAATTTTCTATTGTTTAACAAAATCTCTTTCAAACAACATCAAGTTTATTAAAATCGGTCAAGCAGAATCTGAATTAAAGGCGTTTTTTCGTAACAACGTTCCCACTCTCCCCCACCCCTTAATTGAAGAGATAGACTAAAATTTGTCAAATAGAAAATATGCAGAATTTGTCGAGGAATCTGATTATAATATTTAGTATGCCCCTTAATCGAGTAAATTTTGAAAAATTTTGCTTTTCAAAAATTTTAACTGTCAAATACGCCCTCTAGCGGTGGACCTACAATTCTGAAAATAATTTCGAGTTTCTCGAGGCCACTTTGGTTATAAAAATTTTTTTCCCGAACCTGTGCTATAATCTATTCCTGAGATATGGCCGACGGCCGTTCTTAGTTGACCACCCGGTACATATTTCCCGCCCGTCACTCTCATTTAAATTCAGATAAGTCGTAACGTAATAGATGTACTGGAAAGTGCATCTAGAATTATCAAATTAAACGCTAGCACGCACGCACCCAGGCACACACACGTACACACACCACACACCACAGACCTTACACCCCACACCACATACCACACACCACACCACACACCACACACCACACACCACACACCACACACCACACACACACACACACACACACACACCACACACCACACACACACACACCACACACCACACACACACACACACACACACACACACCACACACCACACACCACACACCACACACCACACACACACACACACACACACACACACACACCACACACCACACACACACCACACACACACACACCACACACACACACACACACCACACACCACACACACACACACCACACCACACACACACACACACACACACACACACACACACACACCACACACCACACACCACACACCACACACCACACACCACACACCACACACACGTACGCATCCACGCACTATCTTCACTGTCACTATTATATCCACGCTACAGTTATCTGTATGTATGTATGTTTTTCATCAATATAATTTTGTTCGATTGTTCGCACGTTTGCAAATGGAATTCCACTCTTCTGCGATTTCTAAACATCTTTTATTTTATTAACATACTTGCTGGCCCTATTCAGGTTTTACATTCTTACGGGTTGTTCTAGTTTTAATCCTAGTCTAATAGAAAACTGTAAATAAGATTAATTTGTGAGTGTACAAAAAGACCAAGTAAATGTAGTTTCTAGGCTACAAGAGGTTTTCAAAGTGATCCCAGATACAATAATCGTTTCATGAAAGGTCTGGGCTACGAGGGGGCCCAGTCATAATACCAAACGTTCAGATTCATTGCTGGAGCTGCAGTATGATGACGTTTTGCACCATTTAATGGTAACTAAGGACTCACAATATTCATATTTTCTATGCCTAGTAAAATTAGTGTTTGTAGAATATTGAGAAACAAGGCTGAATTAAAATTCTCATCGATAAATATAGATCTTATAAAAGTGTAAACGTTGTAAATAGAGATTTTACAGTGACCAATATCTAGGAGAAAGGAAAAAGAATGGATATCAAGGAACCTGTAGTTTTGAGAATTCACAGATCCTTTCAGCGAGAATGACGCTTTGTCAGTAAAGACAACTTTTTGTAAAATTTCATCATTTTTATTAAATTAATTAATTAATGATTCACAGAAGTTCGTTCTTCGTACTTTATCATTTTCAAATAACTCCTAGTCGTTTTGAAATTTGTCACACTTATAATTAAGTTTCCTTCAGCGTTCTCCTAATGCAAGATGGAAAGCTATTGAATGTAATCGATATTTCCTTTAAGGTTCTCATAGCGCCCTTTTCCTAAGAAAAAATTTAATTTTACATCCTTGTTTAGAATGGAGGGTTGTCCATTATTATGCTTTTGATTTAAAATATGTAACTTGGGTTGCATAAATGTAGGCTGTTTGTATCAGCCCAAAAATGTCATGTAAAAGTGGTATAGGGAAAATCAGTACATGAAATTCCTCTGTTCACTTTTAATAAATATCACTGTATAAGACAATTATAAATCGAGAATAATTATTATTTATTTATTTCAACATCACAGAGGCTACTTCAGAGAGTGATGAGTAGTCGGACAGTAATAATGACTTTGATATTGATTTGATTATTAATATTTTAGATTTTATTTTAAAAATATCTGTTGCGGAACAACACATAACATTCCAACCTACAAAGTGGAAATTAAAAGAAATGCAATACTTTTAATAATTTTTAATAGATATATAGGTGGTAACTTAAAATATCTGGTGTGGAACAACCCACGACCGTGTAACTTACAAAGTGGACATGAAATAATAATTTATAATAGCTTCTTTAGAATAATTATGCAACCTCTCTTTCAATACTTTCATAACGAAAATAGCCAACATTGTAAAAACAAAAACAAAAATCCATGCCAGACGGACGTTTAAGGTTTCATGTGAGATAGAGGTTATTAGACATATAGATACTACCTTAAGAAAATTCCATAGCCGCCCGCTTTTATAATTTACCGACAACACAATTTAGCATTTTCAGTCATATTTAA
>JARFJB010000603.1:15000-165000 GCA_036346205.1 Vesta saturnalis
CAAATTAGTAATGTTTCATTTTTCTTTATACCAATAGGTTGTTAGTTTCTAAGTGCAGTTTTTTTATCTATACTAGTTTTCAATGTTCTTCATTGCTTCTCAAACTTTAGTCATTATCCACAAAAATTAAAACTATATAAACTATAAACATCGATTGCATTTTCAATACACGTCATGAATTTATTGCAGAAATCACTCCTAGATTTGGTTCTGTCTGCTTATTTTTATCACAATTATATTCTCTCAATAGAATTAAATTAATGAAAACTTGCATTATATATTCAACTCTAAGAATTATAATATTTACTTTCCAAATAGATCTATTTACGAATAGAATCGTAGATTCAACAGGAAACATCAATAACTATTTATAAAAACTTCCTATTTACTTATTACTTGCAAAAATTTACTTAAGCTGTGTAATCTTTAAAGCTTAATAAGAATAGCTATTTTAATAAACTCGTTGCTAAATAACAATTTACGACCAAAAAAAATTTTGTTTTTCTACTGCAATCAAATTTAATGAGAGTCTAACGTGCTGTTTTGTTTTGGATTTTCTTACGTTAATCCTTACATTTTAAGCAGTTAGAATTTTGACAAGAGTTCTTGTTCTATAAGGCATATTTACCTATACATTATTAAATATCCTCCACAAATATAAACACGAGCACATATAAAAAGACAAAAATTCAAGCTTTTTACGAAATGAAAATTTTTGTTATTCATTATTCTAAAGCAAACCATTTTACGTGCATAAAGAAATAATACGTGGTCAGACCATTTTCAGTGTAAACTGCAATGGATATTGAGATAAGGGCAGAGAACTGCGAGAAACGAGTGTATGGTATCTAGGGACCTTTCAACCCTTTATCAGCTTCGAGCTGTTGCTTTGCTCTATTCGCTGTTATATATCTCCCATTTTACAGCGCTTGAACAAACAATGGACATCGTAAAGGACTAAAATGTGGAGTTCGCGTATTTTACAGCTATATACCGATATTGTGATGGATAATCTTTGGTTTGTGTTAAGCTAGCTTTTCCCCGCTTAACTTTTACTTATATATATATATATATATATATATATATATATATATATATATATATATAGCTTTGCGTTAGTGTTTATTCAATTTAACCTTTGTTTAAAAGAATTTTACAAATTTTCTTTGACTAATTTGTTTGTTTTGTGGTGAAATATGAACCATACATTTATCAATTTAATGTGTTACCAGTAAATTATTGGAATAGAACGGTGGGCGCACTAACCCATTTGAAGCTGTTTAAAATAAATAAATATAATTTAGTGATTGTACTCATATCAAACTGTTGCTTTTTTCTGTGTTTTAAAAAATATAAAAACAGTTTCTGAATAATAAAATAAAAGTTGCTTATAAAATGCAACTTGAAATAATTTGGGTTGAGTGATTAAGACACAGAACATTAACTTCCGCATACATTATTGAATAAACTCGAATTGAGGTTTTTACGGATCTCGACTTGCAACAACGACATTGTAATAAAATGCAGGTCATTGTTTACACTTATTAGAGATCGTCCGAAATGTCAAGGGTGGTGAGAGCTCTTCGGAAAATTTTGGACCTTGACGTAGACGCGAAATATCAACTGTAAACATACAAGAAAATATTTGGTGTGGAAAACCACACGACCTTCCAACCTACAAAGTGCAACTTAAATGAAATAATGAATTTTTTAGGGTAGTTATGAAATCCCTTTCGTAATACGTTTATAATGAAAATAGACAATATTGTAAAAACATCAGTAACTTATGTCAGATGGACATTTATGCCCAGCAAGAAGTTAACAAACATACAGACGATAAGTAAAAATTTCTGAGCTACCCGATGTTATAACAATATTGATAATACAACTTAAGTATTTTCAATCCTATTAATTAATTTTTAATGCATTTTGGCTTTGTATTCAGAAACTTTATAAAGAAAAGTTATGTAAAAAAGTTATTCAAATGTTTAAGGCACCACTTAAATTCCAACATTTTATGCTGCATAACTTCACATCGCATCAAAAAATTAAAGAGCATAATTAATTTATAATGTTACTGCCGGTCGTTTTATATATTTTAAATATGCACCTGTTTCACAAATATTTGAACTTCTCTTAAAATCTAATCAGCTTTACGAGAAGATGAAATAGTAAATTTTAAGTACGTTCGTTTCATTGTTCTAGAGTTATTGTGGACACACACACACACACGCACGCACTCATGCACGCTTGTACGCACGCACGCACGCAAGCACGAACGCAGCTACCCACCCACCCACCCTCTCACCCACCCTCAACCCCACCCACCCACAAACACAAACACGAACACGAACACAAACACGAACACAAACACGAACACGAACACAAACACGAACACAAACACGAACACAAACACAAACACGAATACGAATACAAACACGAACACGAACACGTACACGAACACGAACACATACACGATCACAAACACAAACACGAACACGAACACGAACACGAACACGAACACGAAGACGAACACGAACACGAACACGAACACGAACACGAAAACAAACACAGACACAAACACAAACACAAACACCAACACAAACACAAACACAAACACAAACACAAACACAAACACAAACACAAACACAAACACAAACACAAACACAAACACAAACACAAACATCAAAAAATTGAAGAGCATAATTAATTTATAATGTTACTGCCGGTCGTTTTATATATTTTAAATATGCACCTGTTTTACAAATATTTGAACTTCTCTTAAAATCTAATCAGCTTTACGAGAAGCTGAAATAGTAAATTTTAGGTACGTTCGTTTCATTGTTCTAGAGTTATTGTGGACACACACACACGCTCGCACTCATGCACGCTTGTACGCATGCACGCACGCAAGCACGAACGCAGCCACCAACCCACCCACCCTCTCACCCACCCTCAACCCCACCCACCCACAAACACAAACACGAACACGAACACAAACACGAACACAAACACGAACACGAACACAAACACGAACACAAACACGAACACAAACACAAACACGAATACGAGTACAAACACGAACACGAACACGAACACGAACACGTACACGAACACGAACACATACACGAACACATACACGATCACAAACACAAACACAAACACAAACACAAACACAAACACAAACACAAACACAAACACAAACACAAACACAAACACAAACACAAACACAAACACAAACACAAACACATACACAAACACAAACACAAACACAAACACAAACACAAACACAAACACAAACAAAAAATAGGAGAAGCCCAGGTTGATTGTTTACTTACTTCTGGAATTTATAAACAAAAATTTCCCGGTGCCCGTTCTCCAAAGTTCTTGAAAATTTTAAAAGTTGCGTGCGTGCATGTGTGTGTAGGTAGGTTAGGTGGTAAAAATTGGCAAAAGTATTTTTCAATAAGCAAAAATGTATTCCTGGCAATTATAACAACGATCCACTGAGTATTTATTTCATTCTTTTTAGAGTTAAAGGAAACTTTCACATAACTGGATATTAACTCGCAGCAGTTGTTCTGAGGATACATTTGGCACAATACGTAATGCTGTCAGCATTTCCCAAGGTTGAACCTTTCACACGGGTATAACTCACCGCAGTTTTTCTCAGTGTCAAGTGCACCAACGGCTACACAACAGTAGAATACTTATGTTTCATTATTCAATATTTTGTTATTACCGATACTAGTCTAATTTTAGTTGTATAAAAAACCTGTCGATATTGAAACAGCTGCCACACGTCATAAGTATGATTTCAACGGGTTCAGTAATACTAATACTAATAATAATATTAGTTGAAGATATTTTACGGCTTAAATGCCTACGTGTAAGGTATTCGCCCGATGCTATGGACTTCATTTAGTACTTATTGGTAAGTTAATGTTTTATATAATGTCTCGTTTTAATTTATAATAATCTATTTGTAGATTCCGACAACAATCCATGAATTGCCTTAAGATTACGCAAATCTAAGATTTTCTTTCTCAATTTGTTAATTTACTTTTTTATTACAGGCCATTTCCGTCGGATTCACGTCGGAACAGTCTACAACGTGTCAGGTGGGGTATAAAGCGGCACACGTCAAGGTCATATCTGAGTGAGTGCGACTAATTAAGAAATTTAATTTGAAGGCGAAGATGATGGCTGTAACATTCAATGGCGCAACAAGTAACGAGATCCCACACGAGCGGCTAACAGTCAGTATTGCATTCGATTATAAAGGCTCAGTATTAACTATTGTGTTTTGTTATAGAACTCTTTGAATACGTCACATCGAGGCACAGTTCTGGTGATCGCGTTGAAAAGCCGAACAAAGCTTTTGGCTTTTAGTTTGAAAGAATAGGTTAAATCGGCACAAAAGCGGTGCTACCACTTAAGGTATAATTTTATTTGGTTGATCTGTAAAATGGAAAGGGTCTGACAGCAGGCAGATTGATGAAGAAGAAGGTACGGTATAATCAGTATTAACAACCACGTATGTCTCGCAAGCCTTCAGTGAAACTTCCAACAAATTCCTCAGACCAAGAATTCCACAAATAATTGAAAAAATCATTGGGTTGCGTACCGCTGCCGAAGTATAGCAACGGAGGGATCATCGAACACATTAGAAGGTTTCCAGATTATTTTACGGATTTTATAATAATTTTAACAATCACCCGTTTTATACCTAATGATGAAAGATGAACATTACATCATCACCAGTATGGTTGCAGCCATACTGCCAAAGTAATCCGCCATGTAACAAAGCCTTGGATAATTAAGTGTAACGAGTGTAATAGGGATTTCCGAGAGTGTTGCAAAGTGCAAAGAAGATGTATTATGTGCTTAGATACCGTATGGAAAAACACGAATCAACACAAGTGCGATAGGAAACAGTGTTTAACGTGCGCAGGGGAAAAACCCATACTTCATTAGTGCTTCACGGAGAAAAAGGTGACCAACAATCTCAAAATGGTAAATGACTTGTGTTTGTGTTTCATGAGTTTGAGTGAAGGAAAGATACTTCACTAGCCAACATCCCTGAAGTGATTAAACATGAAGTAAATTTTCGCATCGCCCAACTGTATAGCAAGCACACGACAATGTTTTTATATTGAAACAAATGATTCTTCAATATGGATCCTAAAGTAATCGCTTCGGACACAAAGAGTACCTAACGTACAAACAGGAAAACCTATAGACTATAAGTTTTACCAGTTATCTGTTCCTTGGGGCATTCTACAAGAAACTTTATGAGACGCTGTAAAAATTATCAACTTGTACTTGTTTCCTATCCGAAAGAAAACTATCGATAATATGATACGCTGTTCCTCTCATTACATACTTTTCTATCTGAGTCAAATACCTGAGAAAGATCGATAAAAATTTCGACCGTTGGAATTTTTTTATATAATGCATCAAATATTGTTGATGTAACTTCATGTACAGCATTCTCAGGTAATCGACCTTCTCTACCCTATAGCCGCCTCTAAAGCAGCTTCCTACAGCAAATTTGTGATAGGGTTTTAATTATATACCTTAACCAGAAATAATCTTACGTTAGCGCTGCTACATATACAAGAATTAGCTCGTACTTACAACTCTATCAATACTATAATTATTATAGTTAAACTTGTCATACTGAATTTTAAGCAACTTGAAAATTTTATACAAAATATCTTTAATTTTCTCTCTTAAATACCTTAAATTAAGTGAATTGGACTACTGGTATAACGGAAAGTACCAGCATTGGTTGGAATTCACGAAAAATGTATGTAGGTATTTATCTGACTAATAATTCGAATATGGTATGTGATTATACACCCGTCAAACTTAGCTTCTAGAGCATATGTATATATTATATATATATATATATATATATATAATATATATATATATATATATATATATATATATATATATATATATATATATATATATATATATAGATATTGTCAGTCTATCCCAGTGTTTGGAGTGAAGGACGGGTGTGGGGGCATTCACGTGACATTCTCGCCCTTTTTTGGCAGGCCCTGGGAGTAGGCAACTGCAGTCGCCCTGCGCGCGCATAGTGTTCTGATTGGTAGGATTTGGGGTAGACCGCGCCCCTTAGTTTTTTTATTGGTCCATGGACTCCGCCTCATGGCTTCTGATTGGTCGAAGGGCGTGACTTGTCTACCATTCATGTTTTGGAGGCCATTTTGTCGGTCATGACGGGAAATAGTATCCTAATAAAGATTATATAAGACGCCCTGGCTTCTGATTGGTGACTGCCATTTTGTTTAATTGTAAGAGATAAGCAAAGTCCCCGCCATTTTGTATGACGCCATAATCAAAGCAATTTTGTAGGGAGAAATAAATTCAAGGTGTTGATCTGAAATCGTGTTCTATCAAAGCGTGGGCCTAATGCTAACTTATAAGACAGGTATAGGGCTTCGCAACTTGCTTTCGGGTCTTAGCTCCCTGGCTCCTTGGTGGGAAATTTGAATTTGTATTCTAACAAAGGAACCCTAATTCTAACTTGCAAGACAGGTATAGGTCTTCGGAACTTGCTTTTCGGGTCTTAGCCCCTTGTCATGACCCCCTTGCCCCAAAATTTGAATTTGTTTGTGGAGCAACCTACCTGTGTATAAACTAATGAATGTTTTCTGTAATAGGGGCTGGCGTTGTTGGAAATAGAAAAATGATAATTAAAATATTTTACATACAGGATCTGCGTTAGCGGAAGCACCTCGGTCACAAAGGGCCTTAGATTTATAAGCAACCCTGAACGTCCTAAGTCGTTATTATTCTGTTTTTAATTATGAGTCTGGATTAAATTTTGACAGCCATTTTGTTTTGACGGGGAATTTGAAATCGCCCCTCGTCAAAACGCAGAAATTAATCAAATCAATCGATAGGCCAATAAAATCAGCCGAAGCATATCAAACCAAATCAATCAACCTCGATCGAATCAAACAACTCAATTAAGCAAATCAATCCCAAACAGATCAATCTAGATCAAATCAAACAATCAGATCAATCACAATCAATCAAAGCAATTAACCAAATCAGTCAAATCAACCAACCTTAATCAAATCAAACAAGTAGCTGAGCAAACAATTCTTCATAACCTCCAGGTAACGATTCTCCCACTGGATATACCTAGCTCCTATGAGCGACCGCTTACTTTGTAGATAAGGCTAACCAACACTCAGAGATGGCACTCTTCCTAAACGTGAGGGCACCGGCGTGGTAAAACAGTCGATCATCAGTAAACCAATCTCAATCATTTAAATCTCGATCAATCAAATCATAACTTACAACTTGCAAAAATCAGCTTACAATTCTAAAATCCTGGTTTGGCTTAACAGGCAAAAAGGGTCCTAGAAATATAAACAAGCTTGAATGCATTATCTCATTTTGAAAATGGGTAAGTACCCCGGCGGTAAATAGACAAACTGACTTTCATTTACAGTTTTGATAATACAAAAGCGTTTTGGAACTAACACCGATTTCATTTCGTAAGGCTGCAATAGGACCTTGTTTTATTGTACTGACGCTTATCATTATCAATAACATCGCTCAAATTAACGTGTACACTATTGTCGTCGAGTTTTGCATACAGTGATAAAAATACGTTTCACAGTTAAATCAGTAAAAATGTCTATACAGCAACAAATATAGCCAAACTTGAAATCAGTCCTCAAGCAATTAAATAAAGTAAATAAAATAAGCACTTACCAGGATTGTTGTCGATAATCGTTTTGGAAGAATGCCTTGGGTAAACAGCTGCTTACAATCACAACAGATACACTTTAGGCGTCTTGTGTATAATTGAATAATATAAAGTACTTAGAGTTTTCCAGCAATCATTAATATAAAGTAATTATATTCTGGATTTCCGCAGTTATGTAACCATAATAACAACCTTTCACTGTTCAAGTACATCTAATGTATTTGGAAAAATAACAACCCCACGTTAGTGAAATCTTTATAAAAGCTAAATGGATTCGGATTATATGATGTTCACGTTCTTTGCGTGTGACAAAAAATCCCTCCAATTGTTTGTAACGTCATCTAGTGGTGTATTTTTAAACTAGTACATGTTCTCTGTAATGGAAATTGATCGTGGCTTTACCTAGTAGTATATTTTTAAATGGTCAGTATAAATCACTTAATGCTTTCCAACAATTATTGATATAAAGGAGTTAACAAATTCCGTTATTAAATTTCTTCTACCGTGTCTGGAAAAAACCCCAATTACTTTATTACGAGAAAGACAAATAAACCCTGAAAAATGCAATTATGGTGTACATGCCCTTTGTTCATGACTCTAATTAGATTACACTTATTTTTAAAAACATTGCCCTAACCAGAAACCGTGTGTTCATTAAACTAACCTAACATTGTACGTGTATTGATCTAACCTAGGATTTTGCGTGTACTAATCTAAGCTTATATTGTACATAAATTAACCTAACCTAAATTGTTCGTATGTTGGTAGCAATGCCAAAGTCTGTCTCGTAAGGCAGGCATAGGGGATATGATCGTGTGTGTGCATGCCATTTCTCGCCAAAACAAAATGGCTGTCAAAATGACTCATAATTAAAAACAGACTAATGACTTAGGACGTTCAGGCTTGATTATAAATCTAAGGTCCTTTTTGACCGAGGAGCTTCCCCTAAGGCAAATCTTGCATGTAAAGTATTTTAATTATCATTTTTCCATTTCCAAAGACGCCAGACCCTATTACAGAAAACATTCACGAGTTTTAAATCTCAAAATAGTATTACTTATAATAAATGATTTAAACCCTTAATGTTTTTTATTTATAGATTTAATTATGACTCATAATTAAGCTATAATAAGTTGAGCGTAACAGTGGACTAAGCCCTCAAAACTGGTGTAGACGTATAATAACTATCTCACAAGTTAGACCTAAAGCCTCGTATTTCAAATTTCCCGCCATAACCATTACAGTGATCTGTGTGCAGTTTTAAAATATACCGATAGGCGAAGCCACTTCTATTACAGAAAAAAAATCAAATTTTGGGGCAAGGAAACCATGACTTGGGACTAAGACCCGAAAGCAAGTTCCGAAGACTTATACCTGTCTAACAAGTTAGAATTAGGGCCCCTTATTAGAATACAAGTTCAAATTTCCCGCCAAGGAGTCAGGGGGCTAAGATCCGAACGCAAGTTGCGAAGCCCTATACCTGTTTTATAAGTTAGCATTAGGCCCTCGCTTTGATATAACACGATTTCAGATGACTTTGATTATGACGTCATACAAAATGGCGCAGGAGTTTTCTTATGTCATAAATAAAAAACAAAATGGGAGCCATCAGGGCGTCTTATGAAACCCTTGTTAGGATACTATTTCCTGCCATGACCGAAAAAATGGCCTCCAAAACAAGAATGGCCGACAAGCCACGCCACTCGACCGATCAGAAGCCAGGGGCGGAGTCCATGGACCAACCGGAAACTAAGGAGCCTGGCCTACCCCCAAGCCCACCAATCAGAACACTATGCGCGCGCAAGGTGACTACGGTTGCCTTCCCTCCAGGGGCTACCAAAAATGCCTTAATTAGGGGTGAGAATGACACGTGAACAACCCCATATCCGTCCAACACCCTAAACACTGGGGTGAACTGACCTTAATTAAGGGTGAAAATACAGTCAAGGTGCTGAAAACTCCATCAAGGAGTTGAAAATCGCCCCCGCAAAGAAGCAGGACCCACTCTCAAAGGTCACTAATTAGGAGTAGAAACACCATCAAGTGGTTGAAAATTCTATCAAGGGTTAAAAAACGCCCCTGAAAAGAAGCCGACCCCACTCTGTTCCCACTCCGCCCCCACCACACTGATAACGTCACTTCCTCACGTGACTTCATTCTACTTGATATATATATATATATATATATATATATATATATATATATATATATATGCGTAAGTGAGTGCGTGCGTGTGTCGTGCGTTCACGTGCGCGGTGCATGACTTTTCTTTATAAAGCTTCTTAATATAAAGCGAAATAAGTGTAAAAATTAAGTAAATATGATTGAAAACGCTTAAACTGTATTATCGGTATTTTTATAGAAGCAGGCGGCTTTCGAATTTTTTTTAGAAAGTGGGATAGATTGTTTCATATCCATATTTTGAAAGAAAATTCAATACGAGATTTTGTTCGTCTACGTGCCTAGTAGGGGAGAAGGGGCAGAGTCGGCCACATATTTGGTTTTACTCAAAAAAAAAAAATTCTAAAATATTTCAAAATTACTTCGCTCTTAGAAATGGATTGTTTGAACCTCTTTCCTGTTATTTCACACAGGAACTTTGTTGAAGGTTTCTACCAAAAAAAGTTGGAAGCCAATAATCAAACATGACCACAATGGCCTCTCGTGCCCCGGGTAGGGGCACCATCAGCCTTGTGAGAGGGTAGTTTCGGCCGTTTTAAAATAAAATGAAAAACGAGTAAAAATAGTAAGATATTTTATTTGACTTTAAGATTACTAAAATTATAATAAAATGTAAAATATGAATCTCTCCTTGACTTGTAAGTTTGGCGTAAATATCATCTCTGGAGCATATTTCTATGTTATCCACTTGAGGAAAGTAAAATTTATTACTTTAAGCTCTGCGCCTAAGGTACTTAACTTTATAAAAATTTTCAGAAATCATGTTTTCTACACACCCAATATAATGCAGAACAATATTGGGAGAAGGAAATTTTACTAAAATAAAGCTTTATTTCTATGTTATCATCTTCTTGTAAAACACAAAACTTAAATTATCGTCTGTGCTACATTCAAAATCTGAACGAGATGACTCACTACTTGAGCTATCAAAAAATGCTTTTTTTTTGAGTTGTTTAATCTTTTTCATTTTCACTACATCACTGTTAGATGGGCAATTTACATCTTCAGAGGTTCGTTTAATTTCCCCTTTTGTGCTTCACACTCTTTCTTCTGTTTTTCTATTTTTTCTTCTTCAATTTCCTCTACTCCTCTTTTTTCTGGACTTTCTGTATATATTCCCGATTTTCCTTGGTTTGCTTTGGGTCGTCTTAGAGTTGTTGTCTCCTTCTTAACTTTTAGAAAAGGCCTCACAACTTCGGGATTTAACATTTTACTTTCAGTTTTGCTTTGAGTTGGCAAGATTACGACAGCATCTTTTGAAGTTGATGCTTGATTTCAAAAATCTTTTGTAGTTGGTAAAAAATTCTTCCACTTTGACTTGGCTAAAACCCAGCCCGCTAGTTAGACTAGTGCTTTCTGGCTTTGTTAAAGACAACGTGGAGTTTCTTTTCATAAAACCATATAGCCAGTCAGTACCTGCTTTCTTCTTCAAGCTCCAACTTTCTGGGTACTTGCAATTAGGCAGTATCTTTGCATAATCATATACTAGAACTTTGATATGTTCATATGTCAAACCATTATTCATTTTTGAACATTTTTTTTATATATTTAACCAGCATACCTTCTTGTGCCTCCGAAAACACTTGTCTTGTAGCATATTTACCTAAAAAAATAAAAAACTTAACATCAATGTAAATGATGTACCTAACATTTTTAATAAGTCTGCATAACAACCTGATAAGTAAAGACCGAAAGTTCTATGTAATTACCTTTTTCTTCTGTATTACTTTCATAACCATCATCATCAAAACGCTGCAGATATTCTCCGACTGTCATAGTTCTACACACTTTGTTGATGCGTGATTGCAAGGTTTGCCTTTTTATGCCATAAACTCGAGCAGCTTCTCTTTGAGATATACTTTGAGATAAAACTTGACGCAGGGCCTGACGCATAGTAGCTTCATTAATGTTGGGCCGATCTGTTTTGCATTTATAATTACGAACCATCTATAACAAGTAATAAATTATAATAGGTATTTTATAATTGGGGCACTTTCGGCCCCCAGCCGAAGGTATCCCACTGGTTATGGCTGAATGTGCCCCTAGTGAAAGATAAGGTTCTATCATAGTGTTATCGTGCAGTGTGGGAAATCTTTCGATTGAAGATGTTTTACTTCTTATAGCAATATTCGATTCTGATTAAGATGATGATATTGATTCAGATTTTTCTGGTGACATAATAGAGATCGCATAGGTTTCCATATTTCTTCAAGATGATGGCGATGAAAGAAAAACCAAGAAAAATAAAAACAGCACAAAAGCAAGTCTTCATCTCGGTTTACTTGTGAAATTGCCCTGTGGATTTCCTGCATGAATTCTTCTTTGCTCCAGTCAAAACACATCCTGACGTCTCTAGCATCTTGAAGCTTAGTGACAACCTCGAAATGCCTACCATGACGGTATTTTAGGCCGATATATTAGGGAAATTATATTCCTTAATTATAAAAAAATACAGCCGGTAGTAGACCTGTGTAAATCACTTGAAGGATACCTACCTAACATTAAAGAGAGGTATGACAATTATAAACGAAGGTTTGAAGACTTGAGTTTACAGAAATAATACAGAACGGATAACATAATACAAAAATAGAATGGGTTCAATTTATAAATATATCAATGACTAGTTACAAATAAAATCTTTATCAGAATTAAACGATTGTATCCGCTTAATTGAGACAACCAAATGTAATGTTTCGAGAAATCAAACACAAAAAGTTTTATTTATTAACACAAACAAAAAAGGTTCTTACTTATTTTAGTTGCAACTGATGATGTAATGCTGGCGTTTCTTAGTTCGCTGATAAGGGGCCTCAGAAAGGTTAGAGCCTGCTCTTCTGATGATGTCACCTGTCGGCACCCTGGCACCGTTTTTCTATTGTTTTACTTATCTTTTCTTAAACCTTTGTCTAGTTGAATACGCTTCTAATTTTCTTTCATCAATTAATGATTATATTAAATAATTATTCGATATGCTTCCACTATACAGTTTTTACATAATTGTTCAAATTTAATCACAAACGGCGTGTGCAACAAACTGCAAGCGAACTACGGTAAGCCATACTTTCGTTATCAATGTTTCTTAATTATTATACTTTATATACCGATCTATCACTTGGATCGATTGTCTTATTGTACATTTATCATTCGCTACTAAACCATCGACTTGGAGCACAATCAATGAGCACTTAAAACGCTATTGTAAACTATTACGCAATCTTTCTATTACACCCAAGTTGCCAATTTTTGCACTTTTTATTATTTTAATATAGAAGGTAATTTTCTATTTCATCCCCTATCACCGTTAATTAACTCTTATTTGTAATTTTAACACTTTATAGGACAGCGTGACTACACAATGTCGCTTAGACTGCGAATTCTGATGACTTATTTTTTATGCGACCCTTTCTGTTCGCTTACTTATCGCGACTCCTTGTGTTCGCTTCCTGTAAGCGACTGACTCAAACACTGAATATCATTATTATAACAGCGTCATTCCTTCCGAACACATTAATGCACTCGCAATACCGCGTATTTTAAATATTTTCACATTGAATATATAGATAACTTATTAAAATAAACTCAAACTTTTCATCTTAATATTAATTACATTCAAATACAAATAAACAATAACCGTTTATTTATCCAGAAAAATAATATATAAATATATAATCTCGTATAATTCAGCGCGAAATTTTTCTAAAGCTCCCGTTACAACACCACAACTCGCAGTTTATCACCGTAATCTACAATTCTAATTTATTGTTCATAATTGAGCGATGTTTTCCCAAACATTAAAATTGCGCTACGAATATTTCTAGGAACACTTGCTACCAACTCAACCACTCAGGCGTATTAATTCATAGTTGAGATCAATTATGGATGATAGCACACTAAATTCAATTGCAATTTTATACATACAATGCAAAATTCTCCGTAACATAAATTAAGATAAAATTATTAATGGCTTCTGCCTCTAGAGAAGCACGCCGCAGTCTTCAACAAAGGCACTAGGAAATGTTTTAAATATTTTGCAAGGAAAACAAAATAAGCAATCTTTAGATGTAGAATAGACGTGGCGAGCTCTTGGAATTATTTCCTGGTTAATTAATCTTTTTTTATAATATGCAGATGAGAATCTTCTGCAATCTCTATCCAAGGGAAAATTTACATTTATATCTGTTGGGTTATGCCTAATCCTACTAAACATAATTTACCTTTGCGGATAGTACGGAAGGCCAATGGCCGGGATCCTTATAAATATCCTCTTTATGCACACTTACTTCTTTTTAACGAACACTGGCCTTCTGACTTGTTCTTGACACAGACGACTGTTTCACTTGTCTCTTCGGCTAAATCAACTTTCTTCATAATTTTGTTTAATGAAGATATCTTGTCATTGCGATTGTAGTCTCTGTTGCTTCTTTCGATCTTACTTTTCTGTATTCAGCTCTAGACAGCTTTGTCCGATTATCAGACATGAAATTCAGTATGGCATGAGGTGTCAACATACTTATCGTAATCTAAGAGTTAACATGTTTGGATACAATGCTGCTGCAAAAGACCGATTCTATCTTAATTTTTACAATTGATAAATTAAAGTTTACACCTATCTTTTTTAATTAACGTTATGTTTTGAAGCATTTACAAAATATTTGCGTTTTTCAAAGAATCTGTCATCTAGATATATAAAATTATCCTTTTAGTTATATAACCGTGCGTAAGAAAAAGATAGACCATAAAGTGTGCTGACGTTTAATAAATTCGCAGCCGCCGTAACTTAATAATAATAAAAATCAAAATCTAACGCAAAAATTAAGCACTATGGAATAACACTTTAATGTTGAAACTGATACGTTCGGAACTCAAATGACAAATTTCAACTCGGTTCGCGTATTTATAAGATTTAGTTTTAAACAAGTTATTTCCTACAAAATCCTGCACAGAGCCGAAAAACTGGAGATGTATTGATTTATAATTATTTTCTGCGGTGCTTCGTTTGAGTGCTTCAGGGTCGTAAAAGTTCTTTAGGAAATTAGTTTTTTTAAGTTTTTACACAAACGGTACGTGATAGATGGAAACTAACGACATTTTTGCTACTAATATCATGGATGGCCAATCCAGTGGTGCTAATTTTTTCGAAATGCTAACACAATGGGGAATTCAAGATGGCAGAGACATTTTTTCTCGAATTCATTGGTATTTTGGGGAATGGAGTTTCAGTTACAGTTAAACAAGAAAAAAATAAATCACAATTTCTAAACTTTAAGAAAAGCTGCATGTTTTATCGCGCCCAATAATTGGTCATATTTAGCTGAACTTTTTGGATAATTAATCCTAATTATCGTTAGCAATAATACCAAATTTTAACTGAAAATATTTAAAACTGTAGAAATGACATAATTTTAATATTTGATTCGGTAAAAAATTTATCGAGCCGTTTGTTTTTTAATGACTTTATGGATTCATAGCAAAAGTTACCAGTGGAAAAATGAACAACATTTTTCTTTGGACAACTTTTGTCTTTTCAGTGCAATTTACAGTAGCCGTATTAATCTGTAATATTGTAATGAATAAAACTATCAATGTTTATATGTGTAATACCTTTGACTAACAAAATTTGTCAATAATCACCGCAAGTTCTCAAAGTGCCCACTTCCTTGAGCGAGGAAAATACGAAACTTTCTTGCAATTGAGTTTCCTGCGCCCCTGATGACTTCAGGTTTATCTTGGGTTTCCCTCGCTGCAGCTACTATCCTGACAACCAGGTCTTTTCGCATACAATGTCAGTCCAGTCATAGACCAAACTCTTGGTGTAGCCCCAGAGATACAAGTCCAGTGGCGTCAGGTCAGGAGAACGTGGCGACGATTGGACTGGTCCACCTCTCCCAATCCACCTGACAAAATTGTAATGTATCACTTTATTAATTGTCAATTCGCTTCCAAAAACGGGTGAAAACTAAATTTTATTGAGTTAATGAAATGTTGCTCACCGATTTGGGAAAGTCGTGTATAAGTAGATTCTGACAGAGCCAACAAAATATGACGGCGCTCCATCGTGCTGTAACTGCAAGCGGCCCTTCTAAATACCCTGTAAGCTGATTCTGCAGGAATGCCAAATACGACTGCCCATCCAACATAGCTAGGAGTATGTACGGGCCTACCAGATATTCATCGACTAGACCATAAGTTTACCGAAAGACACTGTTGAGTGCCGTGATGGATGATTGATTGGGGATTTTCTTCAGCCGATTCGTGTTGGTTTCTCAAGTTCACAAAGCCATCTATGTGGAATGTCGTTTCATTTGTACACAGGATTCTTTGCTGAAAATCCCTTACTCCATGCCCCCGACCTCATGGAGTTTCCGAGCGTGACTCGGTGAGTTTTATCCCCGGCATGCAGTAGTTCAGTCTTTTGTAAATGATAAGGATATAACAATTGCTTAAAACATTCCAAAACGCTTTTTTATTACATTTTACTGCTTTAGAAGTAGCGTATTCGGGTTCCTCTTGTGAAGTATAGCTTCGAGGAAAGCTAAGGGCGTGTCTTCAGCACTATCATGCCGCTGTTCTGACAACACCGACCCAGTTCGAAAAAGGCGTTGACGGACTCCGCTGAAAACCCTTCCTCTGGGGTGCCGTCGTTGTGGATATCTAATAAAGTAAAAATGTAAAGTATCGTAACGCAATGAAATCTACTACGAGTAAAACAAATAAAATTGGGAAATATGAAGTCTAGCAAATGAAAATGTGAACTTTCACCATTATTACACATCATAAAAATATTTACCTTTCGGGTTTAAATGGTGTATTTTTTTACTTATATTTTATATAAATTTAATTGTTTCGATAACAATTACAGTTATTGAACGGTGTATTGAAAAATACACCGTTTAAACCCAAAATATTTTTATAATGAAGTCTAACAGTACAGTAACAGTGCCTACCTTACCTATCTAGTTGAATACAATCTAGCAATCTGCCCACCCATAGTCAAAATGTATGTCTACGTACTCTTCTTTAGAAAAGTTCATAATTTAAATCAATATTAATCACCTGCAAATCAATATTAAACACATGCAAAGCTGAAGAAATTATGTTTACTGTCATTTGAAACAAACTATTTAACAATCCATACGACCCGATTAATGTTTTTACCGAATTAAACATTAAAATCCTGCCATTTCTACAGTTTTAATTATTTTAACCTGAAATTTGGTATTATTGCTAACGATAATTAGGATTAATCATCCACAACATTTCAGCTAAATGAGACCAATTTCTTGGGTGCCACAAGACATGCAGTTTTTCTTAAAGTTTAAAATTTTTAATTTCTTTTTTTTTTTTTGTTTAACTATAACTGAAACTCCATTTCCCAAAATGTCACTGAATTCAGGAAAATATTTCCCCACCATCTTGAATTCTCCACTGTGCTTCGAAAAAAAATTGACACCACTGAATCGACCACCCATGATATTAGTAGTAAAAGTGTCATTAGTTTCCAGCTATGACGTACTGCTTCTATAAAACCTAAAAAAACTGATTTAGCAAAAGAACCATTACCACGCTGCAGCACTCAGACGAAGCGCAGCAGGCATAACAACATATAAGTCAATACATCTCCAATTTTTGTCCCCCCCCCGATCTTCGGGTATGCATCAGTTCGCGGGAAACCCTGTGTGACGAATAAATATGCCTTAGTATAATTATCACAACTTTATATTAAATAGACAAATACAATGAAAGAGTGGGAAGATTTTAAACGATAGAAATTTGGCATATGATTTCCCACGAATACTCAAAACAGTAGATATTATTTTTTAATTAAGCTCATGGTATGCGAGATATATATCATTTATGTAAAGGATATAGTTAAAAATATTAAATCGAATATAAAAATTTCACAATTCGCTGACGATATAGGTGTACACGCAACAGTAACTACTCCAAAAATAGTAAGAGAACAAGTAACAACCCATTTTGAGTTGTATTAAAATATACCGTAATTTATGTCTTCGTTCATTTAGTAGTAAATATAAGAAAGATTTTATTAATTAATTATTTGTAAATATGTGGTAGGCAACTTTCTTTGTAACTTAAGTTGCATATCTTTTTAGGGGTTTATAGTGCATATCTTCTTAATGGTTTATACCACTTCTTTAAATTATTTTTTTCTGTTCAATATGTTCGCGCAATACGTCATCGTTGACTTAATTCTTTGCGCAAATCTTTTCGCGCACGGCTACATCATCTGACATCGTCTGATATTCAAAGCATCCATTTTGTTCACTTCTGGTGGTACGCTGTAGATGCAGGAAGCAATTTTTTGGGCTTCCACCTAAATTTTGTGAAAGTGCCATTGATTTAATGGTAAGATACCTTTTAACGCATTATACAAAAAATTAAAACATTTGCTCTTTGCAGGCACTTTCTTTTCTTCTATTTTTACTTTGATTTACACTTTTATTACAATTACTTTTCTACTTTAATTATAATTGATTTTACGATTGCAATTTTTGTATTCAAAAATTCCAGAAATTGCAATAAACGGATTATTCAATTTCAAGAAGACAAATTTATAAGAGATAAAATTCTAGTTTGGGTGTGGTTGACAACATAAAAGCATTGTTATTGCAATATATTGCGCAACATTGACACAAGGATTACGTCACCTTGGTTTGCATTTCTGCATTATTTTTTATAATACCAGGATTTCTCAAGAAGATGTATTATATTTTGTAACAGGTATTTAATGTTTAATGATTTTTTAGTAATTTAAGGCTATTTTTAAGATATATTTTATTTAACCCTATCATTTTAACTGTTAATAAACATAGTCTGTATATTTTTTTATTTTTTACATTTTTATAAAATTTTTATTGTAAAACTCGGTTTAGCTATTCCGAGCATTATTAAAAATAACTTGGCGTCCGAGATCATTTTATTAGTGTTACATTGCATTTTTATTATTTATGTTAAGCGAAAATAACACAGCATAAGTTTGTGGTAATTTAGCAAATCAAACGATTGAATCGGCCCTACTTTAATTTACCGATTGAGTCAAGGGCATTATTTTTGGTGAATGGTTTGTATCTCGAGTTAGTTTAACGATTTGTTACGAGAACTTTTACACTTATTACTTTATTATATTATTTAAAATTTATACGATTACCATTTACACCACCTACATTATAAACTAGATCAAGCAATAAATGATATTCATATAAATTAAATACGCAGTGGATAGTGGTTGAGTAGCGGTCCCGGAAAAAATAATACTTTTACGCTTTAACAAAAAATGACTTTGAGACTATTTTAATTATGTTAGTTCGTAGCATTAGAGGGAGGGGGGTCTATATCGATTGTAGAATACGGCATAGTGCCTATTACCTGAACAATAAGGGAGTATTTGGAGATCTTAATACGCTGCGCTTAGATAAAACCTAGGACATAGACGAAGCACCCCGATGACTAACATTACCTTAAGCGAATCAAAATGTCTCACTTGAAATGATCAAGCTAGTCTTTTATTTTTGAATGCTTAGGTTTTGAAATACATGTACTACATGCATGTTATGTTTATGCTTTATAGTTATTTAAAATTTGTCGCTTTTCGAATTTTTTTGTAACCCGGTGTCTTCCATCGCCTCCTCGGCTTGCTGCCCCGCGGCTTGATGCCCTTGTACCACGCACCCATTGCACCCCCAGGTCGGAACGGCCCTTTGCACTAAAAAATCATAGATAAAACAAAAAAAACTTAATTTAATCAAATGTACGAAGAATACTTAAATTTTATTTTCCAATTTATGAAATACATTTTACAAGTAACTCCTACAGTTAATTGTGAAAATAAAAATTTTATTTTATTATGGATTACGCTTCAAACTGATTTTTCTTAGGAAAATTGCTTTAGTGTTTTACACGACCTATCCTGATTCTTAACTCTTAAAAATGATACTTATCACCTATTAAGTAACTTAAAACTGTAATTAGGGACCCATTTTGCAAATTATAGCGTTGATCCTTCTTTTCATTAATTAACTATTATTAGAATATTAACGTTCTGAGCTGTTTTATTAAATTAAACAATAAGGACGCCAATGAGAATGTTTTTCTAAGAAATTCCAATTATGAAAGGATTCACTTTTATTTTTATTTATACGGAAACATTTTACTCTATTTGCCCATAACGATTATTTCAAACCGTTACAATAATATATGCACTTGGTCCTGGAACAAAAAATATTGGAGCAATACAATATTACAATTGTTTTTCACTTATTTCATCATTAACAAAAAGTAACCTTTAATAAAGAGTTAATACAAATAATTATAAATTATGTAAAATTAAAACAGTTACCAACTTAAATAATAACAAATACAGATTTACTAAATACAAACAAATTATGTAACGGAACAAATTTTGCTCGTTTACTTCCCTTCTTTAGCTAAAATAAGAATGTAAATAAAAATGTTAATGATATCCATATATAAACACATAGCAGCTAAAATGTATTCCTCTGGAGAAATTGCCATTTTATGTTCACCACCTATTATTATCTGAGTGTCATATATAAGGTAAAGTGAGAATAAAAAAGCACCCAATGATGAGTACACCAAGTTCAGAATGTGTGCTTCTTTTCCAGTTGCACCCAGTAGTGAAGCGATTAAACCAAAAACCACCAAAAGTATAAGACCCATAAATAAAGTTCCTCCACACATCGTAAAGTCCCATTTTGTTTGAAAAGCAAACAAAGTAAGAGCGATGCAAATAACAGATGTTATGCCAAGAGCCATTAAAACTATCTCTGCTTTTTGAAACGCACTTACGCATCCTATCATATACGCTTCTCCGACCGTAAATAAAACCAACAAGATGTAATTATAAGGTAATGTTCGTCTTACTTTTTCACAACATACTAGTATAAGCATAGAAACACACACCAGCACTATGGAGATTATCAGTATTACACGATTGTTTCGGATACTTTCAGTTCTTTCTTTATCCCACATAAAATATCCAAGTGTACCAGTGGTAATGCTTAACTGTACCATAAGTATACTATAAACTTTTCTTATAAAACCTCTTCGTATACTTGTATCCGAAAATCCCATATCCGGGGCTTCAGGATCAAAATTGCTTGAGTCGATCATTTCTAACAAGATAAAAAATATTAGAATCTATTAATATTAAAAAAATTATTTACTGTTATGATATTGACAAATTGTCAAAAATATTTCAATTTAATATTGTCATAACTAGAAGGTGTAATGATTTCATCTGAAATTGAAATGAATAAAATGTTCGAAAATGCATTTTCCGAACAAACTACAAGATATGCCAAGTATATAATTATTGATTAAAACTATAACATTGAACAAGTGATAGAAAGACCAGTCATGTAAAGCGGTTTTTCTCTCTTGTTAAGTTTTTTGCAACTTTCTGCAAAGGTGCACGCATCCTAGGTTCTTAAGACGGGCACTTCATCCGTGGTACGCTCTCACAGCGCTAGGTTCAACGTGTAATCGATTATGGGTATAATTTAGTTAAAAATAACTTCATACGATAGTGCCATTGGCCATTAGTGGATTGGTAGCGATGTTTTTTCCAACTTTAAACTGGTGTGTATAGGTAATACACCAATAAAGGATAATTATATAAAATACACAATGCTTTAAGCAACAAAACTAGCAAACTTGAATGGAATAATTCATGTTTTACATTAACATTTTGTTGTTGTCTCACTATATTAAAGTATTGGTGTTTTCTTGGTAATGTTTAACATTCGCTACACCAGCATACGAAACCTTTAACATTTTTTTTGATCCCATTTTTAAATTTAAACATTTTTCACAAACATTTATAGTTTTTATTTCAAAGTAATTCCTCTTGCATGTCCAATATTGCTTTAGTTGAAATCAACAAACCTGTTTGGGAAGGTTTCTATCTTTACATATCTCCTACACGATGTGTAAGATGGCTTTATTGCAGGACTCCCGTGTACTGTGTTCATTCCCAATGTTGTAATGACATACGTATGAACTAACGCTCAAGGGCATAGAAAAACGATACTTTTGTTAAGGTTAAGGTTTATTCAGTGCTTGACTTCATAATTTTACCGCACTACCTTTATCATCATTCACAACATTTGTTGTTAACTTTCCTAAAATGACTTGGTGACAAACTTGACAACTTTGGGACTAATAATAACTTACATTGCACGTGTGGTGTGTGTGCGTGCGTGCGTGTGTGTGTGTGTGTGTATTCATGTGTGCATGTGTGCGTGCGTGCGTGTGTGTATTTTAGAATTGAAAGTTGGTTTTTGCAAGCTGCAAGTTAACCAAACCTCTATTTTGTGAATAAGGGGTTAGTTTTTCCAAGCCGTAAGTTAAATTGAGGCGCTATTTTTGAATTGAAAGTTGGGTTTTGTAATCTGCAAGTTAAACTAAACCAGTATTTTTTAATTGTAAGCTAGTTTTTGCTGTAAGTTAAATCAAACAGGTATTCTTGAATTGAAAGTTGATTTTGCAAGTTGTAATAAACCAATTTGGTATTTTTGAAATGAAAGTTGGTTTTAGCAAGCTGTAAGGCAAACCATGGCAGTATTTTTGAATTGTAAGCTGGATTTTGCAAGCTGTAAGTTATGATTTGGTTTATTGAATTGATTGATATTGATTTGCGTATGGTCTACTGTTTTCCTACGCCTCTGCCCTCACGTTTAGGGAAAATACCAACTCTGAGTGTCAGTTAGCCTTATCTACAAAGTAAGCGGTCGCTCATGAGAGTTAGGTATATAGAGTGGGAGAATCGTTACATGAAGGTTAAGAAGAATTATTAGCTCAGCTTCTTGATTGATTTGTTGGAGATTGATTTACTTAAGATTGATTGATTTGTTTGAGATTGATTTGCTTCAGATTGATTTGATTAGTTGATTTGATTAATTGATTTGGTTTCATATGCTTTGGTTGATTTGATTGGTCGTTTGACTGGTTTGATTAATTTATGTCTTTTGACAAGGGGACAAAGGCCCTAGAAAAAGTTCCGGCGTCCTATACGTGTCTTATGAAATAGTATGATGGCCCCTTGTTGGAATACAAATGCAAATTTCCCGCCAAAGGGACGAAGACCCTAAAACAAGTTCAGGAGTCCTACACCTATCTTATGAATTAGCTGATTTCAAATCACCCTAGACTTGCATCTTGTTTTTGTTTTTGTTTTAATGCGAATAAGTTTGGCCGAAGCTGATTTCAAATCAACATCCTGGACTTGCATCTTGTTTTTGTTTTTGTATTAAATCGTGTAAGGTTGGCAGAAACTGATTTCAAATCAACACCTTAGACTTGCACATTGTTTTTATTTTTTGTGTTAAATCGAATAAGATTGGCAGAAGTAATTATGTTATTTCAAGGTCTGTTTACCTTTAAGGTAATTAGCTAATTACGGGGTTCTCCCACATTGAATAGTGAAAGGATGTTATTGCGTGTACATAACTGGGGAAATCCAGCAAAAAATTATTTTATATTAATGATTGGGGAAAACCGTTAAATATTTTCTATATTATTTAAGGACTTAAAATTGAGCTGTAATTGAAAATATGTTCGTACGATCAACCAGATAGTCCTGCAGCGCTGGACTACCAATAAAAGCTCTTAATATTGGCAAAACGGCCTTAATTACATGATGAGTGTGTGTGTGTGCGTGTGTGTGTGTGTGTGTGTGTGTGTGTGTGTGTGTGTGTGTGTGTGTGTGTGTGTGTGTGTGTGTGTGTGTGTGTGTGTGTGTGTGTGTGTGTGTGTGGTGTGTGTGTGTGTGTGTGTGAGAGTGTGTGTGTGTGTGTTCGTCTCTGCGTGTGTGTGTGTGTTTGTGTGTGCGTGTGTGCGTGTGTACGTCGTTGCGTCGGTGCTTAGGTGCGTGGGTGCAAGTGCGCGTGCGAGTACGAGTGCGCTTGTAAACACTGAATCATTGAAAATGAACAGGGATATGCACCCCAATTTACACATAATGGGAAAATGTTTTTTAAATGACTATATAAATAATTTTTCAAAAGCTTAATTAGTTTTTGAAATACAAAACCGTAATTTAATTTAGTGTCAAAAAAGAAAACGTTAGTTCACTACCATGGGTAGACGGTTAGGTTAGCACGACTATACTTTAGAAACAAGAGGGATGGTCATAAGCATGACAGAGCAGGGCCTTTCTTATAGTGAAATAATCCGGCGCGTGGATCTTTCGGTAATTTTACTTATTGGATATTGTTGTTCACAATAACTTTTTAGAGAACTCAAGTTGCACGATGGGTTCAAAGACACTTGTTAGGTGGACGTAGACCTCTTACAATTGTTAGACCTGGCAAATGACGCAAAGCAACTGTAGAGGAAGATGATGAAATTACGGTAGCAGCAGGTAGAAATTCATTTACTGGAGCTACTCGCATACGAGAAGAAACCGGCGTTCAGGTTTCTCTCTTTACAATACGCCGTCGTTTACATTCATCCGGAATACACCATAGACGCCCCGCAAGAAAACCATTGCTCACTAACGCGCAAGCTGAGGCCCGTTTGAACTTTTGTAGGGAAAATTTGAATAGAGATTGGTCCAATATAATATTTACTGACGAAAAAAACCTTTTCCTCTATACAAGACAGCTCTGTGCATTTATGGCGTCCAAACAATACCCGGTATAACACAGCGAAATTTAGGCCTGTTAGGAAAAGTGGGAGAGTGTAATTAGGATTTTGAGGATGGATGTCTGTTGTTGGTCCAGGAGAATTAGAAATGGTTTAACCACCTTCTTTTCGATCACAAAGATACATCGAAGTTCTCGAAAACGTTATGTTACCATCAGTACGTGCATTGTATCCAGAAGAAGAAATGGAAACAATCGTTTTAGTACAAGACAACAGCCCAGTGCATACCGCTTGTATTGTAGCAGAATGGTTTAAAGACCATCCGGAAATAGAAGTTCTGCCATGGGCGGCAAACTCGCCGGATGTAAACCCTATAGAACACCTTTGGGCAAAAAAGGTTAACCAATGGGAAGGACGCATGCAAGAAACTGTTGTTCTGCGAAATCAAGCAGAACTATTCAACCACACAAAATCTGTTTGGGAATTAATACGAGAAACCAATTTTTGTTCAAATCTTGTAAGCTTCTATGCGCAACTTAATGCTGGAAGTCATAGAAAGTAACGGTTTTTATACCCACTATTGACTACTATTGTTATATTTTTGATAAAATTCTTTAATTTTGTTATGGCTTTGAAAATATTTATTATTTTTCTAAAAATACGGTATTTTATTACTTTATTCAGTTTTATTGTTTAGAATATATTCAAATTTAGTCAAATATTCTAGCTTCTCGGCTATCGCTAAATTATTACACTTTTGAGGTCGTGGATTATGCTCTATTCTTTACTATTATCTATAACCCTGGTGATAAACAAGGATGAAATCATTACGTAACATGAAAATGGCAATAAACTACTACACCATTTAGTAACAACGACTGTGTATACACCGTTCTAAAAACGTAAATTAGCTCCTGTAATGTTGATTGCATATTCCTGTTCATTTTCAATGATTCAGTGTTTACGTGCGCTTGCGCGTGCACGTGCGCGTGCCTGTAAGCGAAATCGGTATTTTTGAATTGAAAGTTGGCTTTTGGAAACTGTAACTTAAATTAAATCGGTAGTTAAGAATTGAAAGTTGGTTTTTGCAATCTGCAAGTTAAATCAAACCAGTATTTTGTGAATAAGGGCCTGGTTTTTGCAAACTGTAAGTTAAACCAAGCCAGTATTTTTTAATTGTAAGTTGGCTTTTGCAAGCTGTAAGTTAAACCAAACAGGTATTTTTGAATTGAAAGTTGGTTTTAGCAAGCTGTAAGTTAAACCAAGCCAGTATTTTTGAACTGTAGGCTGGTTTTTGCAAGCTGTAAGTAATGATTTGGTTTATTGAATTGATTTGATTAAGATTGATTTGTGTATGATCGACTGTTTTCCCACGCATGTACCCTCATGTTTAGGGAAAGTACCAACGGTGAGTGTCGGTTAGCCTTATCTACAAAGTAATCGCTCAAAGTAAATGCTCATGAGAGTTAGGTATATACCGTGGGAGAATCTTTACCTGAAGGTTAAAAAGAATTATTAGCTCAGCTTCTTGATTGGTTTGTTTGAGATTGATTTAATTAATTGATTTGCTTTGAAATGCTTTGGCTGATTTTATTGGTCGTTTGGCTGGTTTGATTAATCTCTGTCGTTTGACAAGGGGACGAATGCCCTAGAACAAGTTCCGGCGTCCTATACCTGTCTTATGAGATAGTATGAAGGCCCCTTATTAGAATATAATTTCAAATTTCCCGCCAAAGGGACGAAGACCAGACAAGGGGCGAAGACCCTACAACAAGTTCCGGAGGCCTACGCCTGTCTTATGAGTTAGCTGATTTCAAATCATCTTAGACTTGCTTCCTGTTTTTGTTTTTGTTTTAATGCGAATAAGTTTAGCCGAAGCTGATTTCAAATCAACATCTTAGATTTGCATCTTTTCCTGTTTTTGTGTTAAATCGTATAAGGTTGGCAGAAAATGATTTCAAATCAACACCCTAGACTTGCACATTGTTTTTATTTTTTGTGTTAAATCGAATAAGGTTGGCAGAAGTAATTATGAAAATTTGAACTGAAAGCCTGGCTTTTATGTAATTTCAAGGCCTGTTTGCCTTTAAAGCAAATTAGCTAATTACGGGGTTTTTGCAAGTACCTCAGATGCCTTTGAATAGTGAAAGGATGTTATTGCGTATACATAACGGGAAATTTAGAAAAAAATTATTTTATATTAATGATTGGGGAAAACCGTTAGACGCTTTATCTTGAATTAATTTCTATATTATTTAAGGACTTAAAATTGAGGTGTAATTAAAAATATGTTCTCACTATCAATCGAATAGTCCTGTAGGGCTGGACTACTTATAAAACTCCTCTTAATATTGACAAAACGGCCTTAACTACTGGCTCTGTGCGCGCGCGTGTCTGCGTGTGCGCGCGCGTGCGTGTGTGTTGTGTGTGTGTGTGTGTGTGTGTGTGTGTGTGTGGGTGGGTGGGTGTGTGGGTGCATGTGTGCGTGTGTGCGTCGGTGCGTAGGTGCGTGAGTACAAGTGCGCGTGCTAGTGTGAATGCGCTTGTACATGCGCTTGCGCATGTACGTGCATGTGCCTGTAAGCCAAACCGGTATTTTTGGTATTTTTGAATTTCCAGTTGGTTTTTGCAAGCAGTAACTTAAATCAAATCGGTATTTTAGAATTAAAAGTTGATTTTTGCAAGCTGCAAGTTAAACCAAACCAGTATTTTGTGAATTAGGGGTTGGTTTTTGCAAGCTGTAAGTAAAATCGAGGCGCTAATTTTGAACTGAAAGTTGGTTTTTGTAATCTGTAAGTTAAACCAAACCAATATGTTTTAATTGTAAGCCTGTTTTTGCAAGCTGTAAGTTAAACCAAACAGGTATTTTTGAATTGAAAGTTGGTTTTGCAAGTTGTGACAAACCAATTTGGTATTTTGAAATGAAAGTTGGTTTTATCGAGCTGCAAGATAAACCAAGCCAGTATTTTTGAATTGTAGGATGGTTTTTGCAAGCTGTATGTTATGATTTGATTTGTTGGATTGATTAATATTGATTTGATTGAGATTGATTTATGTATGGTCGTCTGTTTACCCACGCCTGTACCCGCATGTTTAGGAAGAGTACCAACTCTGAATATCGGTTAGCCTTACCTAGAAAGTAAGCGGTCGCTCATGAGAGTTAGGAATATCCCGTAGGAGATTCGTTACCTGAAAGTTAAGAAGAACTATTAACTCAGCTTCTTGATCGATTTGTTTGTTTGATTTGGTTTGATATGCTTTGGCTGATTTGATTGGACGTTTGACTAGTTTGATTGATCTCTGTCGTTTGACAAGGAGACGAAGGCCCTAGAATAAGTTCCGGCGTCCTATGCCTGTCTTATGAGATAGTATGAGAGCTCCTTATTAAAATACAATTTCAAATTTTCCGCCAAAGAGGCGAAGACGTAACAAGGGACGAAGACCCTACAACGAGTTCCGGAGTCCTACACCTGTCTTATGAGTTAGCTGATTTCAAACCATCCTAGACTTGCATCTCGTTTCTGTTTTTATTTTAATGGGAATAAGGTTGGTCGAAGCTGATTTCAAATCAACATCCTGGATTTTCACCTTGTTTTTGTATTAAATCGAATAAGGTTGGTAGAAGCTGATTTCAAAACAACATCTTAGACTTGCATCTTTTTCTGTTTTTGTATTGAATGGAATAAGGTTGACTGAAGCTGCTTTCAAATCAACATCCTAGTCTTTCACAATGTGTTTTTGTGTTAAATCGAATAAGGTTGGCAGAAACTGATTTCAAATCAACACCCCAGACTTGCACATTATTTTTGTTGGTTGGCAGAAGTAATTATCACAATTTGAAATGAAAGTCTGTCTTTTATGTAATTTCAAGTTCTGTTTGCCTTTAAAGTAATTAGCTAATTACGGGGGTTTTCCAAGTATCTCAGATGCTTTTGAATATTGAAAGGATGTTATTGCGTTTACATAACTGGGGAAATCCAGAAAAAAAGTATGTTATGTTAATTATTGGGGAAAACCGTTAAATACTTGATTTTGAATGTATTTCTATATTAATTTAAGCCTTAAAATTGAGTTGTAATTAAAAAACTGTTCGCACCATCAATCAGATAGCCGTCTAGGGCTGGACTACCAATTAAAGCTCTCAATATTGCCAAAACGGCCTTAATTACAGGTTGAGTGTTTGCGCGCGTGTGTCTGTTGTGTGTTCGTGGATATGTATGTGTGTATGTGTGTGTGTGTGCGTGCGCGTGTGCGTGTGCGTGTGCGTGTGCGCGAGCGTGTGCGTGTGCGTGTGCGTGTGCGTATGCGTATGCGGGTGCGTGTGCGTGTGTGTGTGCGTGTGAGTGTGCGTGTGCGTGTGCGTGTCCGTGCGCGTGCGCGTGCGCGTGTGCGGGTGCGTGTGCGTGTGTGTATGTATGTGTGCGTGCGTGTGTGTGTGTGCCGTGTGTGCGTGCGTGCGTGTGTGTGCGATTTTGTGTGTGGATTGTGTTGTGGTGGGCGCATGCGCGGAGGGTAGACTATTCTGGCCGCACTCGAAGGTCAGGCCTCGAAGCTGATCTCATTCTACTTTTACTCGAGGGTTTTCTTGTGCCCAATAACGAGTGTTTTGAACATTTGGTTTGTTATTGAGCATAAAAGTACACTCGTCTGTAGAAGAAAGTGTAGACCAAAAAGCGACGATCAGCATTAGCGCACTTAAGCACTTCTTCACTGGATACACTCTTACTCTTCTCGTCAAAATCAAGAATCTGTTGATAACAATGGGCCTTGTAGGCATGATATTTGTGCTTTCTAAGTATGACCCATATCCGTGGTTTAGATATACCTACTTCAGTGGCAATTTGTTTTAAACTAATTGTGGGGTCCAAGTTTAGCATCGCCAAAACAAGTTCTTCAGTGTGATCAACTAATTCTATTTGTCGATTTTCTGTGATATAATTATTTTTAATTTTAGTGTTTTAACGATAAAAAATGTTATTTACCATCCCTAGATTCTGATTCGATAGAAATATTTCCAGATTTTTCAAATTTCAGCACATAATGGTGAATGGTACTTAAAGACAGTGTAAGTTTGTTATCAAAATTAAGGGACAAACAAATCTCTAACCCTCCATAAGCTGACACTAGAGTAAACGGTTTTTACCACGCAAATTCTTTCTTCAGTTTAAAATTAATAATATGGCATAATAAATTACTGTTAACCAATATTTTAGATTTGCCATGAACAAAACAGGAAGTTTAAAACTTTCACTACTGTTTTCTGTATTATCTATACTTAAAAAGTTGATGATGTCGTTGATAAGTTTAAAAATAAAAATACGGTATATTCTTTAAAAACTTTTTGATTTTCGACCACTTAAAACTTTCTTTAACACAAATATGTTTAGTCAAAAGTTAGAAGATGTGTTTCAATGCTTTTCTGAAAAATTTCAGGAATAAATAGAAACTTATAAGATGCATTTACTGATACTGAAACTTTGTAGGATTTTTATCAATTTATAACAAAAGGTGATAATATTTTTTTTTCACTTTTGCAACGAAAAAGTTACTTTTAGAAAACTATACATTTAAGTTTCTTAAAGTAATCAAATAATTCACGAAATAAGAAACTTTTTGCCACTATTATTATTCCGTAGAGCTTTAACTTTATTGTGCCTACACCACTCATGATTACGGCTTTAGAAGTGTTTACTATAAGGTTCTTAAAGTGGTTACGATTTTATCTTAATAGGGGTTGTAACGTCAGCTTCTATAAATATGGCGTTTAGACATAAGCCGAGAACAAATTAAGTAATAATACCGGTGAACCGCCATTACAGCTACATTTTAATGTATACCGGAGTAGCAAGTATTCCCTAAGCGGATGTTACGGTGTTATCTTGTCCAATATACGAGGGCTGTCTATTAAAATGATTGAACAATAATATAGAAATGAATAAATATTCTTTTGTTTTATGTACAGTGCTTAAACGAGCGTGGTCTTGATTATGAAGTTGGGATAGTTAGTCGTATATTTATGTCAAAATTTCTTGTGCGTTTATAAAAATTGGTTATAGGAATCTTCAGAAACAAAATAGAATTCATTTGTAACGCAAGGTAAAAAGAAAATAGGAGGTTTGTCAGATAATTTTCTTGTAACAAACATTTTACTGTACACTCTATCATGTTAATGCAACAGTCACATAATATTCAGGATAATGTTTACTAATAAATTGTACGTTCCTCTTAGAAAACCTATTTAATATTATAGAATTAGAGACAAATTTTTTAATAATGCGAACAGTTTATTTCCATAGATAAAGATCTAAGAAATAATCATTTATTCACGTTTTTTTATTATAATTCATTAAATTTTAGTAGTAATGTAGTTTTTTTTATAATATAAAATTGTTATTCATGCGAAATTTTTTTTTAGGTTCAAAAGCGTTAAAAGATGTGTCGGTGATAGTACCTCGGGCTGTGGTAGTTGGGGATTCCGTGTCTCTACAATGTCGTTTTAATCTGGAAGGTGAGCCTTTATACACGGTTAAATGGTATAAGGGGCAAAGCGAATTTTATCGTTATCTCCCAAAGGAGTTACCGAATACCCAAGTATTTCCACTTTCCGGCATTGCCGTTGATGTAAGTATATAGATATAAAACTTATTTAAAAGCCATTTTTTCTTGTTCAAATCAAAATATAATTCTCTTTTAGTTAAGCAATTCAAATCCAAATAAAGTGGTCCTTCGAGATGTACAGATCAGCACGACCGGAAGGTATAGATGTGAAGTTTCCACTGATGCGCCTAATTTTTTCACGAACATTGAAACTGGGTATATGTACGTAATCAGTGAGTACTTATTAATATATTTACTCGATTTTTATTATAACAGTAATTCTTAAATTAAACCGATTTTGATTTTGTCATATATATAAAAATTTTCATTTTGGTTAAATTGTTTACCCCGACAAATTGGTTAAATGCCATGCATTTTATTTTAAGTGACATCGTGGTCTCACCCCACAAATACGGTGGACATTGAACAGAGAATTAATATTTAATGCGGTTAATCATACTGCATACACCTTTCTTACATCTTCACCGTGAGTGAGTTAACCTAATTGAGTTGTAGACCAGGTTAATAAATCAAATATAAAGAACCGGAGTTTTGAAAATTAGGATGGTTGTTCCTTGTTCGTAAAATTCAGTATACTAAAAGGCCTGGAGGTTGTCAGGGCGAGCTGGAGTGGGGCCAGTTTCATTATGACTTTTCCTAGTTTTTTGTTTATATCTTCATATTTATCGATTCTATAGAAAATTGGTCCACAGATAGAATGGTAGCATATTTTTACAAAATTTCCTTTACAAAAGATACCATTCATCTTTTTAGAAGGAGTGATACTTTGCAAGATATAATTGCTAGAAATGTTGGGGACCTTCTCCAGATTTTTACTTTAGCTTCGTAGGGAAGCATTATTCGTATACAAAATTAAAGTATACAAAGCTTCCTACAAACAAGGTTCTGTTCATTTTTAGTTGTAGGAGTGGTAGTTTAAGACTTATAGGGTAGACAAAACGAATAACAATATAATAAAAAGTCTTTATTGGAATTTGTTGGGTAATATAACTAAGACATGGATTGCCAAAATAAAGAATTATAACTCAAATAAAATTTTATGATCAAATATTTCTAATAAAGTAGTGATGAGCATCAAATTAGTTATTAAAAGTTATAGGTTCATTCACCTTCGTTGACGTAACCATCTTTCGGTGGTGGACTGTTCTTGCAGATTAACCTTCTTGATAGATTTTACAGAAGCAGAGTATCTGTAACTGAAGTTGACTGTGATTGATTGTTTAGAACTGCACATTTGTAAAAGCATTTGCCCTCCTGCTTGTGAAACCTTCTAAGATGTTGACGAGGGGTTTTAAAGTATATTTGCAATGGCCTTTGTATTTATGAAACTATTTCACCATCTTTGCTTTACCTTCTTTGTAGATTGATGAAATGGTATTACATCCTTTAAATCGGTAAATGGACAGAATACTTTTTTTGTAGCTCTAAGGAGTAACATATTTTGCCCCAACTTTCCATCTTCCTGGTTTTACAAAAAAAAATCAGTTGGAGGAACAGCTAGTGCGACCAGAAATACCAGTACATTAATATTCTCGCCTCACATCGGACCATCGTAGTATCCGCATCCCATTTAGCTGTACTTCTATCAATACCTTCCATATTCAATACGTGACGCAGCATCTTGATGAACTTAGTATTGTTCTTTATATTAAAAATGCTGCTCAGGTATGCCAAGGAAATTACTTTGTGGTTTCGGGTTTACATTGTCTCTCCGAAATATTGTCCTTCCATCCTTGCCATTGCTGTCTTCCCTATTTCAATGGATTTATGGCAACTCACGTTGGTGTTTCCAACAATACCAGTAGCAAAAGATGCCATTATAATAAGTTTTGGAGGTGAAGGAAGCAGATTGAATCAATTATATTGTCATCCTTTGCATTGTCCGTTTGATCAGACCGTATTTTAAATGCTGCTCAGCTGTTGAGAATTGGAGGCCAAAAATAAACCCTCCAATGCTAAACAGATCGTAATGGATACGGTTGCTCTGCACCCATCCAATTTTCGGGACCGAATTAGTGATCCCTTTCCTACTTGTCATAACTCCATGGGCCTCCGTTCCTCTCATAACAACTTGGTCTACTGGAACTTCAGAATGGCATCGCAAAACGGAATCATCCGCTAAACTTCCTGCTGAAAATGAGCGAAATTTCTACCTTGCAACTGTAGCAACCCTTGCGACCTTCACCCACTTACTTCCAGTTCATAAAACATCTTGCACTCTGTCCAAAGGCTGACCGTTTAATTTCTTAAATTAATAATGGGTATGTGAACGTTCAAATCTGTCAAGAGGCATTTTCATTAAATTGACATTAATAACTAAATAAATTCCTTTAATAATAATTCGACGTTGACCAATTTTCTGCTTGTTTTTACTTTCCAACTGATATATACGTATGTAGGGATTGACAGTTATGCAATGGACTTTTTCGTCACTAACGCTAAATCCGCTTATTAGCTCAACGCGCAAACACATACACACACACACACACACACGCACACACACACGCACACACACGCACACACACGCACATACACACACACACACACACACACTCACATACGCACACGCACACGCACACGCACACTCACACGCACACGCATACGCACACACACACGCACACACACGTACACACGCACACACGCAAACACGCATACACACACACGACACGTCACACGCACACACGCACACACGCAGCACACACACACACACCACACACCACACACGCACACACCACACACCACACACGCACACACACACACACACGCACACACACACACGCACACACGCACACGCACACGCACACAGCACACACGCACACACGCACATGCGCACACGCGCACACACGCACACACGCACTCACGCACACATGCACACACGCACACACGCACACACGCGCACTGGCGCACGCGCACACACGCGCGGACGGGCCCACATACACACATATACACACATATACACACACATACACACACGCACACACACACGCACACGCACACACGCACACGCACACGCACACGCACACGCATACGCACACACACGCACGCACGTACGCACGCGCAAACACACACACACAGACACGCGCATACACACACGCACACGCACACACACACACACACACACTCACATACACACACGCACACGCACACGCACACATACATGCACACGCACTCACACGTACACACGCACACGCACACGCACACGCACACGCACACACACACACATGCACACGCACTCACACGTACACGCACGCATACGCAGACGCATACGCACACGCACACGCATACACACACGCACGTACGCTCGCACGCACGCACGCACGCGCAAACACACACAGACACGCGCATACACACACACACACACACACACACTCACACACACGTACACGCACTCACACGTACACACGCACACGCACACACGCACACGCACGCATACGCAGACGCATAGGCACACGCACACGAATACACACACGCACGCACGTACGCTCGTACGCACGCACGCGCAAGCACACACAGACACGCGCATACATACACACACGCACACACGCACACACACACACACACACACGCACACGCACACGCACACGCACATGCACACGCACTCACACGTACACACGTACGCACGCACGCAAACATGCACACTCACTCACTCACGCACTCACGCGCGCACGCGCGCTTGCATGCACGCACGCACCCACCCACCTTGTTTTAGATTCGAGGTGCTGTAGATTTCGGCAGTGCTGTATTGACGGTGGTGCGGCACAGTTGTGTGTAACGTTTCAGATAAATCCAGTACTTATGTTTTTGGCTCAAAATATTCGTAACACGTTCACGGCTCATTGGAAATAATGTAAACTTGTATGGTGCTGACTACTGTAACTTTGTTTATTTATTAGTTTTGTGGTAAAAAGCTTAAATAATTTTTTTTTCTCAAAAAAATTTGTGCCTATTTTGAAAAAACAATCGTGACGCACATGTTGCGTCGTGAGCACTGCACAGTATTTTTTTATGTGTAGTACTCGCTGACGCATATGTGTCGGCAATAAAACATGTTTCATTATTTTATTATTTATTATGAATAATATAAGTAAATACAACGAAAACAGCATTCATGTGATAAAAAACCTAAAAGCTAAAACAAAACAACAAAAGTGAAATAAAAAATGTTGTAAATAAGAAAACAATCAGGTAAGGTTTTGTCAAGTCTACAAATTGTTATGAAATTCCTGAAAACAAGGTTCTAGACACAATCCCGGAAGATCGGCACATGCTTTGCAATAATACATGGCATCTTTTCGAATGCCACTTTTTGAATACCAGCGACATCTTTTTCGCAACTTTCTTCCTGTTTTTCCGGTTTCACATTTTGAAGGAAGGTGTGATACATCTTGGCTACAATTTTCTGTCGCTGCATTTCCATTAATTTCCAACAATGTTTCAATAATTGAAACCCGGAAGTCTATAAAAGGCATATTTGGCCCAGAATAAACATTATAGAGTTTGTAGGAATTGTGCATCATCATGTCAAAAATATGGAAACCCACTTTCTTATACCACCGAATGGTTTTTCTGTGCATAGGGTAATACGATTGCATTTGATCTTGAAGATCTACGCCAGACATATATTTATTATATTGTACGATTGGCGAAGGTTTCATTTTTTTGTTACCAGACCTAGAAGTAACTTCTTCCAAGTTATTTTCGTGTTCAGTTGTAAGGTAAAGTACTTCACGTTTGTCTTTCCACTTACCCACACACACATAGCCTCCATATCGCTGAATACCTTCACCTGTTTTTAGTTTAGCCTGACCCATTTCTTTGGGCGTTTCCTTCCTTCCAGCACGCAAAGTACCCGTACAGTAAGTGTTTTTATCCAAAAGCTTTCTTGCGAGTGATACAGAATTATAGTAATTGTCCATATAGATACTATAACCCTTATCCAAATAATCGGAGATAAGGTGCAAGACAATATTTGCAGCATGCCCTTTGCCACCTAGATCATCACAAGCCACGGTATAAATCTGCATTTTCAAAACTGTTCCATTGCTTTCTGTCAGTAGATAAAATTTTATGCCATATTTATGTTTCTTGTTTTTTATATACTGCCGAAACACTAAACGGCCTCTCCATAATAGCATTGATTCGTCAATACTGAGGTACTTGCCCGACGAGTAAATGGATTTTATTTTATTATTAAAAAATCAACCAAGGGCCTAACTTTATAGAGTCTATCTGCAGGTGGGGGCTTTTCCGCCATCTTGGATATTTGGCGCAAAATGTAAACAGCGTAATATAATCAAATACCTATCCCGGCTCATATACATCCTGATCGCTAAATTATATAAGCGATCAGTTCGCCAATAATCACGTAATTTTGGTAGCTGCAATATCCCCATGAAAAAGGACAACCCCAAGAAAACCTTCATTTCGTTTTTGTCTACGGGCTTCCAACGGCTAATTCGTGAATGTGGTCCTTGTGGTTCATTTAGAAAAACATATGTTGCGTAGGAATTTGTTTCACTCACCAAGATGTCAAAAAAGTTATCATCAGCAAGCAAATAGAAAAAGTCAATAGGTTTTCCGTTACCGGCCACAGGGACTTTCAATTCTTGTCGTCCAGTAAATGGAATGGTTTTTAGCAGAGGCGGATTTTCTACCCACTGCAAAATATTTTGATTTACAACATCTACAACTGAATCATCATGATTTAAATCAGAACCGGTCATGTCGTCTTCATTAGGTTCTTCGGCGAATTCTTCCGCAACTTCGGAGCCGCTACTCCACTCACTTCCAGAGTCTTGGAACATTTCTTCCTCCGATTCATACATCAATGCGATCAGTTCTTCTTCACTTTATCCTTCTTTATTAGAAAATCTTGGCCTTTTTGAACCAGAAGGTCCAGTAACGCGATTGTCGGCCATATTGGAGCAATAAATAGTCGAACTACCGAACCAAATCGTTTTCGTATACTTTACACTTCTATCGACGTGCTCATACAATTGCACAAGCTCAACTGCAGTGCTCACTTCTAGACACCACTTATAATATTAACATGCCGACGTCGACACGTGTGCGGCGTGCGCACCTCTACAGAAACGCTCACGCCGACACTGTGTCGGCATGAGCCGTGAATGTGTTTCGTATTTAAATATGAATCTCATACTAGAAGTTATGAGTTAAGCTACGTCACTGGAAACGGGTTGAAAATGGATTGCGAATACATTGTTGCATAAATAACATAAATCGTATATTGACGTTCAAAAGAGGTTTACATTGAAACCTATTGAATGGATTTTACACGAAGTATAAATTGATATTTATATTAATAGTAAGTTAACGTTCAATTAAAAATGTATAAGGTATGACAAACCGTCACTGCTCAAACCTTGATTTATCTTAGTTTGAAAGTTACATAAGATTGTTAAGAAATAAAACAAATTAAACAGAGTTTGATAAATCATGTTTTGTTCAATCAAGATTGCATTTTAACTTTACACATAACTGTTACCTACTGTATTATTTTTGCAAAAATAGGTTCAATGCAGACTACTTTTAAGGGTGGATCCTATAGAATTTGATACAAAATCAATTAAAAGTTGTAATCGATTTTGATCGGGTAAAAACTTAGTTTATTTATATTACGATATTTAAATAATATAAAAATTATTAGCATGGAATTTCACAGAAGTCCTAACAAATTATTTAAAATTTAATTTTTTAAATATTTAATTTAATATGGTTTTACGCGTAAAATAAGTTGATTTTGAGAATTTACATTGGTGATTCAAAATATTGTAAGGGTGGAAATCTATAAATAGTCGAAACTTTAAAAATTCTTCGGCCATTTTTATTTTTGTAATTTGAAATTGTAAAAAATTTCAAAAATCGAAAGTGTCTTGACAGAAATAATTTAAACATAAGTTTGCTGAAATCCATTGGTGACTATATTAGATTTAAAGGGCCCCAAGTGACAAATTATGAGATTTGACTAAAAATATAAATGTGATGTGCATTTAAATTGGACAAGAGTATATTCAACAAAGGAGTGTTCTGTACTCACTTTCATTAAAGCGAACTAACAATAAAAATGATTTATATCTATACTTATATGGTGAATTGATATGGTCCACAATTATACGGTTATAACTGAAAATCCAAAGGATCAGTTCAACCATATTTAAGCTTGGAACTTAAGAAATAAGATGAATGTTAAACGTTTCAAATAATTGCATCTTAAATTGAAATAGTATTCCACAATATATAGTGTAGTTCAAATACACCTGAACCATCTTATACATGTAAGCCAAAAGGCTAATTAGTGATTGGAGTAAAAACAGTTGTGTACTTAAGTACCGAAAGGAAAATAAATTGGTTTATCAAGAAACCAATTGTAGTTCAAGGTGATTGAAACATTGTTATACAACACTTAACTTGGGATATATACTAGTGTTAGTGCATATCGTGAACAAAGAAGAATACATAACAGAGAAGTATTAACTCTAATTATATAAGAACCCCTATGATTTTATATAAGTCAATGGTCACGTACTGAAAGCAGGATCGATTTTTTTATGAGATTCGTTAAAATTATCGATAATGTAAATAAATTGTAATTGATACTTAGATTGATTGTGGCATAGAAATTCTCTATTTTTGACAGTAAAAAAAAGTTTTTCAGTACCTGAACTATTTTAGTTTTAAACTGTTCAAAAGGCAAACTTTATTTGTCATTATGACATGGTAACTGGTGTATATACCGGGGATTTTTTAATCGGACTATTAGACGCGTCTGGATACCTTAAAAGTTAGATATTTGAAATTTAGCACACGGCCACACTCTTTATTAGCAGGTTTATCCACATAAACCATTTCCTTATCTCGTCCCCGTAAATAAAAATTCATGGGTGTAAGGTCTGGAGATCTCGGTGGCCATTACCAAGGACCTTGATTACCGCACCAACGATCCTCAAATAATTCCCAGAGTTTCTGATATACCATTCCTGTATTATGCGCTGGTGCGCCGTCCATCTGATACCACAAATAATTCATTTAAGTGGTAGTGTATGAAGAAAATTTTGCACGATACTGTTTAAAATCGTTTATTCTTCCTATTGAAAACACCACGCTGTGACAGTTTAGCTTCATCTGTCCAGATAATGTGTATTAGTAGATCTCCATCTTCTTGAATGTTTATCAACAGTTCTTCGCAAAATGAAACTCGTCGTAGAAAATCCGTTGGCTTTAGCTTTTGCAGTCTTATAAAGGAATACTGATGTTGTTTGTGAAAAACTAGTATGTTTTGAATGTCCTAAATCATTTGCAGCTGATCGAGTTGACGAAAGGGCCAAAATATCCTAGCACATTTATTTGATTAACTTCAATTCTAGTCACTGTTCTTGGCGGCGCAATATTACCAAAGTCATTAAACTTCTTTTTCAATTTGCGGAATTGTTTTTCACTTATAGGGGGAAGTTCTGGATATTTTACGTTAAATGCGTGACAAGTACGTTGAGCAATTTTCTGCTGATTTCCGTGAATTACAAACAAATCGAACATCATTTGAATAACGATTCATTATTAATACGTTTTATAAAATAAATAATGCCATCGAGCTAGGTTTTGACGTGCTTTAGCAGTTAAAAACTCAACAATGACAGCTTTTACTCTTTTATTTTCAAACGCTACTTGATATTGGTTGCACATTTTGTAAATAATAGACTTACTCGAAAAAAAATGTAATACGGACAAGCTTAATAATTATCGCGTACAACTTCCATATTTGACGACAACATCAGAAAGGAGATGAGCTTTAAATTTAAACATTACTTTGAACACACTTTAAAAGAGTGACCTCAAAAAGTGTACACTTTCTTATGATTCACCGATTTAAAGTCAAAGGGGCGAACGTCACTAATAAAGCTAAATACTGGAAACAATCTAATTTGTCAGTCCCCATAGCAACGCAAAGCTACTGGTAATAATAAATTGAATAAACCCATAATTTTAAACAAAAATATTCTTTTGCTCAGAAACGGTTGATGATAGATATATGTATAATCAGAGAAAACATGTTAGAAATTCAAGTCTCTATCGACTTCTGCAGAGAAGATTGGAGGGTACCATTAAAAAAAAATGACATCGCTATTTAAATTTAGTCGTTTACAAATTTATTGCTGTGTCTTAATAAAGTATCATCAACTTGAGACTATGCATGTAAAAGGGCAATTCATTGACTATTGTAGGATGGTCTTTTTATTTTCTTGTCGTAAGCCGTTCAAAATTATAATTTTCCTAATAAACCTTTGCAAGTCGACATTTTTTTCATTAAAGTTGTTATATCTTCTTAAAGGTTTATATTCCCACTTTAAATTATTTTTCTGCGCAAATCTTTTCGCGCACGGCTACATCGTCTGATATTCTAGGCGTCCATGTTTGCGCACTTCTTGTGGTACACTGTTCGATGCAGGAAGCTTTTTTTTTTGGTTTCTCCCTAAATTTTGTGAAAGTACCATTGATTTAATGGTAAGATATATTTTAACGCATTATACTAAAAATTAAAACATTTGCTCTTTTCAGGCACTTTTATTTTCTTTCTTTTTTACTTTGATTTACACTTTTATTACTTTTACTTTTCTACCTTAATTACATTTTAAGTACGCATTTAATTTTACTGTTGCGTACGCTTTCATTTTATGATTGCAATTTTTATTTGAAAATTTCAAGAAAATGCATTAAACGGATTATTCAATTTCATGAAGATAAATTTATAAGAAGGAAAATTCCATTTATGGGTGTGGTTTACAACGTAAAGCATTATTTCGAGATATTGCGCAATATTGGTGCAAAGATGACATCACCTTGGTTGACAGTTCCGTAATCATTTAGATACCAGAGGTTATTAAAAAGTTTGTGTACAAAATTTTACGAACAGGTATTTATTTTTAATGATTAACTAGTAATTTAAGTTTATAACTAGTTTTAAGATATATATATTTTATTTAACCCTATCATTTTAACTGTTAATAAACATAGTCTGTATATTTTTTTATTTTTTACATTTCGATAACATTTTATTATTGTAAACCTCGGTTTAGTTGTTCCGAGCATTATTAAAAAATAACTTGGCTTCCGAGATCATTTTATTAGTGTTACATTGCATTTTTATTATTTATGTTAAGCGAAAATAACACAGCATAAATTTGTGGTAATTAAACAAATCAAAAGAATGAACCACCCTACTTTAATTTACCCACTGAGTCAAAGGCATCATTTTTGGTGAATGGTTTGTATCTCCAGTTAGTTTAACGATTTGTTTTTGGAGAAATTCTACACTTATTTCTTTATGATATTATTTAAAACACATTTTATACGATTACCATTACACCACTATTTTATAGCCTCCGGTACAACTGGAAGTGCCATTGCGACGAATATATTTTATACTGTGTATTGTGGCCGTGTGCAAAATTTCAAATATCTTACTTTTAAGGTATCAAAACGCGTCTAATAGGCCGGTTAAAGAAATCACCCGGTATACACCAGTTGTATGTTATTACTCCGTTCATAAATAATTTGAATGTAAACTAATATTTATGACTAAAGGTTAGAGTTTAATTTAGTTAAACTAGATGAGACAATATTTATATAAAAACGCAGATTGGGCAACCTTGTACTATTATTACATCGAATTTAGAAGTAAATTCAATACTAACTTCAATTACAGTTACGTTTTATTGATGTATTGATTCTTCAATAACATCACTAAATATGAATAAAGCTCGAGTCACAATTAAAATGAAGATGCCTTACCAGAGTTAGTCATGGTTAGTTTCGATTAGAAACTAGCATATAACAGTATCAATACTCGATATCGGATATGTTTTAAGCTTGCTGAATATAACATTCAGGAGTATTGAAGTATTGTTATTTGTCGAAGTTTAATAATTTATCTTGAATGTAAATTATAATTTCATGACGTTCATATATTAAAGAGCTAGCCTGGGTAAATAATAATAATAATAATAATATTTTATTTTATCTTACTAAATCATCATACGATTGTATATAAAATAACATTACAATTTGGCACCCAAAGTGGTGGCAAAAAATTCAGCAACATTTATTATCATTATTATTTTTTTTTAATTTTTATTATTTTTAACAAATCATACAACTTGTCGCATATAATAGTCGTTACAACACAATTTGTAGTCCAACTATAGATTTATCATTTATTATCTCAAATTAACAATTATTTTTACAATTAAGTGTGTTAATAGAGGCGATTAGTAATCGAGATATTTTGATGTGTGAGCGAAACGAAAGCATTAATCATCGAGACTATTAATCCCCAATTAACACACGAGATAGTTATAACATTTTTTCGCCAATCGTAACCGAGCTCGTGGCGTAGTGGTGACACGACCTGCTTGGCATTCGGGAGGTAATGGGTTCGATTCCCGTTACCGTCTACCTTGTATGAGGTTTTTTCAGGAGGTGTTCCTGATACACATGTAGCGGCATGGTCACTGCGTATATGCACATGTGCGGCTACTTAGGCGAATGCTGGGATAGTATGTTGCCCCTCATAACCCTAACTCCGTTCCTTCCGATCCTATCCTGACCACACATATCCTTAATCCCACGATACATATATACGTAATGTATGTATGTATGCTGTGAATCCATGATTGTGGCTGAAGGAGCTCGAAACGCTCGAGCAGCCCGCCCTCCCCCTTGGGGAGGGAATGAAATATGTGGCCCTTTCCTTTCCGCCAATCGTATACCTGTTAAAAACTAGCAGTATTTTTAAAATTGCAATGTGAAATAGAGTTAGGTAACCAAAAATACAAGCAGTGACACTGGATTTTATTAGAAATGAAGGTATTCATGATATAAATGACCGTTTATAAAATTTATTAAAACATGACAAGAACTCGTAGTATTACTTATTTTGGTATAAGTAGTAATGCTTAATGTGTGTTTGTGGCTTGTTTAGTTTTATTTGACATCTGTAATGTAGATTACCTATACTGAAATCATTGCGAAACGTAGCCTATTAATAATTAATAATTAATTTTTCAAAAAAAAACGTTCATTAATGAGTCTAGTAATAAACGATTGGCGGTAAACGAAATTAATGCAAACCTATTTTAATCGATGCGACTGAAAAGGTTATTTCTTTCAATTTTTGTTTGAAAGCAGAAAACATCAGAAAGTAGCCAGCAAAAAGTAAAATAAATTAAGTTCTTATATATTGCATCTGGTTACTTTAATGATTGTTGAGACCTTTGCATGAGTCCTATGGAAACTCAATATTTACGCCCAAGAGAATACTCATTTTAGTTATGTTTACAAACCAACTGTTAATTTTTTTGTAAAGGCGCAATATTGTTTTTTATTTCCACTAATGTTTCCCTCTTATCGTTGTAATGAGTGTAATGACTAACATTTTGACGTTCTATATTTCGTAATCCATAATATTCACGTTGTTTCTACCTAATGCCACTTTTATAATATCCATATGATTAACATTTAGATAAACACAATTAATCTTATAGGTACATCAGTATTTAATCTATAACATCTAAATAAGGAATAGATTTACTTATAATAGACTATTTGTGCATAGTGTGTATGTAGTCCCTTACGAACGTTTGTACTATCACCGCTATAAATTTGAAACCGTCAAATAAACACTTCAGGATAAGCCTAGTTTGTACCCCACAAACACAAGTAATTGAGCACTTCGAATTCTACATTCAAGTAGTAAATCCTTTGTTTAGTAACCATTGCTAAAAATTGAGTTGAGAATTAATCATAACATATTGGGGTAACATAATACACTAAAATTTGTAATATTGGCTTATATTTGATTAGTTTGTAATTTGCTATATAAATAAACGGACACTAATTTTATGTATATAATTTCCACTTTATAGTAAACTTGTGATAATTGTTTTGATACTACGTCTTCATCGCACGTAAACTAAAATACATGTTGACAAATATTGCTTTAAACACTAAATATTACAATAGTAAAAAAAAATTATTAATGTTAAAAATTTATAAAAGAACTTGAAACCTACATAAAATATAAAGCGTTAAAAGTGTTATGAAAGTAAACAAAGTATGCAAAAATAAGAGACCCACAAAACAGATTTATAAGTTTAGTAATGGGGAAGATCCGGGTTCTACCTGAGGTTCTTGATGTAAAATTTTAAAATTATCAGTAAATAATTATGATACATTAATGTGTTGCGTAATTCGAATCTTTATTGTTATTTAAATAACTACTTTTATGTTCCCTTATCCTACTTTCAAAACTTCTATCTTTTGACCTATGCAAAATTTAGGGCACGAACCTGCAAATGTTTATCTCTCGATTTATTCTGGGTAATTTCAACTCGCAATGATAACATTCAACAATTTATATCGTAAATAGCTTTCTATCAAGTTTCCGTATGCATAAATATTTGTTTAACAATTTCCTTACTTATCTGGTTGCGCCGGCTAGCTTAATTATTAAATGAAATGATTATTGTTATCAATTATCAAAAATACTTTCAAATTGATTTTCTCAAATGTATATGTAATTTGTATGTTTCTTTGAGATTACTTCATTTAGCATTAAACCATGAAACCTTAAAAATGCACAAATGGTTTGTTTACAATAATCAAACAAAAACAATCCCTTATACTAACACTTACTGATTATTATGATTTCTCATATTTATTATCCTCTAACATGCACATATAAATTCTATATCAACCGGGAATGAAAATTGATTTATCCAGTGTTGATCGTTAAACCATTAATTGAGGAAAAATAAAACACAGAAACGTTTTCTTTATTACACAAATTTATCAGTCTACTTGTAGATACCGAGGAGTCGATTACTTCGCGGATATGTTGCTGGCTCTGGAGTCCTATTTCTTCGTTAATATCTTCTCAGGAAATCCGTCGCTGATTCTGTACAATTTTACTCCGTTCTTCGTCAATTCATACGGTTACAATTATCTAGTTATACTTATAAGTTCTAACTTTCACAACAAAAAGCACGCCATAACAAAGGTAATTCCGTAAGGTGGGCCGTTTGGCTATACAATATTTAGGTTAATATGTTCTATTTAATTTAATCCGTAATCTTCATGGCTATTATTTTTCAGTTACAAATTTATTACACTAATTCGATTATTGTAATTTATATCGTTCGTTCAATACTCAACTATAATCGTTGTCGAAATCAATATGCACAAACACGTTATTTTAAATTATTGCGTCAGCTTTCTCTTTATCTCCGATTTAACAAAATTCCCACTCTTATTCACTTTAACCTTTATCTTTTAATAAGGACAGTGTTCTTTTTACTTCCCTATTATAAACTAAATAGCTTTTACTTTGTTTTCTAATTTTAGAGGGCAACGTGATTACGTGACTATTACAAGGTCACTCGCTCTCTTTCTCTAAAACCCCAGCAAACACTAAAAACTATAAGTAATTCGAACCGCATTTTCCCTTCCTCCCAGAAATCATTTATGAATCCGTACTTTGCCGCGAACTTTAAATGTTTTTTAATTATATATGTACAAGATATTGAAGTAAATTAAAGATTCTCATATTAAATACATTAATAAATAAACAACAATCACTTCTTATTTTATAAACTACCATATAACTATAAAATATCACTTAACATAGCGCGAAATTTGAAAATTCTCTGGCACCCCTTACAAACTATATACAAGTAAATACACCCCTGATTTTTTATTTTTGTTAATTTTGGTTTGTTATTTTTTATAATATTTTTGCTATATAGGTAACTAACTGCTTTGAAATTATGCTGCCATTTTGTGGGTGAGTTATGTATAATAATATCTGTATGCGAGGGTTTATGGAAAATAGAAGAATCATGTTTATTATTAGTTTTAATGATTGTAAGATGTAAAAAGTGAATTGAGTTATTCTCTTCAATTTCTCTTGTAAATGTAACGTGTGTAAGACATTGATAAAGTAGAGGAATTTGGCCTAATTGTCTGTTATAAAAATTAGCGGTGGTGTGGTTGGTGGTTGTTATATTTTAAAAGGTAAATTGCACCACGGTATAGCTCAGTGAGGTACAAACTTACTGTAATTGAGACCTCATTCGTCAGGGGTGAGGGAAGCAGAGATTTTTTCATAGATGTAATCAGTATTAGCATTTTTTTTTATTGGACGCCACTCAATTTCTAGGTTTGATAATTAAAATACAACAAAAATTGAGAAAGGTTGTATCTCAAAGCATAATAGGTCATCTGAATAAGCACTAAACAACTGTATTTATATGTATATTTAATAAACCATGTATATTTAATAAACGAAAATGTCTGATTAATATCAGCATACAATATTTCTCGTAAAGCCTTACGATCTTAAAATTACTAAATTAAACACTGTGCATAAGCTTACAATCTAGGTTTACTTAAAATTCAAAATGCAATTTGATCAACATGTATTCAATAATGAAATGTGTATTGACCTATGTCAACAAATTACAGTTGTGATAGGTTATGAACTCAAATGTTTTTTTATCTTAGGAGCAGGACCTTCCTTTTTTAAACCGTATCAAAATAACACTAACTGGTTTGTTAAACTGCACTAAAAGGACAAATACTTACTTGTACGAAATAAATATTTTAATCTTGCCTTAAACGAACTGTAGCTTGAGACCTTTCATTTCCAATTCCAAGACAAATATACGATAATGTAGAAGTGATTTCCATTTGTATTTAACGTACAAATGAACGAAACATAAACGTACGGGAAAGCACTATAACTTTCATCTGTCTTCAACATAAAAATAGACGAACGGTAGCATATGGTAACATTAGCACAATATGGTAGCATTGGCACAAAATGTTGACCTACAATAATGGAAAGGTATAAACAACTAACGCAGATTCAAACGACGAAAGTTGTTGATATAACCACGAACGCAGGATATGTGTAACAGCATATGTGATTTATGCAAAACAAAGGTATCTCCATTTATGTTCATAAAGATGACATTGCATTATCATCGCCATTTTAACAAAGTAAACGCAGGATATGTGTAACAGCATATGTGATTTATGCAAAACAAAGGTATCTCCATTTATGTTCATAAAGATGACATTGCATTATCATCGCCATTTTAAAAAGTAAAATTCGTGACGTCATACCACACCGTTCAACGATACGGAAATTTACCAAAATAAAAGCTTTTTCTTAAGATAAGCGGTTTCCTTGTTCCTACCTTGGTTTCGTATTAAATATAATATATAGAGAATGTAATTATAAAAGGGAATCAAAACTTAAAAAAGGTAACGTCTGAACTGCAGGGCATAATAAACGGAAATACGTAATTCGCGTTGCGCATAGAACAAAAATCGATATCTAAAACATTCGTAATTATCTAGACTGAAGAGAAAATACTGATATAAAAGATTTAATTATTGAACGAAAAAAGGAATGCTTAAAGATACTAATGTAATGTAAATATATTTAGCAATAGTAATGCAAATTTCGAAACTTAAATTAAGGTAATGATAGACAAGAATTGACACGTTACAGTCAGTGCCTATAAAACAAGTTAAGACGTCATTCACATATTTGTGCCAGTATAAGAAATATTTGTATAACAGATGTGAACTAATTGTGTTTTTAAATTATTCCTAAAGATTTCAGCCAACAAGGGACTTAAGGTGTTCCCACATATTTGTGCCAGTATAAGAAATATTTGTATAACAGATGTGAACTAATTGTGTTTTCTAAATTATTCCTAAAGATTTCAGCCAACAAGGGACTTAAGGTGTTCCCCATTATTAAACAATGTAAATTACATTATTAAACTTGTTACGGTATAAACTCGCAGTAAAATGGGATAACAGATAAAATTGGGAATTTTCTCGACTGCTCAGGGGTTGGGGTGCATAAGATGTTAATTAATTTTGCACACCACAGGAGAGTGTACCATACATAAGTTAAAATAGGGGTTGAAGTCATCATAAAAACCGGAAAGGGGCGCCAGAGTATTTGAAAAGTATCAATAGGGGTTGATTTGCCTAAATACGTAAGTTCACAGCTTGTCTAGATACTCAAATCACTCACTTACATGTACGTAATCACAGGTGGGCCTGGGCCTGTAAATCTCCGCTACACCTGAAAGTCTACAAATATTCTCGCACGCTTATTTAAACTAATTGTGTGCCGCAACAGTAAATAAAAAGCAATAATCACCCTAAATAAATCAATGATTGTCGTTACGTTACTTCATTTAATATGTCTGATTTTCAATGAAACATATATAAAAAAAAACTAAGAAATTTACTTTACTCTAAATCTACAACCAGGAAGGATATTAATCAGATCGCTATAAAATATATTCAAATCCATAAAACAAAGAATGCATTACCGCAACAAACTTTAAATACTACGTGACAATATATAATTATTCATAGCGTTGTCGAAGTTCGTGAAGTACTTTCTCAAATAAACACCAAAACTATTGACGTTAATTCTATGATCTCATTAAAATAATACAGGTAAAACAAAACTCGCAATTAGATGTCGTATAACATCTGGATTCACATCTAATTAAAAAAAAAGTTCATAATTCAAAAAACATATATTATGTTAACACCGCCGTCAAATTACCACAAAAAAAAAATCCAGTGTAATCACACTTAATCAGATTAACTCGATAAATTACTTATTCGGCAATGGAACTAACTAGTCGCTACCTCGGCCTTTTCTAAAAATTGTAAAATTTTTGTTCCCCGTTCAACAGAACAGAGGGTAAGCATATAAATTTCGTTCATACATTTTTTTTAAATAATATTCATCACCAAAACCTTTATGTACAAAAACACTCAAAACAAAGTTGTAATTTCGGAAGGTTGAATACGTTCGCCATAAAATTCTACACTAAAATAATCAAAGTTGATCAACAAGGAATCGTATTCAATCTCATGTACATGCAAAACAAATAATGCATAAAAAATACAGAAATTGTGTTAACATTCGTCGGTCATGAAAAGAAAATAAAACTAAAGTTTACCTTAATTCTGGTTCAGTCCCCCATATAACATACGATACACCTAGAGACGACCTGCTGGTTGACTTCCGTGGTGGCTATAATAAGGTAATGAGTGTGGTAGCTACGCTCGAACCCTCGTGAAGGATATCGGTGTGTCGATTGAGAATGCCAAATTGCGGTCGATTATCATCCAACTTAGTTGTACAATATATTACAGTTTATGTATTTACACTTTATTTACAATCTTTACTTTGCCCAACAGATCTACCTAATTCTTAATGTTATTCGTTAACGTTATACGAAAACTTATTTACAACAAGTTAATTGTTATCGTTGATTTGTTCCGAATGAAAGCGATTACTACTCCAGAAGAATATGAATGCAGTAGTTATAACACATTACACTTCAACTGCAATTGCACTAAGTCGTTACGGCAATTGAAACTCGTGATGGGTGAACAAATCAACAGATCCCTGCGAGAGTTAATGTGGAAGGAAACTACCCCTTTTCAATCACCAGGAACTAAGGAAAACCTTCTTTCACGGGATTGCTTCATCTGCCGCCCGATAACGTGTATACGCCTAAGCGTCTGAACTATAAGTGACCTATAATTATTCATTATACGCCACATTGGTTTTTTAATTTCTAATTACACTATTAATTGACAATTAATTAAATATTAACTAGCCTATCATAAAAAAAAAATCGCTTAAATTTTTCAAGCGCGGGAAAGCGTCAGTTCACTTTCTGGAATGCTCGACAGAAATTCGCTTCTTCTGAAAACGGCGTCGATAGATTTCCCCGCAGCCCAACGGAATGATCTCGTGTAATTTGTGTTTACTTTGGTATATATTGTAGCCCATATAAATTATTCCTCTGTCTGCTATGACTAATTCAACAAACTTGAAACGGTAAACTATAAGTGAAAATATTTTCGGCGCCGAAATCCAACGATATTGCATCAACTTTACTAAACAACAATTGCGTTTTAATTTTCAAACCTTAAAAATTATACGATATACTGATCTTAATTTAAATTTAGTTCTAATAAAGAAATCTATTCAACTCAATCTTACAAATTCTAATAGCAAAGATACGTTAGATTAACTACATATTTATTATAATGATCAACAAAACTAACAAATTACGGCTACCCATTATTTACACGAACTAATAAGTAATAACTCTCAACAAACTAGTAAAAGGATTTCACGATTGATCGATAACAACATGTGAATCATATCTAAATTTTACACTTCCCATTCAAACTTGTCAATTAGACCAAAAGCTTTATTTCGTTTTCTAAATACAAGACCTTTAGAAGCGATTAATTTTCTTTAATTTAACAGTAATACTTTCAAATACTTTCTGAATATGTGAAAAGGAAAACAAACAACGTTTCACTCAAAAGCTTTTCTCCAAATTTATGCGTTATCAAATTTAATTACAGGAATTATGCTACGTTTCAGCTGTACGGTACTACAAAGCAACTTATAATTTTGATCAAAACGGAAAATTTTGACAAAACACGGCCACATGACAAACTCGAAATAATTTTGATCGAAACAAGCTGTAAGTGCATCCAAAATGTCGTTTTTTGTGACTAAACTAACTTTATTTTTTGTCAGTAAATCATCTACCATCAACATCAAAGGAAATTAATTTGGTATTATTAGGAAGTTGAATATGTTTTATTTTTATCAATTAGCAAGTATTAATTATGCTATAACTCTTTGAATCTACAATAATGTTCTAAAATATTTACTAGACTAGACAGTTTTACTGATGGTGCTCAGAAGAAAGATACTACCGGTCTTTTAGGGAAATTGTTTTTATGGAGCTTTGTTAAAGAATATAATCTGATAGCCTGCGGGTTCATTAACAGTAAATATATTTAAAAAATAATGGTCATTCTTAGATACGAATAAACGCATCATATTTTCGCAGATATTCTGGTGAATTTTGTAACGTGTAAAAATCGATATTGGAATGTTCTCGCATCAATTTCATAGTTTTTAGCGGTGATTGTATTAAATCGATATTTGGTTTATTTATATCGACTTCTCCATTTACAATAATTACTGTATTAAAATTACCGTTGTATTGACAATTAAAGGGTTTACATTTAAAGCTTTACTCGATATCTGCTTTAATAATAAAACGATCAAATATCTTACGTCTTTGTATGTGCGGGAACAGAAATCTAATATCAAATGTTGAAATTGATATAAGTGGTGTCATCTAGGGATTCCTACGGTTTTCTTGTTTGTTTCAAACCACTTTCTTGAAGGTATCTGTTGCTTTCGTGGAATTACCGTTAGAGGGCAGTGCAAGGAATATTTGATTACAGAAATCTTTATTATGTACATTTTACACAAACTTAATTTTGGTGACAATGATCTTTTTTCTAAATTTCCGGAAAAACCGTTCTTCAGTTTGTTTGTGGGTAGCATTTTAGCTGAGAGTGATGATATTTCTTTGAAAAGTTTTCTCTTTTATTTATTTTTGCCATTGGCAGTTCTATAAGAGAAAATTTAATTTGAAGTAATTCGTTATGGTGTTCAGTGCAGTACAGTATCAAGAACTACTACTCGCTGCATATTGCGGATATATAAAGAGCATTATTTTCACTCATGGGTAAGATCGTTCCTTTCCGTAAGTTGTTGGTAATCATACAATTTCTTTTGGCACTCGCAACATATTAACTAAAATAAATCGCTATTACCAAAGCGAATCGTTAACAATATTCGTTATTACACCATTATAAACTCGTCTAAAATCAAAAGAGGTAATAAATGATTAGAATCAGTTCCCACTTACTTATATTATTTTATTGTAGCTTTTATTGTCTGGTTGGATTCAAAAATCCAAAGAACTTTTATTGTCTGGTTGGATTCTTGTCTCTGTTTGTCGATAACTATCAGCTGCTGCGTTGTGTGCTTCTGTCTGTCAATATTTCTATTCCTGAATCGTTGTGGGAATGATCGTTATGGCGAGGATAGCCTAATCCCGTATGTTGGCAATGGAAAGTTTACCGGACATTGTACCACCAGGTTCATTCCCAGCGTATCGTGCAGGGTATTAATCGTAACCCCTCGGCAAAACCATGTCAGAACATTCCGTTTCAGCATGCTATAAGATTATGTAAACACTCAATCGTAGTAGGAACTTTTTGTGTTGTACCCTGCCTTCTGTAGGGTCTATATGATATATAAAAACTAAAAAAGTATGTGTCATGTAAGGAGAACGATAAGGTGTTAATGCTATTATTGACAGCTGTCGTTTAGAGTTTAATTGGATTGTCCAACGATCATATCCTATGAATTACTATTAGGTCACTCACTGTATCGCAATATTTATGTAAATTTAGATAACGTTAACCATCGTGTGGAGTTGTAATTAAATGCCAAGGATTTATTGACCCACGTACTCCATTAAATCCACAAGTTACATATTACGATAACGCTAGGCGGCCATTATCATTGCGTGGCTGCTTAGTTAATTACTGCGTGCGCTTACGTTTTTTTACTTGCGCAGTAGCATTATATATGTCATGCCAGTTGTGTTTTGTAAAAGTAAATGTACAGGGTATTTCGAAATATTTGAGCCGGATATTGTAAGTGTTTTGTTAAATGCATATTTTAGCTTTAGGAATATATTTTTGTAGATGTAATTGTGGGGAGAATTAATATTGTGAAACAATGGCAAGTTTCGGATTTTAATAGATATTTAGTCTGTTTGTCTGCGAGAACAAATTTTCCTTTTTAGGTAATTGCTGAAAGATCTTTCACCAATCTGATAGGTTACGATAGGAGAGAGAAAGGAAAAATAATAATTTCCTTTCTCGTTGCTTTTCCTTCAAAGCTGGTGGCGCTCAAACTTTACTTCTCCTCATCGCTTTTAGTAATAATATTTATTTGTGGTTTTCTCACTAACCTAACCTTATTAGCTGCATTTAATCACTGCTCCAAAACCACCCACGCCAACAAAGTGCTCTGCGGTCATTTGACCGTACGGCTGAGTCCTTAGCCGTGCTCACCAACTCCCTTTTGTTTTTTTTTCTGTAACGTGGTAGGTTAGACACGTTGCAATTTCTCCAATTGAATGAATAATCTCGAAGCTGTTCAGTGGTCTGAGGATTGCCAATATAAACCCTTCCCTTCAAGAAGTCTCACAAAAAATAATCTAGGGGTGTGAGATCACAAGATTTAGGCTAATTAACTTCAGCTCTTCAAGAATTATGAGCAAATTTGACCTTTCGATTTAAATTTCCCGCCTTTTTTATTACTCTTTATTAAGTTTTATGTCATAGTGACAGATGTTGAGAGAAAATTTGCGATTAGTTTTAATTTACTCATCATGAAACGATTTTTCATTGAAGAAAGAATCCGGGTCTGTAGAAATCAACAGACAAAAAGTTTACAATAATCATGCTCGATCAGTGCGAAATATTGCTACAGTACGTGATAGTGTTGCTGAACACCCGAAAATGTTAATGCGTAAACGTTCACAGCAAGTTAATATTACACAATAGAGTGTATAACATTTTGAATAGACATCTGGATTCAAGAGCCTACAGGAGACAATTGACTCAAGAAGTGAAGCCAACCGATCACTTGTCACGTCGTACATTTGTTAATTGTGCCTTAGAGAAAAAGCAAGAACACATCGATTTTCAGAAAAAGTAACTGGGTGGTGTGGTTTTTGGGCTGGATGCGTGATTAGTTAGTAATCAATCTGGTGACGCCGTTACTATAAGCGGAGCTCGATACAGGACAATGACAAATTATTTATAGAATTATTTGAAAGGTATGGATGTTCAGAACATGTGGTTTCAACAGGATGGTGCCACTTGTCACATTGCGAATGAAACGATCAATGTTTTAAGGGAAAGATTTAGTGATCGAATAATTTCTCGAAGAGCTGAAGTTAATTGGTCGCCTAGATCTTGTGATATCACATCACTAGACTATTTTTTGTGGGGCTTGTTGAAGGGGAGGGTTCATGTTAAAAATCCTCAAACCATTGAACAGTTTGGAGATAACATTATTCATTCAATTGACCAGAATATCTGCGAAAATGTGATTGAAAATTTTGGAAAAAGAATGTTAGCATGCCAAAGGAGCCACTTGCAGGGTATAATTTTTCATTGTTAATCGCAACATTCGTTCTTTAAAATGAAATAATAAAGTCGTTACTTGAAATATTTGCAGTGAGTTAATTAAATCGGAACGTCAAATTTGGACACCCTTTACTTACGAATTGATCTGAAAATTAAAACATATTCAACTTCCTAATAATACTAAATTAATTTTTTTTGACGTTCAAAACCTTTTTCCATCGCTCCCCCTTCACGAAGTTATTAAATTGGTAGATGATTTACTGACAAAAAATAAAGTTAATTTAATAACAGAAAACAACATTTTGGATGCACTTACATCTTATTTGGATCAAAATTATTTCGAGTTTAATCACGTAATTTAGACTTACAAAGAAGGTTTAATAATGGGGAACCCGTTAAGTCCCTTATTGGAAAACCATCTTCATGAATAATTTAGAAAACCCAATTAGTTCACATCTGTTATACAAATATTTCTTTTCGGTACTGGCACAGATATGTGAATAACGTTTTAACTTGTTTTATAGGCACTAACAAACAATTAGGCCAATTTCTCAACTTTATCAATTCCTTACATAAAAACATTAAATTTACAATAGAAATTGACAAGAATAACTCAATTAACTGTTTAGATCTTACAATCATTAAAACTAATAATAAACATGAATTTTCTATTTTCCATAAACCCTCGCATAGATATTATACATAACTCATCTACCCACTCATACACTCATAAAATGGCAGCATTTAATTCATTTGTCCATTGTCTCTTAAATGTCCCTCTTTCAGAAGAAAATTTCAACAAAGAACTTAACATAATAAAACAAATAGCAGTCAACAATAGATATCATTCCCGAGTTACTGACAATTTAATAAAAAATAGGTCTTACAAAAAAAGCAATTAAGTTAATATACCCGAGTATAAACCAGATTACTAACCATAATTATAAAACGGTTACGTATATAGGAAAACACAGTATCTAAGAATTTTTCTAAGCATAATATTAACTTAGCATTTAAAACCAATAACACTTTAGGAAAAATTATAAGGAATAGCAAAGCAAAATTAGCAAAAATAAAAATTCAGGGATATATTTACTAGATGTGGTTCGTGCCCTAACAAAAGTCAAACAGGTCGATGTTTTGAAACTAGGATACGAGAACATAAAAGGAGTCATTTAAATAACAATAAAGATTCGAATTACATGCACATTTAATTAATGAATCCCACTTATTTGTTGATAATTTTAAAATTTTACATCAAGAACCTAAATCACGTAAATTAACTTTACTAAAGTGTATTTAACTACAAGGCGAACTAAATGTAAACACAATCACGCGCTATTCACGTGATCGACAGAAAGTGCAACGAAAACATTAAACATGGCCGTATTAAAAGCTAAATATATCAACGAAAACATTAAACATGGCCGTATTAAAAGCTAAATATATTGATCAATATTTATTTAACAAACTATTTGGTCTTAAAAATATTCTTACAATTATGATCCTAATTGTGATGAACTAGATTCTTCACCAGCATCAGTATCATCATCGTCAGCCAGGTTAATGATTAGTGACTCAATTTGAACCTCAATTAAGTTGTCCAACTTCCACATTTTAACCACGACTTTATCGATTACGGCTGAACGCATTTTCTCCATATGTCAGCAGTTATATTTTTCAAGGCTTCATTAAAATTGGAAGCTTGTATTACGCCGAGCTATAAAGGTTTTAGTATTAGCCCACATTAATTCTATTGCATTAAGTTCGCAATGGTATGGCGGCAAGCGAGGAACGGTCTTATTTTGACTCGCGGTCAATTCATCAACAACATACTTTTGGTCATTCGCCTTGCGTTGTTTAACTATTGCCAAAAGTTGGACCTTAAGCATTGAGTCATTAAAGTGAATGTCTTTGGAGCGCACCCAGTTTTGAATATCCCCTTTTTTTAAACCACTTGTTGGTATTTTTTCAAATCGCCAAGAGTGGTATGGTGCATTATCGAGTACTATCACAGAGTTTACTTCCAAACGGGATAAAATATTTTCAAACCATGTTTCAAATGATTCCCCGTTCATCTCTTCGTGGCAATCGCCGGTTTTCTTTGATTCGAAACACTATAAACTACCCTCGACAAATTCTTTTTCATTGCCAATATGGCAACGATTAGCCGTTTTCCTTGCTCTAAAACATATATTCTGTGAATATATATATATATATATATATATATATATATATATATATATATATGTGTGTGTGTGTATATATATATATATATATATATATATATATATATATATATATATATATATATATATATATATATATATATATATATATATATATATATATGGGTTTTCCACGTAGGCGTTCGTTAGAATTTTATGTGGTTAGAAACAATTTAGAAATCTGAATTTTTTGACTTAAGGGTTATTTAAGATTCTCTTTCATTCTAAAATATTTTCAAGGTCATGTTACTTCCGGTTATACCGGAAGTCGCCAATAAATTCCTTATTTTAAATGGAACACGCTGTATGTTATTTTATTTTTGGATTCTTGGCAAAATTTTTTCAACTGTTTCTTAGATATCTTGATTTTAAAAAATTTTGAAAGATGTAACCCTATTTTCAACACTGCTTGTCTTACTTATGTTTGACTGATGGAAAGTGCTTCTGGAGTAGACAGAAGCATATGAACTATACTTTTGAAATACTCATTGACAATTGATTTATTCCATACATGATGTTCAAAATTTGATGAACTATTAAACAATTTTCAAAGTTGAAAAACTTTGTTAATTCAAATGTGACACGCTGTAACAACCTTTTTTTGTGTTGTATTAAATAATACTTTAATTTTAGATCTTTTATTCATTTAGTAGTAAATACAAGAAAAGTTTTTAAGTTTTGTAGGAGGTAGGCAACTTAAATTGCATATCCTAATAGTACATATTTTTTAAGTGAATACATTTCATAAAGATTTATATTTCCCTTTCCTTAGAAATGGTATTCTGATCATTCAAAAACCGCGCAATGCGTAATAACTAGTCTTTTCTCTTTTCAATTCACTTGCTGCTAAATGTAATAGCATGAAGCATGTAGTTGTGGGGAATTTTCCCTAAATTTTAGTGTAAAGTGCCATCGGTAGATGGTAAGTTATTTTTTTCTCATTATAGTTAAAACTAAAGCCTTTGTTTTTCTTAGGCACTTCTCTTTTTTTTTGCTTTTTTACTTTTTACTTTTTACTCACTTACTTATGTAATGGAATTAATTTTTAATTTTTACTTTTAAAGTACCACTTTTATTAACTACCTTATTTTACTTGGTTTACATCATAAATCGCAATTTTTTTTACATACTAAAAACTTCAAAGTGATGCATTAATTATTATGGATTCGAATTATTAAGAATAAATTATCAAGATAATTCCAGTGGGGTGTGGCTGGTAACCTTAGATCTGGAGATTGCACCACAATGATGCTATAATAATTTCATCTAGTTGACCGTTCCGTTTCATGTGTCACCAGCGGTAATAAAATATATACAGAACTGTTCAAAGGTATGATTTTGTAGTAATTAACGAATAGATTTAAGACCTTTTCCATTACAATTGGTTATTAAATAAACGTTAGTGTGTCTTGTAATTTTATTTTCATTTTGATTAATGTTGTATTATTATTAACAAACTTGGTTTAGCTGTTCCAATAACGTATATTTAAAAATAGCTTGGCGCCCGAGGTATCATTTTATTGTTTTTATTTACATTACATATTTTTCTTATTAATTAAGTATAAGTGAAAATAATTAAGCAGATGGGAAGCATGCAGTATTTCAGGTATATTAATTAAACTCAGTATATTAGAACTCTCCCTTATCTTAATTTACCGATTGAGCCAACGGCAGTGGCGTTTTATTTATTACATCATCGCTTTTGTTTTAATGTTATAATTTGGGCCTAGTTATAATGTTATAACCCTGTATATTATTGGATGAATAGATGCAGCATTTAGTTATGCATCGTTTGGCTATAACATTACCTATACCTATTATCGACAATTTTCTTGTTAATTAATATTTTCTACTTTAATGTGATTTTTGACAGAAACTGAAATGTTTTTCAAAAATAAAATGAACTTAATTCAAACTACACAAATTCTATTTTAATAAAACAAGAAGATAACAAAATTGGGAGCATAATAACAAATGAAAAACATAAAACAATTATTTGAACATAACTAGAAGAAAAGTGATAAAAAAGATAAAATGAATCATTACAAATGTTCCACACGACCGCCAATTTGATTTAAGCATTTTATAACTCGTATAACTCCATATTTTTTATAAAAGCCGATAAAATTCCAAAACTGCAATCTAGTGAGCCTTTATTTTGACACGCATTAAAACATTGTTGTTGATTTAATGTCAAATCAGTACAATTTAAGTGATTTTGTAATTTTTTAAGTATTTTTTTTAAGTACTGTGTATAATGGAATGTATTCAAGAATATTCTAACAATGGTTTATTAAATTTGTTTTACACGCATGGTGAATGTGGACGAATTGTTAGGCGAACATGCAGGTTGTTTAACGAACGGTATCCACACCTACCATAAATGACACCTGGAAAATTTGCAAGAATTGAAGCTCGATTTATTGCAACTGGAAGTATAAGGGCAACTCGAACGCATTTAAAGCCAGTAATAGATAATGATGTTAACGAGGTGAACGTGTTAGCTTATTTTCACGCTTATCCACGAACTTCAATTACAGCAGCTGCACTGGATTTAGATATTTCACAAACATCAATCCACAGAATATTAAAGAAGTATAAAATGCATCCTTTTTCGGTAATAACTGTGCAAGGATTACATCTTGGTGATCTGGTACGACGAGTTAACTTTTGTGAATTTATTCTTGTACAAATGACCGAATATCCGAGATTTCTTCACAACATTATTTGCACCGATGAATCAAAATTCAGTAGAGAAGGAATTTTCAATCGCCGAAATAATCACTACTGGGCACAAGATAATCCTCATGTAATAAGAGAACGTAATCACCAGTTCCAATTTAGTTTTAACGTTTTTTGTTTAGTTATGTATAATAGAGTGACATATTAAGTGTACGATGAAAATTTAAATGGGGCGAGATATCTTGAAATTCTCCGTGGATTTGTTATGGATTTTCTAAATACTCTACCTCTGTGTGACAGGGCAAACAGTTGGTATCAGCTGGATGGTGCTCCCGCACATTCCACTATAGCTGTACACCACCAGTTGACATTGATGTTTGAAGATCGGTGGATTGGCCCACAAGGACCTTGGAACTGGCCACAGAGATCACCCGATTTGACGCCCCTGGGCTTTTACCTCTGGGGTCGTATAAAAGAATTAGTGTACCTAGGCCAGTTCAAACTACACCTTTTCCAATTTTATACGAGAAAGCATAAGGTTAATTTGAGAAAGTATCAATAGTATTTGAGAATAGTCAAATGTATTTGAGAAAACAACAAATATAGTTCAGAATAGTCAGTTGAATTTGAGAAGGCATCAAATGAATTTGAGAGTAGTAAATTGTATTCAAGAAATGGTCAAATATATTTGAGAAGATATCAATTGAAAATGAGAAAAACAAGATCACATGTATAACATAGCCTGCTGCTGCTGCTGTGAACTCCATATTACAAGTAATTAACATAAATTACATCAATATTTTCTTTCAAAAGTGCAAAACACATCCACTACCGGTACAAACAAAACATAACCTTATTTGTTATTTAAAAAAAAAATTTGTTATTTATTTGCAAGTGAACAAACAATACAATAATCATAACACCGAACAGCTGATTTTAATTTGGATATTCTTCTCAAATACAATTTACAACTTCTCGAATTCAAATCACACATTCTGAAATACAATTAATGACTTCTTAAAATGAAATGATACTTTCTCAAATACAATTGACTATTCTCAACTACATTTGTTGTTTTCTCAAATTCAACTGACTATTCTCATCTACTTTTGATGTTTTCTCAAATACAAGTAACAATTCTCAAATACAATTAACAATTTCTCGAATAAAACTGGAAAAGGTGTAGAGAGGAATTGCTAAATCGTGTTCACAATGCATTCAATAGTATGTGTCCACACGAAATTCGGCGATATATTTCGCAAGGAGTATGTGATAGAGTTATAAAATGCTTAAATCAAATTGGCGGTCATGTGGAACATTTGTAATGATTCATTTTATCTTTTTTATCACTTTTCTTCTAGTTATGTTCAAATAATTGTTTTATGTTTTTCATTTGTTATTATGCTCTCAATTTTGTTATCTTTTGTTTTAATAAAATAGAATTTGTGTAGTTTGAATTAAGTTCATTTTATTTTGAAAAACATTTTAGTTTCTGTCAAAAATCACATTAAAGTAGAAAATATTAATTAACAAGAAAATTGTCGATAATAGGTATAGGTAATGTTATAGCCAAACGATGCATAACTAAATGCTGCATCTATACATCCAATAATATACAGGGTGTCACATTTGAATTAACAAAGTTTTTCAACTTTGAAAATTGTTTAATAGCTCATCAAATTTTGAACACCATGTATGCAATAAATCAATTGTCAATGAGTATTTCAAAAGTATAGTTCTTATGCTTCTGTCTAATCCAGAAGCACTTTCCATCAGTCAAAAATAAGTAAGACAAGCAGTGTTGAAAATAGGGTTACATCTTTCAAAATTTTTGAAAAAATCAAGATATCTAAGAAACAGTTGAAAAAAGGTATAGGAAACCCTTATAAGACTTATCCTAAAATTTTGTCAAGAATCCAAAAATAAAATAATATACAGTGTGTTCCATTTAAAATAAGGAATTTATTGGCGACTTCCGATATAACCGGAAGTAACATGACCTTGAAAATACTTTAGAATGAAAGAGAATCTTAAATAACCCTTAAGTCCAAAAATTCAGATTTCTAAATTGTTTCTAACCACATAAACTTCTAACGAACGCCTACCGTGGAAAACCCTGTACATATATATATATATATATATATATATATATATATATATATATATATATATATATATATATATATATATATATATATATATATATATATAATATCTCTTGTAAAGTTATGGTTTGTTCTACCGATACAAAAGGGGTTGTGGTCCCTGCATGAACCCATGTTTCATCAAGGTAGTGTATGGGTCTATTTTCTCTCCTACACACTTTAATTTTAGTAAGGTACTCTCTTCTCCACATTATAATTTCTTCCCTGTCCATGAACACTGTCCTCGATTTTTCCAGTTAAAATTTAAACTTTTCAAAACTTTATAAAATGTAGTATGTTTAAAATGTCGTCATCATTAACTTCTTTTAAAACTTTTTCAATTAAGAGTACTTCATTACGGGAAAACAATTAATGAACTTTTCTTCTTATCGCATGCTGATCAGCACCGTAGCTGTGCGATTTTAATTCGTTTTTGGTTCCGCAAAACTTTCTTTTTCTTTGCATTCAGAAGTACGGCTTACTCCAACCATTTCAGCAACTTTGAGTACAATCTCATTTACGGTTATTTCTTGGTTTTCTCTTGTCTCAGTTTTAATAACATTTAAAATAACTTCTTTCATTTCCACACTTAAGTGGTTTTTAGAGCGTTTTTAGCTAGACTTAAACCCTCCAAATGTTCAGCTTCGTCAGTGTCAGACATCACACTTAATTCAGTATTAATAACAACAAATAACCACAACACTAACAATAATTAACTTTCTATTTCAATAAAGTATTAAAAATATAACAATAACAAGACGAACCACAACGATAAAGTTTATTAAATACATAAATAAAAAGTTTGCCTCGAGTAGGTTTTGAAACTACGACCTGTACTTTGCTAGAGTACCGCGCTAACCTACTGCGCTATCGAAATACAAGCCCCAATCGATATAAATTTTGTCTTTATGTATGTAGAACTGATGTAAATTCTAAATTTAATGAGATAACAATCTAATTACTTATAATAATGGAATGTGAGCCTGCAATTTCTCAAGGATTCAGACATACCAAAGCAACTTGACTAATACTAAATTATTATAAGTTTTGTTATAAACGAATAAGTTCAAAAGTAAATATGTAATTAAAAATTATTGTTAATTTTATTAAATACATAAATAAAAAGTTTGCCTCGAGTAGGATTTGAACCTACGACCTGTACTTTGCTAGAGCATTTAAGTTTACAAACATCATTAGGTGATTGTTGTAATAAGGATTGAATGAGTATCAAGTAATACATAGTACCTATTTTAGTTGCAAAATTTACATTTTTGCTTCAACAAAAACAACGAAGACGATCGATAATTCACACCACGTTCCAAACAAATTTTTCGACTAGTTTAAATTTGACGACGTACGAGATTAATATAAATACGCGAATCAGGTGATTAGAATAACGTACAGTAGAAGTTTTCTTTTTTATTTAAATACCGTCATAAGGCATTGTGGTTATGTGATTACGTACTAATTTGGTTAAGAGCTTATAATTTACACCCTAATAAGCACACTTGCAAATGTACAATTAAAAACAAGCTGTGCGCAAGCTAAAATTTAAAATTGACTGTTCAAACTTGTGAAATAAGTGAAAGAAATTTAACAGTTGCCGGTTTGAAATTAATCCTTGCTTACAAATATAATTAAAAAAAATTTTTTTAATTATCTTAACGTACCATAAATTCAAGATATACATAAATTAAAATAAAATATCTGATGTGGAACAACTTACAGACCTCCATCACACAATGTGGAAATTGAAAGAAATTTAACAATAATATTTTTTTAGGTTAATTATCCAACCTCTCGTTTAATACGTTCATAACGAAAATAGGGAACATTGTAAAAATAGAAACAATCATCTATGTCAGATAGATGTTTAAAATTTCATGTCGGATAGAAGTTAATAGACATATCGATGGTAACTTGAAAATACAATTTCAAAGCCGCCCGTTACTATCAAAATACCTATAATACTGTTTAAGCGTTTTCAATTATATTTCATCAATTTTTAATGTATTTTCGCTTCGCAGTAGAATACTTTACATAGAAAAGTTATCTGAAATTAAATTATCTTAAGAAAATATGTCTTCACAATTTCTTATAAAATTAATCGTTATTCACATACAGACACGCACGCGCGCTCAAACACACACACACACACACGTACGCACGCACGCACAGCACGCACGCACGCACCCACGCACACACACACGCACGCACGCACGCACCCACACACCACACACACACACACACACACACACACACACACACACACACACACACACACACACACACACACACACACACACACACACACACACACACACACACACACACACACCACACACACACACGCACGCACGCACCACACACACACACACACACACACACACACACACACACACACACACACACACCACACACACACAATACACACACACCACCACACCACACCACCACACACACACCACACACACACCACACTCACCACTCACACTCACACACTCACCTCACACCACACCACACTCACACATCACACACTCACACACCACACACTCACACACACACACTCACACACTCACACACTCACACTCACACACTCACACACTCACACACTCACACACTCACACACCTCACACACTACACACACACACACACACACCTCACACACTCACACCACACACACACACACTCACACACCACACACCACACACACACACTCACACACTCACACACACCACACACTCACACACTCACACACTCACACACCACACACTCACACACTCACACACTCACACATCACACACTACACACTACACACACACTCCACACACCTCCACACTACACACCTACACCACACACACTCAACCACACCACGACACGCACACAACACAACACACGCACACACACCAGCACACCACACACTCACACACACCACAATCACACGCCACACACCACACCACCACACGCACACACCGCACACGCACACGCACACACAGCACAGCCTCGGAAAAGCCATAATTCACATTTAAATTCACTCTCTATACTATCCAGAACTTGAATCAACTTTTATGAAAATTTCCTGTGTCGATGATTTTTCTTTCTCCACAACTGAACACCATTTGCCCTTGAACACGCATTCAAATTTAGTAACTACGTAATGTTACGACATTTATACAAGCAAAAATACACATATATACTCCTTTCTTACACTTTAACACAATATCAACATGTCATACATTCACTCACTCACACGTTTACAATCACTTTCAACCCAGATTCTTTAGCAACCAGTAGCCAAAGCCCAGAAGCAATTCGGAAGCCCTTACCATTGTCGTCTCAATACATTATTTTTCAATCAGATTTAATACTTTCAACATGAAAATCTTTATCTAACACTCAAATATTGTTTTATATGACACCATGCTTTAATAAAATTCCAGTGGTGTAACATTTACACCAGTTTACATTCTGAATACACAAAAAAATTTCTGGTGCAAACTCCCTCATTTACATCCAAAATAAAAACACAAGACTGCTTATACAAGGTACGTCAAAATCATCTTACAGTCCTTGGATCAAGCGAACTTATGTGCAAAGCCGCATTTAGCCCTTGTAACCTTTTCGTAAACAGAAATTTATTAGGAAAACACGTTTTTCCGTACTATCCATTTCGTTTGCATATCGATACACCTTTGATTTGACAACTTGACACCTACATATACAATTTTCACTATTAGAGGAATACTGAAGATGAAACATTCAATCTGTGAAGAGATGATGCTTATAGTAACTACGCAATTTTCAACGTATCTCCGAATGTTTTACCCTTACCTTGAATTTTGAAAATAAATAGTAAACATTAAATTATGAAAAAAATGATTCGTAATAATAGTTAATTTTATTACTGCTAAATGTTCAAAAATCAACCATATTCAAGGTAAATAGCATAGACAGAATATTATTACATGTTAAAAACGATTCTCGGACGTTTCGTTCCAGGACGGTTCGTCTAGAACTGTTCGTCCAGCGGACGGTTTGTCCAGTGAAAAGGACCTAACCTACCGGCGAGTAGTAGCCGGCTAAGTCAATGCCGAAGTATTACTTTATCTAAGGGATATTGTACTTTTATGTTTTTTATTCAAACATTTTGTTAGAAATGGCCATAAAATTTTTTTAGTTGGACGAACTGTCCTTAGGACGAACCGTCCGGGGACGAAAAGTCCGAATACCGTTATAAACTACGCTTGTTTACAATATTGGTTAACACCTTACTAACCCTTATAGTATTTTAAATTATTAGCATGGTAAAGTTTACTGGCAAGACACTTACGCACACTGAGCGCACGCGCACACGCACTCAAGCACGCACGCACGCCCATACATCTGTACACACGCATAAGCGCACACCTTGCACGCACACAGTCACACCTGCATACTCGCACACCCGCACACATGCACACACGCACGCACCTACGTACGGACACACGCGCGTTTTGTTCAATATTAGTAACGCCCTGCTGACTCTGATAATATTTTACATTATGAGCCGCTAGGCGAACCTGTAATATCATAGAGGCAGTTCATACACGTACTCGTCCACACGCACACCCGCACGCACGCACATATGCACACACGCGCATGCACGCACCCACGCACAGTCGCACACTCAAACATGCATACACATATACACACACGCACTCACCCGCACACTCCTCGCACGTACACATACACGCACACCTGCATACCAACACACACGCAGACTCACACACACGCTTACCTGCACACCAGCACAGATAGATTTATACCGCCTTCTTAAATCAAAAACCAGACTGACCGGACTAATTTTGATCTCTTGTCAGGAGTCTAAGTTTATCTGTCCAGTACAAAAATTGTCCCCGTGGGTCATGAGAAGGGCGGCTCTGTAGTAATTATACATACCTCAAGGCTGCGCAGTTATAAACCCGTCCTCATATATTTTACTGTCACCTTACTATTTTGAAAATAAATAGTGAACATTAAATTATGAAAAACACGTTCTAATGAATTATTATTAATTTTATTAGATACATACATAAAAAGTTCTAATCAAGTATTAGTTGCTATGTAATTTACCACATACACATTAAACGATTCGTAACAATAGTTAATTTTATTACTGTTAAACTGTTAGACAGAATATTATTATATGTTAAAAACTAGGTTTGTTTATAGTATTGGTAACACCTTACTAACCCTTATACTGGCAAGACGTTAGGCGAGCCAATAATCTCTTAGACACACACACACACACACACACACACACACACACACACACACACACACAGATATATATATATATATACATCACACTGTAAAATAGTGGTAATGGTAATCGTATAAGTGTTTTAAATAATTTAATAAAGAAATAAGTGTAAAATAAATGAGTGTAAAAATGTTCTCATAACAAATCGTTAAACTAACTGGAGATACAAACCATTCACCAAAAAGAATGCCTTTGACTCAGTCGGTAAATTAAAGTAGGGCCGATTCAATCTTTTGATTTGCTTAATTACCACAATTTCTGCTCGATTACTTCCAATGAACATCAAAATAATAACTTCCATGCAATACTAATAAAAATGATCTCGGATGCCAAGTTATTTTTTACTTATACTCAGAATAACTAAACCGAGGTTGTTTATAATGAAAATTTTATCAAAATGTAAAAAATAAAGTATATAAAAACTATGTTTATTAACAGTTAAATTAGGGTTATATAAAATATATCTTAAAAATAGCCTTAAATTACTAAAAAATCATTAAACATAAATACCTGTTCGTAAAATTTTGTACACAAACCTTTTAATAACCTCTGGTATCTAAACGATTACGGAAATGTAAACCAAAGGTGATGTCATCTTTGCACCAATATTGCGCAATATCTTGAAATAATGCTTTACGTTGTAAACCACCAAAATGGAATTTTATTTCTTATAAATTTCTCTTCTTGAAATTGAATAAACTAATATTTATTGCATTCTTTTGAAGGTTCAAAATAAATAATGGAATCCACATTCAGATCTGCATTAAAAGCAAAACGCCATCATAAAATGAAAGCGTGGGTAACAGTACAATTAATCGTGCAATCAAAAGCGGTAAAATTAAAAGTGTGAAAGTAAAAAAAAGAAAGTGCCTGAAAAGAGCAAATGTTTTAATTTTTAGTATTACGAGTTAAATTATCTTACCATCAAATCAATGACACTTTTCACAAAATTTAGGGGGAAACCCAAAAAAAAGCTTCCTGCACCCTAACGGCGTACCACAAGAAGTAAGAAAAAAAATGGATGCTTTAGGATGTCAGATGATGATGACGCGTTGCGCGAAAATTTTTGCGCAAAGAATTAAGTCAACGATATGAGCAGAAAAAATAATTTAAAGAAACCTTTAAAAAGATATGCGCTTAAGTTACACCAAAATGCAAATCAAGTTGCCTACCTCATATTTACAAATCATTAATAAATAAAATTTTCTTATATTTACAACTAAATGAATGAAGAACCTAAATTATGACATAATTTAATACAACTCAAAATGGGTTGTTACAACACATGCACTTACACACACTGAGCGCACGCGCACACGCACGCACACACACCCACACACAGAGCCTGTATACCCCGCATTCCCGTACACCTCACACATGCACACACACACGCACGCACCCACGCACGCACCCACGCACGGACGCACGTGCGTTTGTGTTCAATATTGGTAACATCTTGCTGACTGTGATAGTATTTTTCATTATTAGCATGGTTTACTGGCGAGACGCTAAGCGAGCCTGTAATCTCTTAGAGCCAGTTCACACGAATGCACGTACACGCGCACACTCGCACACACGCATGCACGCGCTCGCGCAGGGATGCACACTCAAACACACATACACATATACACATACGCACGCACACTTCACGCACGCATACACGAAAGCATACACGAACACAAGCACACAACCGTACACGCGTACACACCCATACATGCGCACACACACTCACATATGACGGCAGCACGCATGCACACACCTACACTCGCACACACACACACACACGCTTACCCGTACACCATCACACATTGATCTATACCGCTTTCTGAAATCAAAAATCAGACCTACCGGACTAATTTTGATCTCCTGCCGGGGCTTATGGCTCCATCACAAAATTGTCCCCGTGGGTCATTAGAACTTATGCGCAAAGCAGCATTTTAACCCTTCACTATTAGAAGGATATGGAAGGATGAAAGCTTCAGTTTATGAAGGGTAACTCATTAGTAACTATACATACCTCAAGGTTGCGCAGTTATCAACCCGCCCTCGTATATTTTACTCTCACCTTACATTTTCAAAATAAATAGTGAACATTACATTATGAAAAACACATTATAATGAAGTTTTCATTTCTATGTAATTTACCACATACATATTAAGCGATTCGTAACCAACGTTAATTCTATTACTACAAAATGTTCAAAAATCAACCATACTCAAGGTAAATAGTATAGTAGCAGAATATTGTTACATGGTAAGAACTGCGATTGTTACTTCATATGCATTGCATGTTTCCTTTAAAGGTTGAAAAGCTGCCGGTCGAAAAAATACTATTTAACATTCTTATTAAGTTTGAAACTTAATTTATATGATGTAAATTTATTATATTGATACCTAACTGTGCAAAGGTTCTTACGGACCTTCCAAAAATAAAAATACGTATATTTGGGTGTTTTGTTTAGCGCATAACATAAATAATAAGAACGTTTTAAAATGGCCATTCAAATTTTTTCCAACAAACCACCTAAACCATTTAATATAATTTATAGCTTAATATTTTTTAAACGCGAATAAAGAACCAAATGCAATTATAACTAATATTCTTAAAAAAAGCGTCTGCCATTATAGGTATTAGAAATGAGAAATCCATTTCCTCCAGATTTATCGTTGTGGTCAACGAGGTGGAAGTTAAGGTCTAATTGGACCATATGTGCCCCCACAAAAATTCCTCCCGAAGGGAAATTAGATTAAATAAAACGTGAACATATATCACCAATATTACATTTATCGCACTCCTCCTAAAACTCAACTCGTAAATTCACCCTTCGTCCCTCTTTACATTTAGTTCGTTCAACTATTATTTTTTAACAGAGAAGAATGAGCGTAATTCTTTTAAAATGGATAAAAGCAACTTCGACCTACTTACTAACATGGTCCATTCTATATAAAATCTTTTCCTTCTAGAAGAAAAAACAGTTTTATACTTTATAAAAGTTATCAGTAAAACTTACCAAAAAGACATTTGTTAAAATCGAAGAAGTTTACTTAAATTAAAAGTATAAAGTTATACTTTGGATGGAAATTGTTTTGAGTCCGTGGTCATTGTAAAGCTTTATGATTTATGAAAGCAGTTCTAGATAGTAATTTATTTCGGAAAATTTGCAAGGAAAACACATTTGTCCCCTATTTCAATTGCCTACTAAATTTTTATCGAATATAAAGGATTACTCTCATTACGACTTTTATTTTCAATTAAGTCGAATTCGACAAATTCCTTAGCTTTCTCTACAGCGTTCGTGTTCGTTATTTAACGTCTAAAATCAATCAACATTTTCAAACCATTCTTCATTTGGTTCTTTTATTTTTTTCGAGTTTCAGTTCTATATTTCTTTTTAACGAATAGTCTTTCCTCTAGTCTACATTACGTTTGTTGAATTGCCGATTTTATCGTTACCCTCTAGTTTAATGCGTTTTAGCACTTTGTCATTTTAGTCCTTTCAAAGGCGCTCCCTCTTACATCTTTGTTAACTTATTTTTCTGTAAGCATTTTATGAGTTCATTGAATCTGTTTTATACAAACTGTTGTTATTGCAATTTTCTTTGAAATGGACGTGACAACCTTTTTATCAACACAAAACCTCAATAATTAAATATTTAGATTAGAAATTACTTAGGCGTATTTGTTGGAAAGTCTGGATATGCACAATTGTACAATCATACAATTTATACATTAACCTTGTAACATCCTCCAGGTATCTTGAAAAGTGTAATTTGAACTTATTTTCAAGAACAAAACAATCGCTAAGTGATCTATCTTGACTTGATTGACAATAATGTTACTATTACTCAAATTGATTGCTTGCCTTGCATGGACTTTCCTGACAATTAAAAGATTAAAATTTATTTACAAGTCTATTTAGTTACTCAAAAACCTCAAATCTGACCAAAAGTGGCCGTCTAGTGGTAGGTACGTTGTGTTATCTGAATTAGATACTATTGTGGGAAAGAACCACCAATAAAACCCAGTTTATTCATAAATAAGTACTTGCACAAGTACATTAATAAATCAAATAACACAAAAAAAAACAATGAAAGGGTTAAATATATAGCAAAACACCATTAAATCAGGTTAAAGTGCGTATAAAATTATAACATTCAGAGAAAATGAATAAAAAGCAATTTATTTACACAGAAACACAATAATAGAAAAAAACCCATTTAGTCACACCCACAATTGCGTCATAAGTAATCAAAATAAAAATTATAATACCAAACATGAGGCCCTTTAAAACCAATGCCAGTCTTTAAGTAAATAAGCAAATAAAACAAAGTAAATTACGGTACATATAAAATACAGCAGTAAAATTCCACAGGTGATAATAAGGTAAAGGCGAGGACAAAAGAAAATAGGCAAGGAATTTACATATTTACATCATTGTTTAGTGACTACTAAAGTACAAAATACATACGGAAACTTACAATGAAATATATATATATATATATATATATATATATATATATATATATGAATAGAAAGTAGTTCGCAGGCAAACAATTCTACTTAAACAAACTGACACAAAAACACTCATTAAAACAAAACCTTACAAGAGTAATTTATAAATAGATCCTAACATCGTAACCGATATATAAGTTTGAGTGCGTTAGAAAAATACAGCGCCCCTTTCTCAAGTTACACATTCATCTATACAACAATAAAAACAATAAAAATAAAATTCGAGGTGTTTAATGGTTATCTGGTCTCGGGAGTGTGTACCCACTTGGCAATTGCCTTTTACAATTAATAACCAGCGGTATCATGTACCCGTTCACCAGCCCATCTCTACACAAATATAAATATAAACAACAAACAACAATGCTAATTCACACAAATACCAGAGTGAAAGAGCCCTGTCTTGTCTTTTATTTTAGCAGATTTCAGATTAATGAGCCCGCGGGCGAATAAGATACCTTTGCAAGGGAATGTGTGATTTTTATATGTTATGTAGGCTTGTAAAATGATTTGCTGTGAGCTTTCATCTATACAAAAATACCTACTTACACTTGAATATCTATTCCTTTAATTGATCACAGACACAAATCGTTAACCTAGTCGTTTTAACCTCAAAAAGGGTTACTGTTATTTATAGATTAATATTTGAAGAACACATTACAACTAACACTCGAAAGAAAAGACAAATTAGTGTTGGCTAATTCAAAAGAAAATGTGCAAGCATGAAATATTTTAAAGACAAACTGTTTACAATGGGACTTTCTAATTAAAACAAATCAAAGCGTCCACCTCAACCAAAATTTCAATAGCAACTGCCTTCCCCTTTGGTTTTCGAGTGAAAACCAAAGGGGAAGGCAGGTCTACTCCCGAAAGTCAACCCCCGTCTTTGAAAAGTGGTAAAAAAAACAAGAAACATTAATTTACGTTGGAACAGTTTCATATTAATTATTGCACGACCTCTTAATTTTAAAGATATGCATTCGTCCGTAACAAACACTTTATTTAGGTCTCGAGTTTCCAAGTACCAAACAAAGACGTCTTTGATTGCAGCGTGTACCGTTAATAATTAATTACTAACCAGTGACATTTTTACATCAAGAAAGTGCGCATCCAATGATTCGTTGCACTACCTCACTAAAGGCAGTTCAAGCGAACATCTGTTTCTATCCTAATGTGTTTTTTTAACCCTTACTCAAATATCAATTACATACGTTCCTACATTTCTTACATAAAAATACATTAAATAAAATATTCCGCAAACATAAACAAATTACGACGTATCATCGCGATATTAAAAATTTACAAATTATCTTTCCTATCGCGGTGAGAATGGCAATTTGACAAACGTTTATTACAATAATAAAATGTTCTCGGTCCGCTACCTACAAAGTATTTGAACAGGGTTGCCCAGCAATGACTAAAGATCCCACTTTAAGCACTTTTGACAATGCTACGTCATATACCCAAGAGGTGATGTTAGAACAAGCCCATAACAAAATACTCGCTCGTTCGTTCCAGTCAACCGTTGATAATAGCTTAGCTATTGAAATAGGTTCGGTGTATGTTCGAGATATGGAAAGTCATATATTAATTGATATTCCTCAAAGCAAAAATTGTCAACAACGAAGTTTTTTAATAATTGAAGAAAATGAAATGTGTGCATTAACGCTTATTAGGCATTCTATATCACTAAGACCCACTACAGCACTTGAAGATAGATTTCTTGTATCTTACCGAGATAAACGATGTACTGTTACAACCCGTTGGTAATAATTTTAAGTTTTAATATACGTATAATAATTATATCTAATACTAACATTATTACCGAAGGTAAAAACCACTTTGGGTGTATTCCTGCTTAAATTGCGACCTCTTTGAAATTAACCAATGCTAAGTCATATACAGGCCATTGTTTAAGGCGTACAGCAGCAACTTTCCACTCGGACGAAGGAGGTAACACAGAAAGTTAGATGAGGGTTGGAGGCTGGAAGAGCCTACTTATGTAGACAATAGCAATCACTCTAAATTAGTGAATGCTTCACTATTGGCGGGTATAAATTAAATTTCACGATCTACAGTAGCAGAATATAGCACTGCTTCAAAAAATATGGCAGCTGGTCCTGTTTCAAGTGGAAATAATAAATGTTCAGGCCACTTCGAAAATTGCAATTTTTACATTACTAAATAGTTAAACAAATAGTTGGAATTATGGATGTACAGGGTCCACCAGTTAAGCGGAAAATTTTGAAATACCCAATTTTTTCAGAAAATGTTTATTACCAAAACTTTTTTTTACAGGTTTGAGTAGAGAAAAGTATGCCACTTTCCATTTTTATGTAAACACTTTTCCAATCTACATTGAAAATTTTACATTGCTCGGCGGAGCAGGACAGGTTGAAGTCGTCCAATTTCTTGTGTAATGCTTATTGCTAATTCTGGTAAGGGTTGTGGTCTATTACTATATACCCTGGTCTTCAGAAATCTCCAAAGGAACAAATCACATGCTGAAAGAACAGGGGTCTTGCGGGCCACGAAATATCACCATGTTTGGAAGTGAGTCGACATAGGAAAATTTCCCTTAAAGCAGTCATAGACGCTAGCAGTATAACTTGTAGCCCCGTCCTGCGGAAAATGTCCGAAAACCTAGATAACTCTTCCGCCACAAATGATCTGATCATGTGTGTAACGGTTTGCCGTAACAGTTGTGGTGTTTCCTCTATCTTCTTGGAAAAAATGTGCCCAATAATACCAGACGATGAAATTGCACACCACACTGTAAGTTTCGGACTATGTAATGGCTTTTGGTGTATTTCTCCTGGGTTTTCGTCATTCCAATAGCGACTATTCTGCTTGTTTACATATCCGTTTAAATGGAAATGTGCTTCATCTGACATAAACATGTGGTGAATAAAGTTTTCATTACCATGTACATGCCGCAATATTTCTTCGCTGAAAATCCTGCGAGCAAGCCTATCACCATCTTTCAACACCTGGGCGACTTGACTTTTGTAAGGGTGGAAAGATAAGTCTTGATGTAAAATTCGTCGTAACGACATGTCGCGAATGTTTAGTGCAGAAGCATGTTTCACTGCAGAACGCAGTGGAGACTACGTGTTAATGCTACTCGTACTCTATCAATGTTTTCCTCAGTTCTTACAGACCTTATTGCCCCTTTATGCTTCAAGTTTAATGTCGGGTCAGTTTCTTCAAATTTTCTTACCCACTGTACAATTGCATGAGCGGACGGCATACTTCGATGTCGTGAGTATTGAATTACGAAACAATCGTTGTACCGAAGTCACACACTCACCATTTGTATAAAACGATTTTACACAAAACGCACGTTGAACGCCTGACCACTCCTCCGTCTTTCTGTTTAAATGTCAGTAACTATCAAACAGTAATCAAGTCATGGAAACATTGACTTTGGAAAAAAAAATTTGGCCGCAAAATCTCTTGATCTTTCGGCGTCCGACTTTTCTGCGGATTTCTGAAGAGAGTAATAGATCACAAACCTTACCGGAAATAGCATCGAACATCAAAGAAGAAATTGAGCGACTTGAACCTGTCCTGGTCCATCGAATGACCTAAAATGTGGAAGAGTGTTCATAAAGACATGCTTCCCATTTGAGCGGAAACATTTTTATGACATAAAATGGCTTATTTTCCTCTACTCAAACCTGAAAAAATTGGGTACTTTAAAATTTTTCACTTCACTGGCGGACCCTGTATAATTATTAGATCTACGGTTAGAATATTTATTTTTTGACGTTTAGTTATTTGACATGTTTATTTGATGTTAATAAAAGTTTCACCAAATATACTTTGTTTCCATATTATTCCCTAGGACATTATATCGCTTCTAACATGTTTGATGGTAGGTGCATTATTGGCAAATAACACATTATAAGGACATTAAATTAATTCTCCTGATTTTTGACTTTAATTCGCGGTCTTTTGGCTTGCTTGAAATTTTTGATAAATTAATTGTCGCGATTTTTGTCTATTGGAATAGAACTTACACGTGATGCAATTTTTGTTAATTATCTGGAACTCTAATTAAAACAAAAACTATACGCGTCTTAATTATTTCATCAATTACTGTTAAACATGTAAAAATATTTAACAAAATTAACAATTTACAAGTAATTTAATCTAAAACACAAAAACATTGTAAAGCCTCACACATCCAAATGATCCTGCAGTCTTGTATTGTTGCAACTGTCCCGAATTCTCTTCAAACAAGTGCAAATGGTATGATTTAGTTTATTCGCTGGACCGGTGTTTACTATAAGTGCACATGGTATACATGCGTGCCTCGGTAGCTGTTTAGAAACGTATACAAGTATCTTGCAATAGTAAGGCGTTTCCAACGGACACATTGCCTCTTCAACGTTATGGTTTAAACAAATATACGCTTGTGACTACATTTTTAATTATTTAATAGACAACCAATCTGGCCCAAGTACAGCATTGGTTTGCTGAGAAATTCTAAAAACTGTTGTTTTTTGCTACCCTTAGCACAGTAGTGTCCTTATCAGCTCTTCTTCAAATCGTTGTTGAATATATTATAAGAGGGAGAGGAGAAGAAGAAGAAAAGAGGAGAAGAGGAGAGAGAGGAGAAAAAGAGACAGAGAGAAGAAGGAGAGAGAAGAAAAGAAGGAAAGAAGAAGAAAGAAAGAAGAGAGGAGAAAAGAAGAGGAAGGGAAAGGGAGAGGAGAAAAGAGGAGAAGAGGGAGAAGAAAGAAAAAAAGAGGGAGAAGAAAAAAGAAGAAGAAGAGGGAGAAGAGAAAGAGGGAGAGGGAGAGGAGAAAAGAGGGAGAGGAGAAGAAGAAGAAAGAGAGAGGAGAGGGAGAAAAGAGGGAGAAGAGAAAGAAGAGGGAGAGGGAGAGGAGAGAGAGAGAGGAGAGGAGAAGAGGAGAGGGAAAGAAAAGAAGAAAGAAGAAAAGAGAAGAAAGAAAGAGAAGAGGGAGAAGAGAGAAAAGGAGAAAGAAGAAAAAAAGAGGGAGAAAAAGAAAAGAAGAAAAAAAAAAAGAAGAAGAAGAAGAAAAAGAGGGAGAGGGAGAAAAAGAAGAAGGAAGAAAAGAAGAAGAAGAAGAAAAGAGGGAGAAAGAAAAAGAAAAAGAAAAGAAAAGAAAAAAGAAGAAGAAAAAAGAAAAAAAAAAAAAGAAAAAAGAAGAGGGAAAGAAGAAAGGAGAAAAAAAAAGAAAAGAAGAAAAAAAAAAAAGGAAAGAAAAAGAAGAAAGAGAAAAAAGAAAAAAAGAAAAAAAAAAAAAAAGGGAAAAAGAAAAAAAAAAGAAAGGAAAAAAAGAAGAAAAAAAAAAAAAAAAAGAAAAGAAAAGAAAAAAAAAAAAAGAAGAAAAAAAAAAAAAGAGGAAAGGAAGAAGAAAAAGAGGAGAGGGAGAAAAAAAGAAGTTTTTTGTGCGTTGAAAACGATTATGTGGCAGATTAAGAAACAAAGAAACGAAGGAGTTGGTGAGAATACGTAAAGAGGAAGTGATGGCTGTGGAAAAAGAGAAAATGCAGAATGAGTTTGAGGGAAACAATAAATTCTTCTGGAAATGTGTCAAAAATACGAAACGTGGCCCAAAACAGAACGCTGCAGGAGTGATGAATACGTTGTTTGACAACCCTTTATAAATATATCTACTGCAAGGTTTGTGTACTATTTTATTCGCAATCAGCCAATGTTAAAAATAACAATTTACTAAAAATTCTGAATAATAAATATCCTGATGTAACAAATATAAACCAAAGTAAACTGGGCGTGAAAATAAATACATAAAGTTGTAACTATCAAATTGCAAAAATGTCGGATTTGTCGAAAAACCTCTAAAATCTAATAATGCTCAATACGAGTTAAGTAGTTTTAGTTAGTTGGTTATTAAATATGTTGTACGTCCGTTGATTAATAAATAATATCAAATAACAACACATAATTTAATTAATTGTAATGATTATAAGGCTCATGATAGTTATGAAACTCTCACAACAGGTATGTAATAATTTTCGGGATATGTAATAATTATTCCCAGCTAGTTTCAGTAATAATCTAGTTTCCAGCTGTTGTCACGTCATGAATTGACAGATTACAATATGATTGCGAATAATAGTATATTACATAATAAGTGTGGTAAGTAGCCTATTACGCACGAGTGCATTATTACGCTCGCGAAGTGAGATTATAGTTATTAATGATATTAGTTCGATATGAACGTCATAATGGAACGCGTGTAAAGTTAAACCACGAGGCGTTAGCCGAGTGGTTTATTTACACAAGTTTCATTACGAAGTTCATATCGAACGTGTATCATTCAAAATTTAATCTACGCCAGTCCAAATAGATTTTCTTTGCATAGATTCGATTTGTTTACAATATCAGAAACGTTTTTGTAAATAAAAATTCAAAATTATTAAGTGGCCATATTAATCGATGTTATAGTAACCGCGCTTGTTGATTGTTGCAATTTTTACGTTGACAACGTCATTATTTGCGTTCAATTTTGTGCTTTACATGAGTTTCGCGCACTGATGGACTGAATTTAACAAATTGTACAGACTTTATAATTAATGTTGATAATAAATAAATGTTGGTAAAGATTTTATAATGAAGTAAAAGTTGTAACTAACTTTCTTTTTGCTTGTTTTTTATTTTAAAATTTGCGTGTTATTATAAGTTCATAATGACACTGGGTGCTATTATGAAGGCCATAATTACACCCAAATGAAGATGATAAATATGTCATAATGACACTGGCGTAGATTAAATAAGTTTATGTATTACCTTTGAACGTTTTATATACGCACCTAATTTAGTAATGAACGATTCTTTAAAATATAAATTACAGAATTTTCTAGTTCTTTTCAATTCCCACATTAACAGAGCAAAAATTTTAACTAACTACTTAATTGTTGCTAAAGAGTTAAAATGTGATAAGTACGATAAACCTGGTCATACGACGTATATGCCGAAATACAATGCATTAACCTTAAGGATCGTCGCAGAAAATACTTGTGTACAATTTGTTCAGGTAACAGATTACAAATAACTGATTTAATTAAAATTAGAGAGGATAATGAAAGAATGAACATAATATTCGATCTCGTCACGGGATTAGTGAGCAGCAAGGAGCACTAGACTTTAAAATTAAAGATTTTGAAGACAAAAAGCATTATTAATAAAATATCTCCCATGTCATTGGAAAATGTACAATCTTATAGTCTCGGTCGCTTAAATTCTCGTCTACGTCCCATTAAAGTTATTTTAAACAGCAAAGAAGAAATATTGTTGGTTCTAAAAAATAAACACAAGTTACCACCGGATTGATTCCAAAATAATTTTGTATTCTGATGAAACAATAATGCAACGGGATTACAAATACAAAAAATTGATACGGCAAATCGAACAGGATCTAAATAATGGAGAAAGGAATTTAACAATAAATGATGTACGTAATGTGTCAACCATAGTCACCAAAACACCAAAAAACTAAATAAATCTAAGGATAATAAACCTCTAACTCGTCACCTTAAATTTAATTTGCAAAATGTACGGCATCTAAGATCAAAAGTTAAAAGTTTATTTACGTATACTGTAAATTGTAATTATGACTTTATGTTCGTTGTTCGCATTAATGACTGGTATAGCTGATAATGAGTTATTTTACCAAAATTTTAGTATGTATCGCTGTGACGGTAAGTTTGTGCTAGTTAATAAAAAATGGGGTGGTGGAGTACTAATTGCATTAAAAAACCATTATCTGTGCGATCAATTGGATATGGGTTTTATTACTAATGCTATTCCAACCATTGATATCGTAGGGGTTAAATGTGTACTTGAGTTCGATGTCCATATACCTCCAAATATTGCAATTAACTATTTTGAATTATTCTTTGCACTTCTTCTACTATTTAAATAGAATTATAATATTAGAGTATTTTAACATTCCATTTTCATTACCTTCGACATAAAGGATAACAAGCCTACAGTAATGTGTAATTTTTTAATCATAGTTAAACATAACACTCGCCTTAAATATACTTACTAAATACAAAAAATTCTGTTCAGATTATCCACTACAATGAATATAAACGTCTTTGTAAATTGATAAAATCGCAAATATCTACTGCATGTAAGAACTATATCTTTCGAGTTGAAAACTCTGGGACATCCAACCCTAAGTATTCTTGGACTTATGTTAATTCTAAAAGAAGTATGTCTCGTATTCCGGGCAAAATGAAATATTTGGATAAAATTTTTGTGAAACTAGGACAAACAATTGAAGCATTCAACCAATACTTTACTAGTATCTATTCTTTATCAGATATTAGGAATACTTCTTATCTTATCTTAGTGCTAACAACTTACTTACAATTTCTATGCAAACAATTTTGGTAAATGAAGTATCTTTTGCAATTCAAGAACTGAAAAACGCAAATGCCACAGGATGTGATCAAATTCCTACTTGTTAAATACGGTATTGTGCTAATGTGTTTGCAGAACTTGTTACGAATATATAACATTTCAATTCAGACAAACTTATTTCTAAGCATTTGAAAGTGGCAAATATTTGTCCCATCTTAAAGAATGGCGATTCCAGCGATGTAACGAATTATCATCCAATCAGTATTCTGAATAACATTGGAAAAGTGTACGAACCGATTCTATATGCAAAAGTGTATCCAAAGGTTAAAACATTGATTTCTACATTTCAGCATGGTTTCATGGAACAGAGATCAACGGTGACTAATTTAGCATGCATGATTTATTTTATTTCTGCTGTACTGGGTGATCGTGCCCAAGTTGATGTAATTTATACTGACTTTGCTAAGGCCTTTGACCACATTATAGATGCCATTACCTTAGCTAGATTGAAATATTTTGGTTTTACTGACTCTTCAATATCCCTGATTTGATCTTGTTTAACACAACAGGTTCACAACAGGTACATCTACCATTGAACCAACTTTTGGTCTGTCTGAAGGGTGTAACCTAAGGCCTCAACTATTTCTATTATTCATTAATGGTCTCGTCGAAAAAATAGGCTGCAGAGAGTTACTTTTTGCCGATGATCTCAAAATATTTGGTGTATATCATCCGTCGAAGGATGTAAGTTTATTCAACACCAACATGACACAATACTGTGTGTTTCTAACCATTTCTACTTAAATATCATTCTTAAGTGCAAAATAATTACTTATACCAGAAAAATAAATTCAATTAAATTTAACCATACACTTGATTCTACAGAGGACTGAGGTTGACAAAAACTTGAGAATTCGTTTTGACAGTGAGTTATCATTCAATCATCATATTCATATGCAAACTCGAGCTTCTATAACTACGTTTGGTTTTATAATGCGTAGTTGCGTAAGTGCTTTAAAAGTTAATTTTATTCTCTAGTTCGTCCAAAGCTTAAATATTGTTCTCTAATTTGGAATCCTGTTTACATTAACCAAAAAATCTTATTGAACGCGTCCAAAGAAAATTTTTATAGCTATTAGTTTTTAAAATGGACAGAGTGCACCTCAACGAAGCTATCGATAACCATTGCCTTAAATTTTATATAAGCTTTTGCACAATGAAATTTATTGTCACTACTTTAATTCATTTTCAAGTTCCTTCGTATTCTTCCCGATACCACAACACATTGTATTATCCTACACGAAAACAAATATATTGTACAGGGTTCCCCATTTTAGACTATACAATTTAAAAGTCGAATAAAACTTTCTAATCAAAGTAAATTAACTTTTAATGGACTAATATGTAGCTTATTCTTTGGGATTTATGACTAAAGTAAATAACAATTCAAGTTTTAAAGATCATGTCTTCCAAATGCCCTCCTTCGACTTCAATGCATTTTTGAATTCTAAGTTCAAAATGTATCATCACTGGCGAAGCAAATCTCCATTTATTCCTGCAATTTCATTTCGAATCTGCTCCTTCAGCTCCGGAATTGTTGCGGGACGACTTGCAAAAACTTTTTGCTTTCGGTATACCCAGAGAAAAAATCGGGGCCGTTAAATCGGGAGATCTCGGGGCCAATTCAAATTTCCAAATCGGGAAATTATACGGGCGTCAAAAAATCTCGCAAAATTCTCATAGTGTTTCTGGCTGTGTGAGCCGTTGCTCCATCTTGCTGGAATAATATGGCGCCATTTAGTCCTCGTCTAATTAGTTCTGGGATAAGAAACGTTTGCAACATGTTTATGTAGCGTTCGGAATTAACTGTAGTAGTACGGTTATTTTCATCCTCAAAAAATAAGGGCCGTTAATTCCAAATGATGCTACACCGCACCAAACAACGACTTTTGGACTGTGGAGGTTTTTGGTAAACAGTTCGTGAGGATTTTCTACTCCCCAGTATATAAAGTTTTGCTTGTTAACAACACCGTCCAAATAAAAATTTGCTTCGTCGCTAATTAGCAAATTATGAATTTCTCCACGATGCTGATGTAAAATTCTTCACAAAATGTCACCCTCGCTCCTTTGTCTAGATCACTGAGGTTATGCGCCATTTGATATTTATAGGGTGAAATTGTATATCTTTATGCAGAATTCTGTGGAGATTTCCTTAGATATTCCTAGGGCAAGTGATTGCCGATTAGCCGATCTCTTAGGACTTCTTGTAAAGGCAGCTCTCACTCGTTCAATATTTTCAGGCGTACGCACCGTTCTTCGACGCCCAGGTTTTTTAATGTTTTGCACAGAGCCATTTTCACGCCAATGACGAACCCACGCCGCAATTGTAAAGCGTGTTGGTGCATCGCCCCTATTATTGTTTCCAAACTGCCGTCGAAATGCACGCCGAACTTCTTCAAATGAACCAGTTCTAATGTAGACTTTCACAGAAAACACACGCTCTTGAATCGAATAATTCATAATGCAATGAAAATTGTTAAACTGGAGCAATTATATCGTTTGCGTATAACGCATATTTGACAGAAACACTTAAGTCGTTGTTTATAGACAGGCGCCTCCTTGATCTTTAAAACTTGAATTGTTATTTACTTTAGTCATAAATCCCACAGAATAAGCTACATATTAGTCCATTAAAAAGTTAATTTACTTTGATTAGAAAGTTTTTATTCGACTTTTAAATTGTACAGTCTAATATGGGGAACCCAGTGCAAATGTCCTATTTTTAATTGCGTGCGACTGTATAATAATTTGCCAAATCCTGCAGACATTAATGCCTGCACGGGTTCTAGGAAAGTTCGGAGACGAAAGAGTCAATGAGAATGATGAACGCCTGGTGAATATCTGTGTGAAGAGAAGCCTGTTTGTACCTAATATGCAGATGGAACAATGGTTGGCGATATTGGACGAATGGTCAATGCTGGAAGGAAAGTGATTGGAAATGTGAACGATAATGATAAACGAAAGCATGAGTCTAGCTGTGAAACGAGCGTGTTTGTCCCAACAGTACTGTATGGAAGTGAGACATGGGTATATCAAAAAAAGCACGAAAGAAAAATAAATACCCTGTGCATGAGATTCCTCAGAAGTGCATGTGGTAAAACGAGAAGGGATAAGAAAAAGATTGAGTATAATGACGGAGTGTGACGGGGAAAGGACGACGATGGATAGATATAAAATTAGTACATTACGTTGGTTTGGTCTCATTGAGAGAATGAACAACACAAGATTAATGAAGCAAATATGTGTGGGTGAGGTTACAGGTAAGGTCGGGCCTAGTAAGCCGCGTAAAACTTGGTTGAATGTAGTACAATGTGTGATAAAAGAAAGAAAGATAAGGAGTTTTAAAAATAAAAAGACATGTCAGAGACAATGTGTGAATTTTGCGGAAGCTAGGAGGTATTGCAGAGATAGGAAAACATGGAGAAGCGTTGTGAATGAAAATAATTAAGAAGCAGGGATTATTTTGCTACCCGGACCAAGTGTGTTGAAGTCAAGGGACATTACTGTAAGTCTCGGTCTTTAATTGTCAGGACGAGAATTTTTACCTTACCCTTGTCCGTTAGGCCAAAGATTTTCTATTCCTTGGATTTATTGAATTTTGTTATTTTGGATTTTACTGCCTTATAAACACTGGTAAAACAGCTTTGGGTTTTCCTGAAATGTTTTATTTTGTTGATGCCTCAAAGTGCATTTTGTGTACCTCTGTAATCTCCTAGCTTTTGCTGCAAGCAATTGCTTTTTGAGGTCGAGTAGTTCTACTGTTTCATCTTTTGTCAGGTTTTTGCATAGAATTTTTTTGCTCCTTTGCCTTTTTTGTGATAGGTTTCCTTTTAGATATTGTGTAATTTGACCTATTTCAGGTCCTAGTTGCGATACTTTTGTTACTAACTTACGTTTCCATCGGACAGTAGCGTTTCTAAGACTATTGTTTTTTTAATTGGGTGTTTGTTGCTCTAGCATATAGGTATAATATTACATCATCAATGGCTGGCTCAGGGTTATTGTGGATTAGGCTTTGTGTGTATATATATATATATATATATATATATATATATATATATAGCTAGTCAAAAGTCCCCTCCCCCCTTGTATCTCTTGAACGGTTTTACTTATACTAATGAAATTTGGAGGGTAAATATAAACGGATATAAGCTTCTTAACTAGTCATGACAAGTGACGTATAGTCATATATGACGTCACAGGGCCACAGTGACCAATAATTTTAAATAGTACCTTATGGCAAGGGACATCTCGTTTGAAAGGTATTAAAATTACCTATTCAGTAATACTAATTTTGTTTGGGTTTAGGTTGATTTTGATAGAAAAATTAAATAAATACTAAAATTATAGTTTAGCATTTAATTAATCAAGATTCAAGGACCAATTCTTATAGTAAATGTTGGAAATGTGCTCACTTAATTCCTGACAGTAATGCATCCTATTGCTAAACTCTTGTCGTACTAGTTCAAATGTGTCTGCGGAAATTGCTCTACATTCTTCAACAATTCTTTGTTTCAAAATGTGCATACTGCCAGGTGCTGTAGCGTAAACCTTAGATCTTAAGTACCCCCACAGAAAAAAATCTAATGGTGTCAGGTCTGGTGACCGAGCTGGCCATTCTATCGGACCACGTCGTCCAATCCATCTGCCACGATATTCTTTATCCAAGTAACGTCTTACTGCACCATAATAGTGTGCAGGAGCACCATCTTGTTAGAACGTTATTTCCAAGTTGCCGAATTCATCTAGATTATCTTCCAAAATTTCAAGAATTAACGGTTCAATTGCGTTTTGTAACATCTCCAGATACACTTCACCGGTTAAGTTAGCATTGAGAAAAACAGGTCCAACTATGTGGTTTCCCAAAATACCTGCCCAAACATTTACTTTTTCTAGAAATTGAGTATGTTTTTCACGAAAGATTTGACGATTTGTGTCACTCCAATATCTCACATTTTGTGTGTTAACGTTTCCACTGAGGAAGAAAGTACTTTCGTCACTAAAACAAATTGATTTTATGTAGTCTGGGTGTTGGACAATTTGATTGGACATATTTTCCCAGAATTCCAATCTTCGGTCGGGGTCATCATCTGAAAGTTGGTGCACCATTTTTAACTTGTATGGATGAAATTTGTTTTTAGCCAACTCCCTATGTACTGTCCTTTAACTGACTTCACAGATAGACGCAGCTTGGGCTGTAGAAGAAGTAGGATGTACTTCCATTTCTGCAATTACGTCGATTTTTTTTGTCGTCGCTAATTGTTGGTCGACCAGATCGTTTGACATCTTGAACACTACCGGTTGCTTCAAACTTCTGAAGAAGTTCCTCAAATAAGTCCTCGATATAGGGATATAGGACCTCTCATTAAAAGACGTTCCGCTTCATGGAAATTGTTTCTACATTCACCAATTATTAAGATAGCTGCTACTTTGTCGGCTACCGTACGTACCATTTTGTCTATGTAGAAACTTAAACGTCGCGTTAAAGAATAATTAAACTGAATAGTCAAGGTATAAAAACTTACCAAATTAAAAACAACGAGAGAATTAAAAAACGTCAACTTTTTTGATAATTAACCAGAGGCAGACTTTACAATCTTGATTAATTAAATGCCAAACTATAATTTTAGTATTTATTTAATTTTTCTATCAAAATCAACCTAAACCCTACCAAAATTAGTATGACTGAATAGGTAATTTTAATACCTTTCAAACGAGATGTCACTTGCCATAAGGTACTATTTAAAATTATTGGTCACCGCGGCCCTGTGACGTCATATATGACTATTACGTCACTTGTCATGACTAGTTGAGAAGCTTATATCCGTTTATGTTCACCCTCCAAATTTCATTAGTATAAGTAAAACCGTTCAAAAGATACAAGGGGGGGAGGGGACTTTTGACTAGCACTGTATACATAATGGTATTTGCTATTAATTTTCTTGTAGTATTTTAACTGGGTTTTGTAGACGCGATATATATGATCTCTCATGTGGGCCCATACCCTCATACATTGTCATCACGTCATGGAATTTGACTTGAGCTACTTCTCTGTAATATTGTGATGTATAGTTGATGAGAGTTGGGGTTTCAGAGGTATTGTAATCTGTGTTTCTCATTCGTTGGTGGTTTGAAAGAGTTGTGTACGTACTGGAATATTTGCTATAGCTAAAGTTGTTTGTTGTTATCCAATATTCTCAGCCTCTATTTTTAGATTCTCTCTGCCATGTAGTGGTATACGGTTGTTTCAATTATTACTCGTACTTGGCCAGACATTCGTTATCTGTTACTATGTAATAGCAAAGGAGAAGGCTTTTACTGATTTCATTATTCCACTTCATCCTCTGCCGAGGAATACCTGCTCGAGTGGTTGCAGGACGATTTTCCTGAAAAACACTTGGAAGCAGCTGTTGTCGATCGAATATTATCAGTTACCGAATGATCAGCCGATTGATTACCGCACCGTCCCTGATCGTGACGGTGCTCGTCTGAAACATCTTCTGCATCACTTTTAACTATGCTATATACATCTTGAGGGGAGGTAACCTGCAAGATGGTTGATCACGATTTCGCTTCGTCTCTCTGTCAGAACCTCTCTACTATGGGTGTCCCAATAGCATCACTTCTAACTTTCTCGAGATTACTGGGCGAAGTACTCGTTCTCCAGAAAGTAGGTATTAAATTTCTTTTCTAAAATCGTTCTTTCATATTTACTTAAACCCTACACGACAATTATTTGAAACTCAATATGCGTGTATTATTCAATTTTTTTGTAATAATACAGTTGATGTATTGTACTTACCACTCAGTGACATGGAAACTGGAGACTAGCAAGGATTTTTTATGAAAACTTATTTTGCAATAATTTTATTGCAATTATTACTTTATTTTTGAATTCGTCCCTTCAGAGTGAAGATAAAATGTCTCTTGTTGTTTTTCTCTCAGATGTAGTAAGAGGAATACGTTAAAATGGACTTTTAGTAAATTAAATTAAAAGTAGAACAAGGCAACTATGGCCAAAGTTTTGTAATTGGTAGCGAACCGCTAATAAATTCTTTATTGTCAAACAGGACAATAGCGACAAGAGATATAAAGATTTAGGATTAGTTGATTGTATGTCAAGGACGTAAAATGGTACCTTGACAGCCGAAAGGGAAATAGGCGGGCGGCCGAGTCTGACAATCTTGTGGCCGTAGCGTACAAAAAAATGTGTGTGCAACGGGTAAATAAATATAAATACACAATTAAATTCAAGTCAATATATGCGAACAATCAATACTAAAATTATCAGTGTGCTACAATGTGGAACAGATTAAAATTTATGTAGATACGTTAAGTAATAAAGAACATTAAATATCAAATTCCATTTTCAATTAAGTATAATTCGTTGAATTCGGTTATATACCTACATTTATTTGTATACAAAGTTACTCACACTGCTAGAAGTAATTGAGCCCGTTGCCCATGGTAACGGACGCAAAATTGCATTTTGCGGTCGCTGCGTGGAGTGAAAAATGCACTCGTATTAAATTTACCAATTCGTTTGAAATTACGAAATAAAAGTAACAGATTAATTAGTAAATTCAAATGAATCTTTAATGTGTAAGAAAGTTTAAAAAAGCTACATTTTCAAAACAAAGAAATTTTAAACAAACCGATACCAAGAAAAAGCTCGAAAGATATAGAGAAGGAATACAAAACAATACTCTCAAACACCATGTCCAGAAGTAAAAAAATTGTCGAACTGTATCTTCAGTAGCTTTTTATACTATAATAAAAGGATAAATTACTGTGTACTGTTAGCTATGGCAAATGTGTATGTCAAGTTTCATTGATTGACATTTTGAATACATTGCTCCGAGTCGTGAATGAATTTCGCTACACTTTAATTCTCCGGTTCACGGAATTAAATAGCTTTTGTCAACCTTTCAATACTTTTTGATACTGATAAATTATCAACAATGTTTTGTGGCCATTGCACAGCTTTGATACATTCCATTATTAACAGGTACTTCACTAAAGCTTTAGACTGGAAGAAAGATTCTAGAATAGTCTTAATTTAAAGGTTGCAAGTACCACAATATGAATCGTTTCTAAAGACGCATCTTGATTTTATTACCTTTTTGTTTACGTCTTTATTAAATTCTCCTTGTGTCTGATGCTAATTTTCTCCAGAATATTTGTTATTTTACTAAAAAAATTATAAAGATAACGTCTGAAATTGATTTATCTGGAAAAATCTGTCCATATCAATTTTTGCTCGAAGTTGATCTTATCCAGATGTTCACAAAAGGTCTTTAGGGTCCCTTAAAAGTACATTTCATTCCGTATTCACTTTAACTAAAAATTTATAGACCAGAGTTAATAAATGTAGTGTCATTGCAAGAGTTTCGTACTTTTTAAGATGTTATTCCTGTATTTTAGAAATAAACGCACACAATGCACGTTTCACATAAAGTAAAATTAATATTTGTTTAGCACCTAAAATGTAAAGATATTCATCATAGTCTTACCTTCCGAAGAGAAGTCAGGCTATTAGAATTAATGATATGATGTCTGAATTTCTTACCTCGGAAAAGAGTCCCCAAGGACCGCCCCTATTTTTAATTTTTATTAACGACCTCTCTGGAACCGCGTCTACAGTGGGAGAATGTCTTTGATTTGAATTTGTGTAATTGTAGTGTGAAATTAGTTAGAACCTGGGATGTAAATGATGTTAAGGACAATACAATTGGTTTAAAATTAAAAGTTAATGAATTTTTCTATTCTTTTTGGAAATAAAACGTTCACAGACATTAATTGTAGATACGTGTGATGAAATTAGGAAATATTTTGAAAATGTCACCATAGTTGTACATCATTTGAAAGAGGTGACTTTCAATATACAAATACTTTCTTTTATTCCTAAATTCACAACCCTTCTAACCCGTCATTTATTTCTTACTTATTGAAATGGGAATTTTTATCATCCTCTATATCTTTTAGAGTAAAATATTCCATAATACAATTGAAAGTATTATCAGCATTAATAAATTCTCCAACAATTCTTTAAACTGTCCTTGATAAAGTATCTATCTCCTTGAAGCAATTTTATAAGCTGAATTTCATAGATTTTCCCTTAAAGTCCGAGAGTTTTCCCCATAATTCAATTTTTCTTAATTTGTGGTAATTCATATTTTTTTTTGATCAAGATAAATTAATTTTCTTTTCTTTCTTAATTCTTCCTTCCAGATCCCCATTTTAAGTCTCTTTCTGCACGCGTTATTTTGTCATTAATACTGTTCAATTTTCTGACCATCTTCGCACAGACTTTCTTTTACTATTTTTTTTCTTGAATTATAAGTACGAAAGGCACGCTTCTTGTACGTAGGTATGGTATTTTTGAACAAACACTTATATTAAAATATTTGATATAGATCAGTATGTGACAGTAAATCCTGGTGGATAGGCAACTAGCTGACTTCTTTTTGCTTAAGGCGCGACTAAAAGGAAAACGGTAGGTAATTAACCTTTTGGATAACCTGAACCAGCCCAGTTTCAAACACAGTTGAATTTAAGAAAATTCTCGAGAATTCGGTGCAGTTGTCTTATGAAGATGTTTCTTAAATTATAATTAACGCCAACTAACACGATTATTATCCCTCGTGTCAACACTTATTATTAGACTTTACTTGCTTTTACTTCTACTTGTACTCTCAGTTTAGATCCGCCCTCTCGCTGGCTGTAGTTTACGCTTTTTCTGACAATCATACCCTCACTTACACACTCTTACTAACTCACACACTCACTTTCACTTTCATTCTCTTACTCTCACTATAACTCAGAATCGGAGCAAGGATCCCTCGTATCAACATATATTACCTTATTCTTTTTTTCTATTCTTAACCTTACCGCTAACCTTACCTCGACACTTACCCTTACCCTCACCCTTACCCTTAATCTCACTTTTACTTTCACCCGCACTCTTAATTTCACACACCCTCTCTCACCCTGTTTCACTCCCATCATCATTCTCACTCTTACTCTTACGCTCACTCTCACTTTAACTCTCACACTCACTCTCACTTTAACTCTCACACTCACTCACATTCAGTACCACCTTTTCTATCACTCTCATTCCCACTTTCATTCTCCCTCTATGTCACTCACACTCTGACTCTCACTCTAATTTTCACTCGCTCACTCTCACCTCAATTTTACTTCCACTCTCACTCTTAATCTCAAACTCTCTCGCCCTTATACTCGTTATTACTCTTACTCCTACTCCTACTTCTACTCCTGATCCTACTACTACTCGTACCCCTACTCCTACTTCTACTCCTACTCCTGCTCCTACTATTACCCTTACCCCTACTCTTACTCTTACTCTTACTCTTACCCTTACCCTTACCCTTACTCTTGGTCTCGCTCTGCTCTCACTCTCACTCTCACTCTCACTCTTACTCTTACTCTTACTCGCGTATATGCGGTTCAAGCTACCATTTATAAGGATACCTTTGTCAGTTAAACAGCTATTCATAGGCAAACGTTGCATTAGTAACGATGAGTTTGCATAAGGTGTATACTTGATTGGATTAATGACAATGTAGGTATACTAATATTTAACTACAAATATAATGTTGGTACGTTTGAATTTGATATTTTTTATCTTATAGTTGATGTTGCCTTCAATTTGTAACAGTTTTATAATTTGTGTTTATCGGTCAACTGACGATACCATTGTATGGGAGTAGAGGGAGAAGACAGTAGCTTTAATTTATGCATGAAACAATGGTTATATTAGGTGATGCTTATTGGGATAAGGTAATGTCCGCTTTTTCAGATCTGTCTTAGAAATTGAAACAAATAGCTGATGCAATTTGATATTTTGTTGCAACGTACAGAATTTGTAGATGTGTATTGATAAAAACATCCCCAAAAAGAAAAAACATACCAATTAAAGCTCTAGTTAAATCTAACAAAGAAATAGTTTTCGGTTACCAATAATTGTAATGGTTGGAGCGTTTTTCTAGCAAATTAAATGTCGTAGGTTCAAATCCTACTCAAGGTAAACTTTATTTATGCCTTTAAAAAATTATGAATAATTTTTAATTGTGATTGTTATTGTACACTGAAGACCCATTGTGTACGTTTAATACGACTTTAAGTTAAATTGCATATGTTTAATTATTGTAGTGCTGTGGTAACTCAAGGTATTTAATTGGTAAAGTATTTACTTCAATGTCTAGGAAAAATCACATCAAAGCACCTAGTCATTCCAAAAGTCAAAATTAAGATGCACCATTACACCATTATCAATTATAAGATGCCATAACCCATTGAATCAGTTTGTCTTGACAATATTTGCACATTATCAAATTTATTGTCATGATTCAAATTATTTAAGGCATGCTCAGCTACTGTAGACTTCTCCAGCTAAGTGGTTTGGTATTCTTACTCTTACTCGGATTTGGTTTAGCCTGTTTGTCATTTTCATGATTTTTATACGTTCAATGACTTGTTCTGATGTCAATAACTTTGCCCCAAGACACATTCTGCTTCGATTTTGCTTTTTGGGAATTTGCATAGCACCTTGCACAACAGAACGGTTTCAAATAAAATGAAGGATGCATTAGCAGATGATGGACCAGCAATAGCAATATCTTTGGGTGCAGGCAGTGTCAGCTAATAACCGACGTGTTACAGCGTTGTTTTCTGCACGTGCTACAGCATTATCTTCTGGTGTATGTGCCATAGGTGTGGAATGTTTACGTTATTAGCAGAATGGTCGTTCCACCTTTGCAACGATTTCAAGTGGAAACTTATTTTCTATTCCTGTCTTTTTAAATCCGTTTCGCCAAGAAATTTTGAAAATATTTCCTTTGGTAGTTTAAGGACGTGTTGTTGCGATGAAATCAGTTTCCGAACCCATTTGATTTTGCAAGTCTTAAACACGGCTAGATCGAACTGATAGATTAAATGAGTTGTATGTGGAAGCAACTTAATAATTGCTATGTTTCTCTGCAGGGCTCTTTCAAAAACTGACGTGTGTTGAATGACGTCATAAATTATGTCTGTCTTCTCCAACAGTAGGTAAAATAGTTTGTGAAAATTTTTGTCTCCATCCATCCTTCCTTATTTGCAGCGTACACTGTCCTTGGACATCCTTGGCCTTCATCGGTTACTGATCCTAAACGTGCAATCCTTTATATATGATTAAGTTACACATCTATAATATTGTGGTATTTTCCAATCACGGAGTACTTATTGTTCGTGATGCCACTTCATTTCCAGCTCCGACCACGTTCTTTGTGGATCGATACTTAAATTGCTCTCATCCAGATTTCAGACCCTTCCAGATTTGTCTTGTAAATTCTAAAGTCTTCTAAAAGCTTGAAAGATTCGTAGATGTTATATATATATATATATATATATATATATATATATATATATATATATATATATATATATATATATATACAGGGTGTATAAAATCTACCAACGTTCTATGGTTCTTTACAGTTACAGAGTCAGTTAAATTAGCGAAGTTGGGCAGAATTACATGATAATTCAAATACCGATAAGAAAATTCAACATTGTTGCCAACTTTCTAAGATGTGTGAAAATAAAGTTATAAGGGGACTTTAGATAGCTATTTTTACGCAAAATGGGAAAATGCGAATAGAAAGTTTTTTTGATAATTATTTTTCGAGCTACAACCCAAGTATACATTTTTTTAAATGGCAACTATAGGTGGCTATGGACTCATTCGATGTCTTGTTTTTTTTTGATTTCAAAAATGTATAGCTTTGTATGTTTAATATTATTAGTTAACTTAAATTATAATATTTATTAAACAAATTAAAGTGTGCGTTGAACATTTAAATAACAAAATAAGCTCATATTCTACTACTAAATTTGTGGAAACATGAAATAATGTACTAGATTATCAAAATAAAAAAGTTCTAATTAAATTTAACTTACAACGAAGAAATATAAACGAACACAATCATAGAAGTGCTTAAAAATGCCCTCCATTATTTTGAACTCACATTTGACATCGTTTTAAAATTTCGTTTTGAACTTTTAATAAACTTTGGTTTCTAATTTGTTGTGTAGCAACACGAATTTTATTTTTTAAATCGTCTAGATTACCATGTTTTACTCGGTACAACTTGTATTTAATTGCATCCCACAAGAAAAAGTCCAGGGGCCAAGCTATTGGACCTCGATTTCCTATCCAATTATTAAAATGTTCCTGTAAATAGTTATACGCAAGTAATCCATTGCGTGCTGGTGCCCCGTCGTGTTGAAAATAATTAAAATTTTGAATTACGTTCAACGGAAGGTCGTCCTAAATTTCTTCGTAAAATAGTTAGATATCTTTCGGAATTCAAATTGTATTAATTAAAAAACAGCCCAAGGAGTTTGGTACCAATAATACCGCACCAAACGTTTACCGAAAAAGCATATTGATCTCTCCTCTCAACAGTAATATGAGGATTTTCTTGGGACCATTAGATATGATTTTTTCTATTGAAGGAGCCGTTGTTTGTAAATTTTGCTTGATCGGTAAAAAGAATGGTTCTCGAGAATTGATTGTTTGCTCAACCTTCATTAATCAACAGTGTAGCAAAACGTAATCTTTTCTGATAATCTTCAACATACAATGTATTTCCTATATGAAAATGACATACCTTAAAATTATCTTGTTTCAAAATAACGTGGGCTTCATCTTTGGAAGTGTTCTCGATCGCAATTTCACGAAGAGATGTGGTAGGTTTAAATTCGACCTAAGCTAAAACACGTTAGTAGAAAAGAGACACCATCCCCTCAACTTTTTTACGTCACAAGCCCCGCCCCCTGGGACATCTTCCCCTTCAGTTTTTGTACTCGCTCACGTGGGAGGCGTATATTTGGATGGTGGGGTCGGATTCTTTTCGGGAACCATTTTCAACCCTTGGGCGGAGTTGAGCCCCTAATTTGGTTATATTAAGAGCCTTTTTGGCTGTATACCCCTTGGAGGTTAGGCAATTGCGCACACCTGCAATCTTCTATTGGAGGGTGTAAGGTTAGGCCACGCCCCACCTTTAGCTGATTGGTCGTGCGTGCACGCGCCTGCATGGTTTCTGATTGGTCCTTATCCCCACTACTCAGCCGCTGTGCTCTGATTGGAGGACTAAGTGTCTGCATTCTGATTGGTTATGGCCGGAAATTTGAAAATGTTTTTTAGTAATAAAGAGGTTCTGGTAAGATAGGTGTAGGAACTATCACTGGGACCTGGTCCTGCGCGGGAAATTTGAAATTGTTTTAATAATAAAGAGGTTCTTGTAAGACACCATATAGATCCTCAAAACTTGTTCTCGGGCCGTCGCCCCCTGCCGCGGGCCGCTAGTTGGTAATGGTATGAGGCCCTAACCTTACGTATAAGTGCAGAAACTAACTCTTGGGCCTTGGCCCCTATCGTGGCCCCCTTGGTGCAATTGTATGTGGGTTCTAACCTAGTCTTATAGTTGTAGGCCTTCGCCCCCGTCATAAAAAATTGTATTCTAATAAGGTAGCCCTAGCCTTATAAGACAGGACTTGTATCAGGGTCTGCGTCCTGGCCCCCTTTGAGTTAAAATTGATTTGTAGCGCCATCCTAGTGTGGTATAGACTAATGAACATTTTCTGTAATAGAAGTTGATCATGCACGTCTCTCTGCTTCTCCCGCGTTTATCCGTTTCTCTCTCTCTCTCTTTCGGCTCTTTCTCACACACAAACAAATCAATTAATTAATTAATCAATCAATCTCAAACAAATCATGCTCGATTAAATCAATCAGAGCAATCTCAATCAATCAACCAAAATGAATAAACAGTTTGTGGAACCAGCTTATAGTTCAAAAGTGAATACATTACAGTCTAAATTAAATATTACATGAAATAATAAATAATTTCTACCCTAATGCAATGATGCTTTTTAGATAGACAGATTCTCTTTCTAAACAGTCACCACCTATATATTCGAAAAATTATGTCTGATTTATTTGCATACACACAAAACTTTTTATAGAAACGCGTTCATTAACAGTTATAAAACCTCATTAAAAGGACTGGAAAAAAGTCATAATTACATATATATATATATATATATATATATATATATATATATATATATATATATATATATATATATATATATATATATATATATATATGTACAGGGTTTTTCACTTAAAACTCCGCACGCCAATATCTCGAAAACGAATAGAAATATTTAATTTCTGTAAAAAGTAATCAATGTATGGGGTCAAGTAGATATTTTTCAAGGTTTAAAAAATTCAACGCCTACTAAGAGCTAAGCGTCGCGACGCGTCGAAAATATAAATCGATTGCATTGACTATGAAATTATGCTCATGTGAAAGAACATGTTATCTATAAACTATTTTGTTATTTACTGGAACTTATTTATCTTACTCATTTCTGAGTTAAACTAATAAACAAAATAATTATTGCAATTAACTACATGATAAAACAAATTACTAATTTTGTTCAAAATTATGTCCATCTGCTCGAATACAACTATCAAACACTTTCAACAGATGAGCTTGGGTCACTTGTAGGAGCGCCCTTCTTGTAATAGCAGCATACGCTGCACTAATTTTGTTAATATGATCAGCCATACCTTCGATAGGTTCTTCATATACAACGTCCTTTAGGTGACCCCCAAAGAAAATAATCGGGTGGTGTAATGTCCGGGGACCTCGCCGGCCACCTTATCGGTCCATTAGTACCTAACCATCTATTGGGATATTCTCTGTCTAAATACCTCGTTACAATTTCGGCATTATGTGCAGGCGCTCCAACCTGCTGTAGCCACATATTAATTCCAGTCTCAAAGGGCACCGGAAGTGTAGTTTGAAGAAATCTTAAATAGCGGTCTACATTTAAAGTGCCTTCGTAAAAGTGAGGTCCAATAAGGAATCCGTTTAATATGCCGCACCAAACATTGATGCCAAAAATTCGCTGATTACCTCTTTCTGTAATCCAACGGGGATGGTTTTCGGACCAAAAACGAACGTTGTGTCTGTTCACGATTCCATTATTATTGAATCGACTTTCGTCGCTCCATAGAATTTTCAAGAGAAATTTTGCATCTTGGCTATACAAATCGGCAAATCTTGCTAAGAAATTCATTCTTCTAGCGGGATCACCTGGTTCTAATTTATGCACTAGTTTAGTTTTGTAAGGGCGAAAAGAGTTTCTACTAGAATTCTCCACGATGAACTTATGGAAACACCGGTACTTTCTTTTATTTTTATAGGGATATCTTGGGGTTATTATCAACCTGCTGAATTACAGCAACAGTATTTTGATCATTTGTAGTCGTCTTTTTTCTATTTCTCTTAGGTTTTACGAAGTTGGCATATTCTCTTAGTTATTACATAAACTTGTAAAAGTTTTTGCATCGGGACTCTTCTATGCGGATAACGCTGTGCGTAAACTCTTTACTTCTCTACAATTGGACCTGCATTTTCCAAACACCAGTAACACGTCTACTTTTTCTCATTGCTAAAGTGAACCATTTTTATATAATTATTGTTAGTTTTGTTTAAACCGAACAAATTTGAATATTTCTTATGACAAAATGTGACAATATCTTTGACAAAGCAATAGCAACATCTGTCACTTGTAATTGCACTCAAAAAAATTGCGATAACAATGGTTGCCACAGTAACTAATTATTCATGGCATTCTTATAAAAATCATCCGTAATCGCATTTTTTGTCAATCAAGAAACGTTTACTATAAACCGCCATAACTCAGATATAAGTAAATTAAAATAAAATAGATGGACATAATTTTGAACAAAATTTTTAATTTGGTTTATCATGTAGTTAATTGCAATAATAATTTTGTTTATCAGTTTAACTCAGAAATGAGTAAAATAAATAAGTTCGAGTAAATAACTTGTATTGTCGTGGTACCCTTCCTGGAAAATTTTAATTTGTATTACAATAATAAGAAGCCTAATGCTAACTTGTAAGACAGGTGTAGGGCTGCGCAACTTGCTTTCTGGGCTTTGTCCCTTGTCGTGGTCCCAATGGCGGAAAATTTGAATTTGTATTTGTATTTAAGTCTCTGTAGGTTATGGCTGGAAATATGAATTTATATTATAATAAGGGGTATAATGCTAACTTGTAAGACAGATGTAGGGCTTAGCAACTTACTTTCAGGCCCTCGCTCCTCGACCAAAAATTTGAATTTGTCTGCGACGCCATTTATGAGGGGAAATCTGAACTTGCATTATAATAATAAGGAGGCCTAATGCTAACTTATAAGACAAATGTTGGGCTTCGCAACTTACTTACCTTCGGGTCTTGAATTTGGATTTGTATTTAAGTGTTTACATTCTGATTACTTATTGCGAGAAATTTGAACTTGTATTCTAATAAGGGACCTCTTGCTAGCTTATAAGACAAATCATAGGAACCTGTGTTAGGACCTGCTCCCTCCTGTCGTGGCGCTTGTTGGGAAATTTGAATTTGGATCGTCATCTAGTTGTGTATGGCTTAATGAATATCTTCTGTAATAACGGTGGCACCATCTAGCGTTATATTTCTAGGACTAATCAGGGTTTTGTTTGTGACACCATCTAGTGGTATATTTTTAAACTAGCGAATGTTTTCTGTAACAGAGGCGGCGCCACCTAATAGTATATTTTAGGACCAATTAGGGTTGTTTGTGGTGCAATATAGTGGTGTAAAGACTAATAAATGTTTGTTGTAATAGGGGTTGATCGTGTTCGTCTCTCCTTCGTCTCTTTCTCAAACATACAAATCAATTACTCAAACCAAATTAATCAATCAATTAAATTAAATATCAAACTTGTTTAACTTAATCATACAAAATCATCTCACAATTCAAAAAATAGCAGTATGATTGAACGCACAGAGTGCAAAAGAAAGCCAATCTCACACTTATTGTAGCTACCCATCTAACCGCACTTTCGTATTAACTGTTAGTGCAGGTTCTAACACCGTTAGGAAAAACAAGTATATTAACAAAATTGAAGGAAAGCTTAGCGTTTGAAAATATATTGTTATTATTATAAACAATACATCATTTTTATTTAATCACATCCTTTATCGATCTTGTTCTTCTTCTTGAACCGTGATTCGTGGCTATCATCACTAAGTACTGACAGTTATTACAGCCAAAACCACACGGTTAAGTAACTTTTCATCAGGTTTAACGTATATGAACAGAAATTGTAATCCGTATTTACAAGCCTTACTTTATTTACAAAGCGTTCCTTAACGTTAATGTATTCACTCACAACTTTATTATGCGAAAGGTAGCGGAAAACTCTCCTTCGGTACTGTTCCATGTGTCCTGATATAACGTGACTAAGTTCCCATCACCTTCAATTCATTTCTCGTGTACCCCGCGAAGGCCGCACAGTTTGAGCCTTGACTAGCTCACATCGCAACTCAGCCAAGATTGAATCATGATGCTTTCAGTCCTCGCCATGTTCAATTTTATCTCCCTTAACTCTTAATTTACCAAAAAACATAACTTCCTTACTTTAAATTAACATACGATCGAAAACGATAGCCTTCCGGCACTGAATCGAAAACAGAATTACACCATAGATACGAACTGCGTTCCCAAAGGTACTTCAGGGAAATTGAGCTTTAAAACCACGTCTTTAGAAACCTAACTCTTCTTATCAAAGGAAAACGCGACAGACTGTCACCTACAATTTAAATTCGCAAACGATGTAAAGCCTGTCCGGTAGAACTGAACGGGTATCGGATTAACAAGGAGGATTGTCAATATATGGTTCTATTGTGCTTGAAACCGCCTTAATGCTTTGCTGTCTCGTACTTATTGTACGTGACAAAGAAAGATGGATATATTATGAATAATGCCTCTATTTCTGCCGAACAAAAGCGTTTGCAACTTTCACACATAATGACAAGGCAATAAGAATCAGATGCAGGTAGAATAGAAATTCAATAGGTATAATAAAATGCCAGTGGTTCTCAACACTGCTTTAACATTATATAATTTGTGAAGAAATGCAACTTTTGTATAATAAAATAATAATCGATTACTAATTACCTATAAGTAATTTCAATTGACACCTTTCACTTATACTTATAACAACAATAACAAATACATTTTTATTATAGTTAGTAAATATTAATTAAATTACAAAGATATACTTTTATAATTAAATGTAAAAATTATAATTGTCATTCGGCTTCAGATTCATCACTTCCTGAGTCATCCAAATCTTGGAAAAGATCATCGTCATCACTTTCTTCAGTGTTAACTGTGAAAATAAGAGGTCTTACTTCATCCACAATTCGTCTGTAAAAACAAACTGTCTCGAACTTTCGGAGTTAAGATTTTTGAGATACTTTCTCAGAAAAACGTTTCTTTTGGCGACAATGTGGCTTTGTTCACACAAACCGCGTCTATTGTTGGTTTTTTGGAATTTAAAGCCCATATTTTTTAACACTAGAGCCAAACTGGTTTTTCCTATTTCATACGCGGTTCTCAATTTTAAGAAGTTTAATAATGAATTTAACGTTACGTGTTCCTTCTTCGCGTACATCTCGTATATTAATGCACGAATTGTTTGTTTTCCATTTTCTGGAAAATCTGTAGTGCAAAGTTTGACACGCTGTTTTTCACTGGAGGTTCCAACTCGCCGCCATTTTTTTTAAAGCACAGATTTTCCCCACCGTCGAAACCGAAAGTTTTAACGCGTTTGCTGTTCTTTGTTGAACAGAAAATGTAGATAATAGTGGACCACCATTTTCTTTTCTTCTTTAAAATAATCGACTGTATTTAAAACTAATTCGCGAATTTCTTTACTCAACTTTTTCGGCATTATATTAATGGTTAGTTTATATAAACGCTTACTCAAAGAATAATGATAATATAGATATTGCAGTTGTTTTATTTATACCTATATGTACCTACTAAATGGTATAATAATCTATTATTAATTACTTATTGTTACAGTATTGCATATTTATTTGGATTCTTTTGTAATTGAGTACACTAAAACGTCATTACCATACTTAGGTATACAATGAACTTTCTAAATGTAAATTGAAATACCTATACTTAATCGAATATTCATTATTATGAATGGCTTTTATAAATGTTTATTATAAAACTTGCATTCTTCCATAAATTTTAAATGTAATGTTAAAGCAGTGTTGAGAACCACTGGCATTTTATTATACCTATTGAATTTCTATTCTACCTGCATCTGATTCTTATTGCCTTGTCATTATGTGTGAAAGTTGCAAACGCTTTTGTTCGGCAGAAATAGAGGCATTATTCATAATATATCCATCTTTCTTTGTCACGTACAATAAGTACGAGACAGCAAAGCATTAAGGCGGTTTCAAGCACAATAGAACCATATATTGACAATCCTCCTTGTTAATCCGATACCCGTTCAGTTCTACCGGACAGGCTTTAGCTATTATTTACACAAAGCTAAAATAACATCTCTTTTCCCTGAAATAGGAAAACCCACGTGCGGAAATGATTCATAACTTTACAAAAGATTTCAATTTATTAAACTCAAAAAACCAAAAAAAAAGGTCTGTATTATTTACAGAATGGGACTCTGATTTTAATTAGTAATAACAACAACCTAAACATCATCAACTAATTAAAAAAGGTAATTAACTTAATGCTTCCATAAACTTATGCTCTAATAAGTTCCATTTTTAACCAACTATACTACCTTTCTGAAGGCGGACAGTAATGAGAGACCTAATGTTTGATAAACAGCGATGGTTCGTTAAATTTTTGGACACACGTGACAGAACGATAGCACATGTTTGTTATCTGTCATTCGCTTTAGTACGAATCCTTATTTTGTCGTGTACATATATCTGATTTTGAATCGTTGGTACTAAAGCCGCAGTGGCGCACACAGGCGATTTTGATCAAAATGCTGGCCAATATTATTTATCAATAAAAAATATCTAAATATGATGAATAATGAATGTATTTAATAAAAGTATATTAATTCTAATAATAATACAGTACTTTACACTATTATATACAGGGTAGTCCAAAAGTGGTACCTAAATTATAGGTTACAGGGTGTAATATTGCGAAAAAATTGAGGATGGGTTTCCTTGCTTAAAAATAAGAAAAAAAATTCATATGAACGTATGTCCGAAAATACTTCGTGTCGAAGATACAGGGTGGCCAAATTTCATTATTATTTTTGTTTTTTTGTAAATAACTTTTGAAATAATTGATATATTTTACTAAAAATTGGCATCTAGTGGTTTTTGACATGAGAAATCCAAATTTGATATTAGTTTACATCTACTTGTAGGTGGCGCCACCTACATATGTTTTCACCTATTTAAAAGACATAACTTTTTCATACCTACTTTTTTATAATTTCTAAGAAAAATGGATTTCTCTAAACTTTTATGCGAAAAATTCATATTTGATGGAAGTCGCTGAGCAACCGTTCTCGAGATATTAGAATTTGAAAAGTCGATGCATGTGATTCTAAATGGTATTTATATGAGAAATTGTCGTGACGTCTAAAAGTACTTTCGGACATAGGTTCATATGAACTTTTTTTCTTATTTTTAAGCAATGAAATTCTACAAATAGATAATCATAAATATTTTAGAGAAAAGGGTTAAAAACGAAAATAAAATAACGATATTTTGGTACTTATATAGGAATGTCCACGGACAACAAACAGAGAACAAATGGACTACAAAATGTTTCTCCGCGGAAAGTGACATTGCATCAAAAGTGTTTCTCGTACTTTAAATTAAGAAATATAATATACAAATAAGGAGTTGAAAACAAGAACACATAAAATACAATTAAGGGTTTTACAAGTGTAATATTATTTAAAAAGGCAATAAACTTTAAAACAAGCTGAACTTTTTATGGAAAGTGACCTTTCGTCGAATATTAAAATTTGTACCTAGTTCAATTGGGACCTATATCTGTAAACATACTGTATGCAAGTTTAAACATGAAACTAGGAAGCAGTATCCAATCGATTGGACAAGGAAAACCTATAACCAAAAAGCTTTTGCTAACGTTAAAATCCGTTCATTATTTCAAGAATCACAAGGTATCAAAGTTGACTGGAAATATCACTCGTAACTTTACTTATCTGCAGCAATTTATTTAAGAAAAACTAATTGTAACAAAATTAAAGACCTATTCACTTAAAACTTCGTCATCATCACTATTGCTCTCACTTTTTCTTTCAAGTAATTCAGGTTCTTCCAAAAATGACAGAACTTCTGATGGATACTGTTTCAGTTTCTTAGCAGATAATTTTTTCATATTTGATATTAGTGGATCGGAAGACACGAGAAGATTATGAAATATATCCTGCATGTTTTGCTGTCTAGAAAATTTCCTAGAATGAAATTCTCTAAACCACTTCACATCTTTATTTCGTGACTCTTGGGCTTCCTCAGCAAGTCGCCCAATTGGAACTATAAAATGTGATATTGTTTGAGAACCGTGAATAAGGATTTTATGCATGGATGTTGGCATATTGTACCATCGATACAGTTTCACAAATCTTTTTGCTGTATCGTGGCAATAATTTGTAAACATATCAATGTCGATGTGATAACCGGAAGAAATTGTTAACAGTATTATTCGGAATCTAGCTATCAGTTCCTCATCTACACCTGTAATTTCCGATGATTTGGAAGGGTTTTCAAAAAATCGTCGAGCTGTGTTTCCGTCGTTGGTGCTTCCAAAACCAGGTTTTGGTCGATCTACGACTAACCCCATTTCATTAAAAAATAAATCCTGGATTCGTTTTTTATTTCTTATGAGCTTTTCCTTAATTTCTTTGCCTCGAGCCTGCCACTGCTTAAATTCCATTTTATAGGAAAGGTGAAGCACACACCCAAAAAAACGAATCCAGGCATGCAGTGATGATAAGCCAAACTGATATCTAGATTCGTGAATAACCTCTTGTTTTAAAACTTTTTCAATGTTATGAAAATCTTTACAGGTCAAATATAACATCTCTGGGTGGATGGATTATCATTGACAGCATTGCATAATTTGCCATATATCATGGTAAAATATAAAGTGTGTTTTACAAGCACCTCACGTAACTGAATTTTTACCTTTGTTGCTTGCAAAACCGAAATTTGTTGATCAATATACTGCTTTTCCATAACAGAAAGCTCCGTAGTTTCATGTTTAAACTGAATTCGAATGGGTCTGCAAAATCTGGTGGAGGAAGTTCTAGGATTTTGCCATATAACCAACTTGTTTTTGGAGTTAGGATCACCGTTAATTAATTGAACTGGAACTAATGATGTAAGAAAAATATTGGCATCTGAAACACTAGAATCTGAAAACTGTTGTTTATATTGGCTCATCCCAGAACTTCCGTCACACCCCCATTTACAAATTAAATTTAGACTTTCACACTCATCAGGTTTAAGAGAGTTTGAAACTTCTTTAAGAGAGTCACATAATCTGAGAGTCGTATGATCCAACAAATTTTGTAGGGGCACTTCAGCAATGTCTTCTAACACTTTCAAGTTGTCCGGATAGCATCTTTTTTTGGCAGCAGTGATGGATTCATAATTTGGATAGAGGGATGAATTATGACTTTTTGCAGAAGTTCGCAACAAATTATATTGAAACTTTGTCAGTTTAGCGTCCACAAAAAATGGCAAAGCTTCGTCTGTCGAAAATGGTACCCCGAAATCTTTTCGAAAAGCTGTCTTATATTTTTTTGCACGAGTGTGTGTGGAACAAGCGCACCCAACTTACCATCAGCTCTTAATTGCATTTGGGCAGCATACACCAACTCTTCAGAGGTAAGACTTGAGCGTACCTGTTCCTTTTTTCTTCTTTTTGTTCGTTCACTTGAAGATACAAATTCAGTGGCTGGCCTTCCTGCTTTTGGTGTTGTAGTTGGGATTAATTGAGTTATGGAAGAAGAAAATTCTAACTCGGTTTCGAGCCAATTAGAATGTTTATTTTTAAACGCAGTTTTATTTCTAGATGCTGCTAACCACCTTGCGTTATATTTTTCTAAAAATTTAGTTAGGGTCTTATGAGATTCCTTGGACAAATCTTGCGTGTTCATTGTAGAGGCCAATTTCTGTAATATATACTGGTGCTGCATCTTTTTGTTAGTAAAGTTGCAGTCTCTTAGCCATTCAATGAGATCACTCATTTTAAAAAAGGCAGATTTTGCTGTAGAGCCTAAAAAAATACTTATATTATAACACCTATAAAACAATTGTAATGGCATATTAAAGTACCTACACGAAACATCCAACGAAAATTCTTATTCGGTACTATTCGTTTAAACCTAGCTGTATTTAAAATTAAAAATTCTAATTGGCTTCACACCGAGTTAGAATTTTCTTCTTCAACAACTCAATTAATTCTAATAACAAAAAAAAAAATAGAAAGGGTAATAACTCACTAAATTTGTATCATAAAGTGAGGACACCAAAAGAAGAAAAACGAAATAGGTACGCTCAACTTTTAGCTCTAAAAGGTAATTAGTGCATACATAGCTAGGTTTAAACTATTATCAAATTCGTATTACTTACCTTCCAATACGAACTCAATTTGAACTAAGTAGTTTTCGAATTATTGTAATTAAAAAAGCCCAGTTTTATTTTTTAACACCCTGTATCTTCTTAAAGAGAAAGATTTTTTACCACGGCATGTATTGTTTTGATTTCTACTAGGTATTATCCGTTGCTCTGTAGCCGATAAGTTTTGGTACACCCTGTATAAATTAAAAAGGTTTGCCATTTTAATTTATGATATAATATACCAATTCGCAAAATAATATATCTTTTTAAAATTTTAATTTGCATAAACCATTATTGTTAAACATATTTTTCTAAGTTAAAATAGCTCTACTCGTATACCAGCACTCCTTAAAAAATTGATATCCATCAAGTACGCAAATTATCGCATAAATATGAAAATAGATCTTTTTGAGGACATACTATAAAAGAGTTCCATGCTAATTTGAAGATGGGGAAACGCGGGGAAATGTACTTTTTGTCTGAAGAAAAACTAACATTTATGTCTTTCAAGTAGTTACGTCATTGTGACATTACAAAAACACTAATTAAGTAATGCATAGGTTTTAATTTAAAAATAATTATATACTTATACTTACCACTAGCAATAGGCTCCATAATAATTCCAACTTACTTTTCACTACCTTTGTAAAAAAATAATTAAATCACACACTGCACTCTAACTAAATTGATTGAATGATAATAAACTGTCAAATTTCAACAACAATATTATGCGTAGCAACGGGGATTAAAACAAAAGAATGTGTTTTTATAATAACCAGGTAACTAGATTACTGAAATGTAACGGATTTAGCTAAGGATTTTAACGTTGGAAATTCCGAATTTTGGCCATATTCTGGGGAAAATTCGCCTGTGTGTGGCGGCGAGAAAAATATGTACCGCATTAGTAGATGATACCGTAATAGATAGTACAGCACAGAAGTGGTTCGAGAAATTTTCTTCGGGAGACTTCAGCTTGACCGATGAAGCGTGCTTTGAGAGACCGAAGATCACAAACAACTAGGATTTTCAACAGGTTGTGGAGAAAATTCCAATATAAGGTACCTAGCGCTTGCAGAAACATCCAATGTCGGTAAGGAAACCATTCATTTGCACCTTCATGAGCTAGAATTGACGTGGAAGTTACGCAAATGGGTCCCACATGAATGATCAAACGATAACAAATTCAGTCGTCTTACTGTTTGCTCGAAAACATTTTACGCAACAATAATGTACTATACTCTAATTATACTCAAATTCGTACACAATTTGTACACGTCATCACATAAATGTGAATGAAGTTTTATTTAACACAATTAACAATGTCGGTAAGGTTCTTTAAGTCTTTCATAAATTAAATTAAGGTTAAAGACATATCAACATTATTATATGACAGTGATCTAATTAGCAAATACTCTTTTACACAAATCTCAATACCATAAGTTGAATTTTGAAATTGAAAACAGGAATTGTAAATGTTTGACATATACTTGTGAAGTTCAACAACTTAACGGTCGATATTATAATTATTGTACATTAATATTAAATAGTTTACTTACTGTTATAATAATTATTTATCTTCTTTTCAGAAATGCCCAGTGGGACTCCACAAATAAAAATTGAAAAAGATTCTTATGAAGTGGGATATACTTTAAGTGGAAATTGTTCATCGCCCCCTTCATATCCTCATTTTAACTTAACATGGTTTATAAACGACAAAATGGTGAGTGAAACTCAATTTTGCAAAGCTTTGAAAGCAATTAATTCTTTTCGTTTGGTTATACATTCAATTTATTGTTAAGAATAGAATGAACACTTATACAATAAAAGATAATACATTACGTTACATACAACGGAAATTTTAATTATAATTAAATTAGTCCTTATATAATCTAATCTCTTACCGGAATTAATTTGTAGTTCTCCAAAATTCAGTATGCGTACTTTTGATTGAAATCGTGAACCTAATTTCTATCATCAGATCTTTGAACTGGCATACTCAGAATGTCAAAGGCAGGACACGTAGGTTACGTGACTTCATTATTGTCACCACCACACTAACATTTCATGTTGTTATTCTACACGTGTGGTTGGTAGTTTGTGTAATAGCAAATTGAAAACATTCATCTTCTTTTTTTCCTCTTTTTTTTCATTTATAGGTGAATGCAACTTCTGTGATCTATCTTCCTGATCCTAATGCTAGCGAAAGTCAACGAATACCAAAAATAACAGTTTCAAGATTTGAGCTTGAAATTGATGTGAATACTTTCTTTGAAGGAAAAGTCCGTTTACAATGTTTAGCATCATTATTTAACATATATCAATCACAGACTGAAGTTATATTAGAAGAGGAAAGACCAAAACCGAGACCTTCGTCTGTTTTAGGAACACGAAGTAAGGCGTCAGGTAATTATTAAATTTTATTTCATTAATGAATTGAAGCACATTTTATCAGTTTAATCTAATTTTAAATAGAGTTTGTTAATCTAAATTATGTAATTTAGTTGATTCAGCTGAATTTACGATATCATAAAGTTAGGCGGTTTTGATACAGTTTATAGAATTTATGGAGTTACAATGAAAGCAATTAATATTGCTGATGTATTTTAAATTACATTAAACCTAAGGGAATTAATTTATTGTAGAGGAGATCAACTAATTCTTTTTAGAAAACATATAATTATGGTTTTGTTTTTATAACAAAATGTACTTTTATTGAAAAATCTGGAACACTGGAACTGTGGCAGGATCTGTAACAAACAAAATACACCCACGTACCACACAAAATTAAAAAACACCGAACGCGTTTCGATAGCTACGCTATCATCATCAGCGGTCGACACTGTGTGGTACGTCGGTGTATTATGTACTTTTATTAATCACTTTTTGTTCTCCTTCTCCTTCCTTTCACTTTTTTTTCACCACGACACCATATTTCTACATTTCTAATTAGTTGCGTAAAAAACTTTATAGGTACGTACGCTGCAATTAATCATGCCCAAAGATTTAAAAGCTTATAAAAGTTACAGTAGCCATCTGACGAATCACGTCCTTATGCACGATTTTGCATATTTTTCTTTTCTTCGAGGTGTCCGATTCACATAAGAATTGTGCATCTTTTGGTTCATGGCCAGCTACATAATATAAAAATCAATATTTCAATGTAAATAATTAATAATATTTGAATAGTATAATGTATATAATTTAAAGTGATGGTAGCTTAAATATGCGTTGAAAAATCGAAGATATACAGGGTGAGTCATTAGTGCGCCGTCGGAAGATCCTGGCTTTATTATTAAAAATTAAAAAAATGTTATAGCACCGATCTATATCAGACTTAGATGTGCATCGAATAAAAATAGTTTCATCCCTATAGGGTATTCCATAATTGCAGGACCGGACTCAGATTTGTTTTGTTAAATGGAACCCTATATTTATTTAATTTTATTATTATTTGTCTTGTTGAATGCTAAAACACGGTACTTCGTTTTTAAATTTATTTTCTGGCGTTGCCAAGTTAGAGCATTTTTTCTTTAAAAAAGGGAAAATTTATACCTTTACTTAAATTGTTCTGAAGACTTTAATATTAACAGTAGAACTGTAAGGTTTAGCAGACGAGTAAACAAGACCTTGCTCTATCTTTTGACCTTCATACTTCATGATTATACTATACTGGGTGTTTACAAAATATGGTCAATTTTCGCATTCTCTACGCGTTCTCGAAATATTTAAGATTTGTTGCAAAATTAATAAAATAATCATGACTTTTGCTTTGAATATTTACAAATCGTAAATGTCTTGTTGACAATATGGTTCAATAAACACTAATGGACAAAGGTTTACTTCTTATCAGAGTTTTTAAAATCATAATTTTATAATATGGCAATAAGTGTAAAAAGGGTATCTAGTAGGCCTGCGATTTATAATTCCTGACGTTTGGCTTAAACGTCATTCACTAGTTCCTCAGTTTAGTGTAAAAAATGAAATTTTCACAAGATGAATGTATTGACATGGTCTACTCTTTGGGCGAAGGTGAAAGAAATTCATTTCTTGCATTCAGAATTTATCAACAACGATTTCCTGAGCGCAAGCATCCTGATCCAAGGACATTTGAAAAACTCAAAGAAAGATTTGAAAGAACAGGACATGTACAATACGAAAGAAAAGAACGAGAAAAAAGGGTTATAAACGAAAAAAACGTATTTGTGGTACTAACCAGTGTAGTGGAAAACCCAAACGTTAGCACAAGAAACCTCAGTGCTGATTTAGGTATTAGTCAAACTAGTGTTTCCAAAATTATTCGAAAAAATACATTTCATCCATACCATTTTCAACTAGTCCAAGAGCTGAATGCAAATGATTTTCAAAGACGCTTGGAATTCTCCCAGTGGGCACTGGAACGATTAGGATAGGACAATCATTTCTTTAAACTCATTTTGATGGCCGACGAAGCAACCTTTCACAAAAATGGTTTTGTGAACAGGCATAATTTTCATTATTATGACAATAAAAATCCCCACGCTATTAGAAGAATAGATCATCAGCATCGCTGGTCTTTGAATGTGTGGGGCGGGATAGTAGGGAACCATATAATTGGACCTTACTTTTTTGAAAGAAACATTAATGATCAAACCTATCTTGAATTTCTTTCTCTGCTCCTTGAAGAATTGCAGTTAGACATACGTCAAAGGATGTGGTTTCAGCAGAGTGGTGCGCCCCCCCCCCACTATAGTCGCATCTAGACAGAACGTTTCCCAATAAATGGATTGGGAGAGGAGGGATGGTGGACACATCGAGCATTTGATTTAGTTATAACTTATTATGATTTTCTCAGTAATTTATGATTTTTCAAATAGAAATTCTTTTGTTTGCTTTATTACTTTTGTATAGATCGTTCAGTTTGTCACAATTGTCATTAATTTTGCAACAAATCTTAAATATTTCGAGAACGCGTAACGTTAGGTATGTTACATGCTTAACAAAAAGTAAGAGAATTAAAAACAGAACACGATGACATGATAAAATACAGGATGTTCCGTTTAAAAAACAAAAGTTATCGTCACTTCAAATTTGCAAAAATTGACCTTATTTTGTAAACACTTAGTATGGTATAATCAGGAAGTATGAAGGTCAAAAGATAGAGCAAGGTCTTGTTTACCCGTCTGCCAAACCTTACAGTTCTACTGTTAATATTAAAGTCTTCAGAACAATTTAAGTAAAAGTATAAATTTTCACTTTTTTAAGGAAAAAATGCTCTAACTTGGCAACGCCACAAAATAAATTTAAAAACGAAGTACCGTTTTTTAGCATTCAACAAGACAAATAATAATAAAATTAAATAAATGTAGGGTTCCATTTAACAAAACAAAGCTGAGTCCGGTCCTGCAATTATGGAATACCCTATAGGGATGAAACGATTTTTATTCGATGCACATCTAAGTCTGATGTAGATCGGCGCTATAACATTTTTTTCATTTTTAATAATAAAGCCAGGATCTTCCGACGGCGCGCTAATGACTCACCCTGTATAATGCAATAGCTGCATAGAATTGTTACCCCTAACATTGCGTGGCCTTAATAAGATAAATGGATTACCGACTAAACTCGTTGAAGACGGATGAGGGTGGTAATAACATCCCCAGTTGTTTCAAAACTCACACTTCCGCTTAAATAAAACTCAAATTCAAATTCAAAACTCAAACTCAAAATTTACCTTAAAAGTTCAAAAGCACATTTGCTTGAGTAAGTTTTGAAAATATTAACAACCCTACTTAATGTTTGCATCAAATTACAATTACTTACATAAACGGACGTCTTCTTTCGGTAATCCTTTCATTTCGGAAAAAAGAAACGCGCTAAGTATCCTGGAGCGCGTACTTTCTTTCTGTAATCCATTAGTACACAAAAAACTAGACGATTGTCTTCGGCCGCATTAAATAACGCTTTTATTGTATTTAAAAGCAACCACACAAGAAATGTTCACATTTCTCGTATCCGATTTTACTCTTTTAATTAGCGGCATTTAATATTAGAGCTGCCTTAAAGTATCCAGTATTTTTTTCCACAAGTACTCATATTTAATTTTTCACTAATTAATTAAACTTTATGTAAAGAAAGTATTTCAATGTGCATTTTCTCTAATTTTTTTAAAAATAATAGTGTAAAATGTTATACTGCACACATAATACCTTAAGTTGCTGTATTTCATTCAAGTCTTTCAATGATATAAATTCTTTAGAATCGAAAATGTTTTATTACTGTATAAACAAGTTTCTTCTCATTAAATATTTAAAATTTACCCATAACTGATATAACTTCTATTCCATAAAAATGTAAAATTCATTATTTTTAACTACATCACTAACGCTATGGCAGTTTTACGCGATAATAACCCTTAAAGAGATAACGGCGAATTCTTTTGCATTCGTGTCAAAACTGTACTAGTAATGAATAATTTGTGGAGAACACGTTTATTGTTAAATGGTGACGCGATTGGGATAGCTAGAATTTTTGGAACTAGGTTTAACATCAGCATATTAGAAAATTATTTCAAGTAGTGACGAAACCCGAAAACTTGAACGGTTTGATTCTTCATGTAAATGGACTAAAAATGAATCACTTCAATGCATCAAACTTTAACAGGTTTTACTAGATGACTTCCAATTACATTATGAAAGAAAGCTTGTTTCATAATTTTATGAATTCCAACACATGCCTTAAACTTTAAAGATTTATAATTCGATATTATTGATTAAACTCCTTAAAAATGTAAAAGTATCAATGGGCTATGTTATAAAATGGTGAAAATCTCAATAACTTTTACAAAGGAAATACAAGAAATATCCCCCCCCCCCAACATCACCCTTAAAGCGATAACAGCGAATTATTTTGCAAAATAATCACGTATCAAAATGTGGACTAAAAAGCAAGAATTTGAATGACATCAAAGTTTTACTAGATAACCTCCAATTACATTATGAAAGAAAGCTTATTCGATAATTCTGTAAATACCAACATATTTCTCAAACTTTAAAGACTTATAATTCCATACTATTCATTAAACTCCTGAAACATGTAAAAGCATCAATGCACTATCTTATAAAACGGTGAAGGTCGCAATATCTTTAACAAAGCAAATACAATAAATCTCTCCCCAAACATCAATTACATTATTATACTTAATCAGCGTTATATTGAAACAATATTCATACATTTTATATACTTCCCGCCAACCGGATTTATGTAATTCCGCACAATTCTAGAGTTTCAATCGTTATTGGACCTTCTGTAAAAATTCCGTTATATTCTGAATATAACCTTCGTGTTCGAACTTTTCACATTTCACATATTTTAGATTAAAACAATTCCATGTATATTCAAATACTCTTATTCTTTAAAAATATTATATAACACGCTAAAAATCGTCAGTGGCGTATCGTGCCACGCTTCGTAAAATATACAAGAAAATTTGTCGCCTGCAAAAACTTATTTACATGATTACAGCGTTACGTTACATATATGGTTTGAAATAATTCATCAATCAGTCATAAGCATAAAGAGTACAGCACACGGAAGTGAGCTATGACATTTTTCACTCAGCAACAATACATTTAGTTTTCGCTTAATCCAAAGGTTTATTTCTACCTTAGATTACGTATGAAATATTACAGAAAACAAACAAAATATATTAAAGTCACTTCCGTTATTGCGCACGAACACTGATAAGCTTTGGACACATTTGTCCACGCTCGTTAATATCAAGTACAAATATTCCCGTATGATCAGGTTTTCCGAAAAAGTTTTTCGTACATTTATAAAAATAATGACCAACCCGAATTCTACTTTACGAAATAGAGATGAACAAGCAGTGCGCGTAGCAGATCTAACCATGACACCGATTGTCCTCCAGCATAATTATCCAATATTTAACGTGTTTAGGTATATATGACAGAAATAATTAGATTTACGTTGGAGATAACGATGTGCCTTGATAAAACAAATGCATTTCTATATTTTATCAAACCTCTGTTGAACCTTCTCTAAACGTGGATGAAGGTATTCAATTTAAATGCGATGCTGATAAAATAGGAAATCGCATTACTTGTCTAAAATATTGTAAGCTTTCATGAACTTAATCCAAATCTTTATTGTTTAAAATGTTTCTTGTCTATCGGATTAATGGTGTACCAGGTGTAGATTTTGTTTTGGATACATAGGCGAAGTGTCATTGGTGTTTCCTAAAGAATCGCCGTAAAGCCATTTTATGATAAGTATGTGTACAACTTCGCTTCCAGCGTTTCCATATAGATGACTCTAGCGGAAAACGGTGGTCGAAATAAACAGATCAGTGGCGTCTATCATAAAAATATAACATTAGTGGATTTGTGCTTACATTTTAAAATTATTCGTAATTAAAAATGTCAATGTGCGGGAAGTTTTACTTTTATGTTTCTATAAGAAACCAATCCAATGCTCTAAAACACTTACGATGACGCCCCTATTAGAGCAAGAACGTGTCGTGAGTGGTTTTAACGGTTCCAGAACGGTAATTTTTAAATCGAAGACCGGTATAGTGTCAAATTCAAGAAGAATTGCCAGAATCATTGGAAGTGACCCAATGAACCACTACAAAATGCCTCAAAGGTATGGGAATGACTCAGAAGTAAGGGAATAGGCTGACGTATGAGTTGAAGATTAGAGATATTGTTTGCTTCTAAACAGCTACTTGAAAGGCAGGAACGAAGGGATTTCTACATCCTATTGTGACGTGGAGGCGAGAGGCAACATTAAATGGCAGGCATCTGGATACAAGGTATCAATTTGGCATCCATTCCTCTCAATACACTTATGGAGTCTGTTTATTTGGGCACAAATTCCAGCGATGACGTTAGGGATGCGGTTTTCTGGTCGTCCAAGTTGCCAGGCTTGCTGGAGTAGATTCGATCCTTAACCACTCCACACAGTCAAACAATCGCATGTTGTCATTGGTGAGTAAACGTCGCATGGCGGTGACGTTAGCGTGATGCGTTTTCTGCGTCGTCGCAAGTCTGCGTGTGCGTGGAGTGCTGTCGTTACTGCGCGCATGCGTGCAGTGTGCGGTACGTGTGCATGTGCGTGTGCGTGTGCGTGTGCGTGTGCGTGTGCGTGTGCGTGCGCGTGCGTGCGTGTGCGTGTCGTGTGCGTGTGCGTGTGCGTGTGCGTGTGCGTGTGCGCTGGTGCGTGCGTGTGCGTGTCGTGTGCGTGTGCGTGTGTGCGTGTGTGTGCTGCTGTGCGTCTGCATGTGCATTGCGTGTCGTTGCGTGTGCGTGTACGTGTTGTGTTGTACGTGGTGCGTGTGTGTGTGTCGTGTGCGTGTGATGTGCGTCTGCATGTGCATATGCGTGTCGTTGCGTGTGCGTGTGTGTGTGTGTCGTGCTGTGTGTGTCGTGTGCGTGTGCGTGTGCGTGTGCGTGTGCGTGCGTGCGTGTGCGTGTCGTGTGCGTGTGCGTGTGCGTGTGCGTGTGCGTGTGCGTGTGCCTGTGCGTGTGCGTGTGTGTATGCGTGTGTGTGCATGTGCGTCTGCATGTGCATATGTGTGTGCGTTTGCGTGTGCGTGTACGTTTGTGTTGTACGTGGGCGTGTGTGTATTCGTGTGCGTGTGCATGTGCGTCTGCATGTGCATATGCGTGTGCGTTTGCGTGTGCGTGTGTGTGTGCCTGTGCGTGTGCGTGTGCGTGTGCGTGTGCGTGTACGTGTGCGGGTGCGTGGGCGTGTGCGTGTACGTGTGCGTGTGCGTGTGCGTGTGCGTGTGCGTGTGCGGGTGGGTGCGCGTGTGCGTGTATGTGCATGTGCGTTTGAATTTGTTTGCGTGCATGTGCTTACTTGATTACTAGTTCGTGTGTTTGCGTGACTGCATATTTGTGAGTTTACGTCTTTGTTCGTGTACTTGTTGGAATATGCGTTTGCTAGCTAGTACGTTTTCTGTATACTGTAATTTCTTTGATATGTGTTCTTGTTTGTTTGGGATGTTTGTAGATTTGTTTCTTTGTTGTGTGATTACGCCTTTGTATGTTCGGTTGTTGAACAATTTGTTTCTCCGTTTGTGCGTGTACAGGTTTACATGTTTTGATTTTGGAGATCGTTTGTTTATCTGCATATTTGTATGTTTGGACCTTACGTATTTATGTGTTTTTTTTTGGCGTTTGTTTCTTAACTATTTATTAATTTACGACTCAACACACATAAGTTAACTGCATATAGGTTATTAGTGCATTGTGATTAAACCAAACAAATTTATGTAAAGAAGTATCATTTATTAATTAATAACAAAAGTTAATGGTTACACAGATCAAGTATTAAAATTATCTATCAAAGGCAACCCCGTTAACACAGAGCCAATCGCAAATAAATGCATATCAGTTTTATTAATTGGAATGTATTAGAAAAAGTAGCGCACATACTACTGCAGAACAAAAAGTACAGAGTAGTATTTCAAACTAATACCCATGTTCTCAAATGTTTATGTAATGCAGATCCTTTGTCTGTTTACGTTCGCGAAGTACTTTGATATTAAACACAACAAACACATTAGATGTTACAAATATAAACAGACAGAAATCAAATTACGCCAAACATCTAATAATAAATAAGCACCCTATGACTCACAAAACAATATTTTTACATATTTTTAATAAAAACGACGAATTTGATATTTTGGAAGTATTTGAAATTTATAAACTTAACGTTAACAGGCATTTTAAATATAGAATTATAATTTGCATCATGTTTGCTTAATACCTTAACAATTTGTTACCATACCTACTTGTTATTTTACTTTTATACTTCTCTTGGTAATGATACACGTTGTATTGAAATGCGTTAAGAAGTAAATATTGATAAAAATTGTGGAATTGTATTATATTTGAAAAATTATGCTATTAATCTATAAAATATCCATTCGTATGCACATTTTTGATGATTTGCCTTTTCTTTAAAAGATTAAGTCGGAAAATAATTATTAATAACCTGTTCAGTAGAAGTAAAGACACTAATTGACAATTAGCCTTATATTTTGATTTGCTGTTATTGCTATAATTCTACTTAAACACGTTAATAAGAATCATTATCAAACTGTAAACAGTCGCAAATAAAACGTTAATGAGTTCATTAATATCTCGAAATAGAACAATTTTTTCGCAAAGAATAATAAATTTTGAATTTGCTGCTTGAAAATGTTTAATTTACGGTTCGAAAAAAAAAATTTAATTGTGTCCGAAAGTTCTTTTACAAGAGCTTGATATATGTGTTATTCATTAATTTTCTGAAATTCTGAAAAAAATTTGTATTCTGTTACACTGTTTTATAATTTACTGAAACTGTTCATTAGGTATCAGTAGTTGTCAAATGATGGTTACAGTAACTAAAGTAGGTACATTTAACGATTAGTGAATTAAATATCTTTTGTAGTAGTGTATAAAGCATCTCTAGAAGTTGTTAAAATAATAATCGACAGATAAAGTTATGGATAAAGTAAATCTTTTGGGCAAAATTAAATTATGAAAATCTAAATGAAAAGCCTACTCTTAATTGTTGTGTGACACTATGTTGACGTATTTTAAGTCTTTATCTTGGTTTATGTTCTATTTAAGGGATTACTGAAAGTGATTAATTAGTCAACTACAAACTTTTTTACACATCCCACCGACCGCGTTTACCACCCGTTTGTATAAAATCCCTAACGTTTCTTATATTCCCAAAACAAAAAATAGAAGCATTAGTTATTTAAAGTAGAAGGGAATTACAAACAATCCTTATTAATTAAAGACATATTTTATTAAAAAAGCTATTATAGGTTAGGACAGGTTTACATTTAATACCATTTCCCTAAGTTAAGTAGGTATGCAAAAAAGTTTATTTATCGTTTTCCATTTTGAGAAGAAAAACGCTTCTAGAATTTTAGTTACGATTCTAAAGAGGGCAATTTAGAATCAGTCAGAGAGGTTGAAGCTTTTAATACATTTGTCTTGGAAGGTCAAAAGATGGTCTATGTTGGCAGTTACTATTATTTTAACAAATGCCAACTGTCTAACGTTAATGACTGTAGGAGATTTAAAAATGGGTTGTTTAATTTTGTATTTTGTTGCAGGATTGGTGACACATTTGATACGAAGTTGTTTAATGAGTGTAGTTTTACTGGGACTCATTTTGAGGTAACGTTAAAGGTAAGGTGTTTAAATATGCAGTGTTGTAATTACAGGTACTAGGGAGTGTACATAATAAATAAAGTGAGTGTTTTAAAGACAAATTGTGTTATAATTATGTAAATAAGTTACCGTAAACATTTCTTATGTTGAGTGTCAGTTATTATTATGTAGATTTACTTTTCATCTATATTTTCGATAAAAATACAGTTGGAATTTAGGATTTAATTAAAGCTAAATCTACCAAGAACCGTAATTGAGTTGGCTACAATACTGAATTAATCTCAAACGAAAGTGAATCGCAAGAAGTATATCCTACTAGTCTTCAAATGTACACAACTCATTGATTTTAGTACGGTAACTGTTTCCAATTTTATAGTTCAGTACATTATTAATTGCATGAATACAAAGAAGTTAATTAGCCAACCGAAAATAAATAGGGGAAGAAAAAGAAATAATTTACTTTGTAGCTATATTTACATAAAACTTTGTTTTTTGTTTGTTATTACTTGTTAGAGGGCACTGCAATTATGCAGGGATTTAAATTTCCGCATATTCAGCTGCAACATAATAATTAGCTGACACACCAAAGCATTTATTTAAAACAAAAATCCTTAGCTTGTAAATAATTAAAAAAAGTTTTTATCTTTTCCTAATAGTTATATTGTACATTTGCTACGACCTTCCTGTAGATAATTATCTATTTGTTATTCAGTGTTAAATTAACATTGTAAATAAAAGTACATTAAGTTAAAATATAAATTTAATTCTAAGAATCGTGTTCATTAATCTTTTTAAAGTAACTTAAATTTTCTTAAAGGAATTTAATATTCATTATCCACATCGATCTGTTTACGGCTAGGGAGAAAGAAAATTTATTAGGTTAATTAATTAACTGGAATAAGAAAATCTGTTGCGGTTGGTAAGTGAGTGATTTCATCTTTGCTGTCTTACTACATTAGAAAACATGTCCGACTAATTTTCATTAACAATAAAGAGAAAATATTGATGAAAACGTATTGACGCTTTGCGTGATATGTTTCTTTAGATTTCTTAATCTAAAGATTTTTTTTAAATGAAACATTAAATACCGTTTAATCTCCGACTATCTTATCGTCACATTAAGCAAAATTGTTTCAACTATCTTTATGATCTTTGCTTTAGGAAATAGCATTGATACATGTCGACAGATCACTTTTATGCGATTAAGTACTAATACCAGCTAGGTTCATAAAGTTCTTAACTGTAACTTAATTTTCATTAGACTGTAAAGTTGCTGAAAACAGGAAGTTGAAATTTGTGATAAAATTACTATGGAATACAATTTAGTAAAAAAAAAACTAGATCCTTAATAAATTAAATACTGTTAAATCACCTTGAAAAATGTAATCAAAGTGCAAATTTAACAAAATTTAATCAAGTTACGATGTAAGTGTAAAGTTGTGAAAAACTTTAATTTAAAATTGATAAAATCATTCACAAATAGAAACTTAACGTGCCAATTAAAAATCTAGTCTAATCTAAGTAATAGCAATGTTATTTTACAGTAAAAACACAATGTAGTGCGGTTAGTACAATTTTTAATTTTAATTTCTATGACATATGTTAAATTATAGCGTTGTGGCAATTTAACATATAATTGATAAAGTATTTACTTCCAAGGTCTAGGAAAAAACCAAAAAAACTAGACATACCAAAAACCAAATTAAAGTTAACACATACCATTAACTCTTTTTTAATATTATAAGATGGCAAAACCTATTTAAACGGAGATTTTCTTATATTACTATTGAAGTTGTTAGGATGTTTGTATATCTCAATAGCTTTACGTTGTAGATGAATATATAATGAGTTTTTCTTGACAATGTTTCCACATTATCAAATTGAATGTCATGATTACTTAATCATTACTTAAATCATGCTCAGCTACCGCAGATTTCTTTGGTAGATCTAATCTACAATATCTCATACGTTTCTTACGTCTTGTATCAATATTATGTTTTGTGGTACTAATGTATACTTTTATACATAAAGAAGATAAGTTATACAGTCCGGAACATAACAATGGGTTTGAATATATTTAGGTTTCCTTAAATGTCCCTTAATTTTTCTTGTAACTGGATAGTAGGATGTATACCATTTATAAAAATTTAAAAATTATGTAGAGGTTCTTCTCCATGTTTCCAAACAACAAATGTTATCTACATATCTCTACCAAAACCAAAACCAAAAAGATTTTTATGGTACAATTATATTAAAGATTCTGCCGACTACATACATAAATGCAAAATTAAAGAGTGTGATATAATGGTCAGTTTTGATGTTTCACATTCTACAAAAAGCCCTCTAAAGGTATATATTGAATTTTATTTTTTATTTAGGATATAACAATTCTTTTTCAGCTCTATCTAACTACGAATTATTTTCAGCGGAATAGTAAATTCTATGAACAACTTGATTGTGAAGCAGAGGTAGGCCTCTTGGTCTTGTTGTAAGTAATTTTTACATAGAAATTTGAAACAGCGTCACAAAATGCAAAAAAACCGTTATTTAGTATAGATATGCATATGACACGTTTGTTATTTGGACACATAGAGGAGAAGCACTACATGAATTTTTAATTTTTATAAATGGTATAAATCGTAGCATCCAGTTAACCATAGAAAAGGAAACTAATACAAGTTTGCCATTTCTTAACATGCTAATATCTAAAACTAATAATTCACTATCTATTAAGATTTACTTACAGAAATCAAACACACACTGTTAGATACCTTCATAAATTATCAAACTACCATAAACGTCAGAAAATTGGTGTAATTAAACCTTTAGTGGCTTGAGCAAAACGAATTTGCTCCTGAATGTTTGAAAGATGAATATAAATATTTAACAAAATCGCTAAAAGCTAATGGATCACTTAATGATATTAATAACGTTACTATACGTGCGAGACGTAACCATAAATAAAGACCAGTGCATAATTCTGTATTATAAGTGTTTTGTAACTGTGGTTTCCTATTAGTGGAGTTGATCGGCCTATTTCCACAGTTTATGCTTTTTGAGCGCGACGTTTCGGAAGCGGACTCTGCTTCCGTCATCAGGCTTAGTCCTGAGAAGGACTGTTTTCGCACTTGAGTCGAATTCATTTGTTATATCTAATTTTTCTCAAGCACTTGACTACTCTCAGATTCGAACTTGGTACCTTTCACTTACTAGTCTGACACCTTTACCGCTGAGCCACTGAGTAATCCAATATATATTTGTTAGAACTTATATATATATTAAACTATTTTTCGTGGTTGCGCAGAAGTTTATTGCGCATGTTGCGCCGTAACCTCTTGCGCAGGTGTATTGCGCTTAAGCTCTTCGCGCATTATTGGAATCCATATGGGTTTCATTTCTACACTAGCTTGGCTTATTGGATTTTCTGCTAGTGCGATGAATGTGGCTTCTTTGAGTTTCCGACGAGTTGTATTCTCGTCCTTTGCCACTATCTGTATGTTATCCCATTGGATGCGGTGGTCTTCGTTCCAGACATGTTCAGCGATTCTTGATCTTTCTGTTTCGCCCTTGCGGACGTTGTTCTTGTGTTCCTGAGTTCTCACTTTGAGTGGTCTACTGCTCTCTCCTATGTATGCTCTGCCGCATTCGCATGGTAGGTTGTATACACAGTTCTTGGAATTCTGATCTTCATTGTATGGTTTGGTTTTGGTTAGTATTCCCTGAGCGTTCTGGTCGATTTGAAGGCAGTGCGTATCTTGTATTTGCTGCCTATCCTTCGTATTTTGTCTGAGGTACCTTGTATATATGGTATTATCGCTGTATATTTAGGTTCTTCTTTTCGGTTACCCTTTCCTGTTAAGGTTAGGTGTTAGATCGGGGTAGCCATTTTCTTTGAGTGTTCTAGCGATATTTTCTTTTCTCTGTTCAGGTCCTCTTGTTTTGAGCATATTGTTTTGCTCTATCGTACAAGCATTTTGCTACGCCTAACTTCACGTTTTTGTGGTGATTGGAGTTGTAGTGTAGGTACCTCCCGTGTGGGTAGGTTTCCTGTATACACTTGTCGTGAAAGTGTTGTCATTCCTGTGTACAAGTACATCCAGGAATGGCAGTTTTTGTTCCGACTCAATTCCATTGTGAATTTGATGGTGGGTGCGCGGCTATTTAGATGATCTAGGAATTCATCTAGCTTATGCTTGCCGTGTTGCCAAACTACGAAGGTATCGTCCACGTATCTAAGCCATATCCTTGGTTTCTCTGTGAATTCGGATATCGCTTGGTCTTCAAAGTCTTCCATATATATATTGCTCACTATGGGTGATAGTGGGGAACCCATAGCCATCCCAAACTCTTGTTGGTAGAATTTGTCTTCTACCTGGAAATATGTAGTTCTAATGCATATTGTCAGAAGTTCCATTATTGTGTTTACCGAGAGTTGCGTGCGTTCGTCTAACGTTTCATCCTTTTCCAGCTTGTCCCTTATGATAGTTAGTGCCTTATCGGTAGGCACATTTGTGAATAGACTCACAATGTCGAAGCTTACCAGTATTTCTTCGTGGTTTGGTTGGAAGTTTCTGATGGTTTCCACGAAGTGCTGCGTATTCTTGACCATAGATTCGGTTTTTCCCGATAAGGGTGTGATGATACCTAGCAGATAGTGTGCTAATGGGTGACAAGGTGAATTTCTCGAGCTCACAATTGGTCTCAGAGGAATTCCTTCCTTGTGGATCTTTGGTAGGCCGTACAGATGCGGAGGTTTGCTGTAGTGTGGGGTAAGTCTAGTTCTCTGGTAATCGGAGAACTCCCCCTTATGTTTTGCCAGCGTCAGGTATATCCGTCTTTCGATTGATGGTGTGGGGTCTTTCGGTATTTGTTTGTACTCGCCCCCGTCTAGTAGTTCTTGGACTTTACTGTTGTAAGTGTCCATATCCATTACCACAGTCGCGTTTCCTTTGTCTGCCGGGAGAACTTTGATCGTTGGGTCATTCTTAGAAATGACCGCTCTCCTTTCTAGGTTAGAGGTTAGGTTTAGTTCGCCTAGATGAATCCAGGACTGATCTAACCTCTTCTGTATTCTTCGGCTTCTTCAGGATCTAATTTCATAGCTGTCGCTTCACTGCGGTTATTAAATCTACTTTCGGAATATACCTCGGTGTTATCGCATAGTTCAAGCCTTTGTCCAGAACCTTCATTTCGTTTTCGTTCAACTGTCGTTTAGAGATGTTTATGACAGTGTTTTTTCGATTGATGTTAGTTGGTTCTTTCTTCTCCTTCATTAGCTTTTCGAGTTTATTCTGCTGAATTTCCTTGTGAATTGCCTTGGTCTTCGAATATTTACTTCTGGTAGCCGTATTTATCCTATCAAAGTCTTGCTCGTTCACTCGATTTCGAATGGTTTCTCTAATCTCGTTGGATAGGTGTTCGAGCTGGTACTTTCTGAAACGGTGATGTTTGATTCGTTCTTTGACTAACGCTTCGCTAGCTCTCTTTGCGATTAGTGATATTTTTCGGCTGTGTACCGAGTTTTGATGTTAAGCCCAGTGGGTATTAAGTTGTTATCACGGGCTTTGCAGAGGAAGGTTAGATGGTTCTCCTCTAGTGCTAGCTTGTTCATTGATGTTTCAAGCTTTCTGAAAAGTTGTTTGACTTCGGGGCCGTACCGAGTTACTAATTCTGTATTATAAGTGTTTTGTAACTGTGGTTTCCTATTAGTGGAGTTGATCGGCCTATTTCCACAGTTTATGCTTTTGAGCGCGACGTTTCGGAAGCGGACTCTGCTTCCGTCATCAGGCTTAGTCCTGAGAAGGACTGTTTTCGCACTTGAGTCGAATTCATTTGTTATATCTAATTTTTCTCAAGCACTTGACTACTCTCAGATTCGAACTTGGTACCTTTCACTTACTAGTCTGACACCTTTACCGCTGAGCCACTGAGTAATCCAATATATATTTGTTAGAACTTATATATATATTAAACTATTTTTCGTGGTTGCGCAGAAGTTTATTGCGCATGTTGCGCCGTAACCTCTTGCGCAGGTGTATTGCGCTTAAGCTCTTCGCGCATTATTGGAATCCATATGGGTTTCATTTCTACACTAGCTTGGCTTATTGGATTTTCTGCTAGTGCGATGAATGTGGCTTCTTTGAGTTTCCGACGAGTTGTATTCTCGTCCTTTGCCACTATCTGTATGTTATCCCATTGGATGCGGTGGTCTTCGTTCCAGACATGTTCAGCGATTCTTGATCTTTCTGTTTCGCCCTTGCGGACGTTGTTCTTGTGTTCCTGAGTTCTCACTTTGAGTGGTCTACTGCTCTCCTATGTATGCTCTGCCGCATTCGCATGGTAGGTTGTATACACAGTTCTTGGAATTCTGATCTTCATTGTATGGTTTGGTTTTGGTTAGTATTCCCCTGAGCGTTCTGGTCGATTTGAAGGCAGTGCGTATCTTGTATTTGCTGCCTATCCTTCGTATTTTGTCTGAGGTACCTTGTATATATGGTATTATCGCTGTATATTTAGGTTCTTCTTTTCGGTTACCCTTTCCTGTTAAGGTTAGGTGTTAGATCGGGGTAGCCATTTTCTTTGAGTGTTCTAGCGATATTTTCTTTTCTGTTCAGGTCCTCTTGTTTTGAGCATATTGTTTTTGCTCTATCGTACAAGCATTTTGCTACGCCTAACTTCACGTTTTTGTGGTGATTGAGTTGTAGTGTAGGTACCTCCCGTGTGGGTAGGTTTCCTGTATACACTTGTCGTGAAAGTGTTGTCATTCCTGTGTACAAGTACATCCAGGAATGGCAGTTTTGTTCCGACTCCAATTCCATTGTGAATTTGATGGTGGGTGCGCGGCTATTTAGATGATCTAGGAATTCATCTAGCTTATGCTTGCCGTGTTGCCAAACTACGAAGGTATCGTCCACGTATCTAAGCCATATCCTTGGTTTCTCTGTGAATTCGGATATCGCTTGGTCTTCAAAGTCTTCCATATATATATTGCTCACTATGGGTGATAGTGGGGAACCCATAGCCATCCCAAACTCTTGTTGGTAGAATTTGTCTTCTACCTGGAAATATGTAGTTCTAATGCATATTGTCAGAAGTTCCATTATTGTGTTTACCGAGAGTTGCGTGCGTTCGTCTAACGTTTCATCCTTTTCCAGCTTGTCCCTTATGATAGTTAGTGCCTTATCGGTAGGCACATTTGTGAATAGACTCACAATGTCGAAGCTTACCAGTATTTCTTCGTGGTTTGGTTGGAAGTTTCTGATGGTTTCCACGAAGTGCTGCGTATTCTTGACCATAGATTCGGTTTTTCCCGATAAGGGTGTGATGATACCTAGCAGATAGTGTGCTAATGGGTGACAAGGTGAATTTCTCGAGCTCACAATTGGTCTCAGAGGAATTCCTTCCTTGTGGATCTTTGGTAGGCCGTACAGATGCGGAGGTTTGCTGTAGTGTGGGGTAAGTCTAGTTCTCTGGTAATCGGAGAACTCCCCCTTATGTTTTGCCAGCGTCAGGTATATCCGTCTTTCAATTGATGGTATGGAATGTTCTGGTATTTTTTTGTACTCGCCCCCGTCTAGTAGTTCTTGGACTTTACTGTTGTAAGTGTCCATATCCATTACCACAGTCGCGTTTCCTTTGTCTGCCGGGAGAACTTTGATCGTTGGGTCATTCTTAAGGGAAATGACCGCTCTCCTTTCTAGGTTAGAGAGGTTAGGTTTAGTTCGCCTAGATGAATCCAGGACTGATCTAACCTTACTTCTGTATTCTTCGGCTTCTTCAGGATCTAATTTCATAGCTTGTCGTTACTGCGGTTATTAAATCTACTTTCGGAATATACCTCGGTGTTATCGCATAGTTCAAGCCTTTGTCCAGAACCTTCATTTCGTTTTCGTTCAACTGTCGTTTAGAATGTTTATGACAGTGTTTTTAATTGATGTTAGTTGGTTCTTTCTCTCCTTCATTAGCTTTTCGAGTTTATTCTGATTTCCTTGTGAATTGCCTTGGTCTTCGAATATTTACTTCTGGTAGCCGTATTTATCCTATCAAAGTCTTGCTCGTTCACTCGATTTCGAATGGTTTCTCTAATCTCGTTGGATTGGTGTTCGAGCTGGTACTTTCTGAAACGGTGATGTTTGATTCGTTCTTTGACTAACGCTTCGCTAGCTCTCTTTGCGATTAGTGATATTTTCGGCTGTTACGAGTTTTGATGTTAAGCCCAGTGGGTATTAAGTTGTTATCACGGGCTTTGCAGAGGAAGTTAGATGGTTCTCCTCTAGTGCTAGCTTGTTCATTGATGTTTCAAGCTTTCTGAAAAGTTGTTTGACTTCAGCGTCGAGTTACTAATTCTGTATTATAAGTGTTTTGTAACTGTGGTTTCCTATTAGTGGAGTTGATCGGCCTATTTCCACAGTTTATGCTTTTTGCGCGACGTTTCGGAAGCGGACTCTGCTTCCGTCATCAGGCTTAGTCCTGAGAAGGACTGTTTTCACTTGAGTCGAATTCATTTGTTATATCTAATTTTTCAACACTTGACTACCTCAGATTCGAACTTGGTACCTTTCACTTACTAGTCTGACACCTTTACCGCTGAGCCACTGAGTAATCCAATATATTTTAGAACTTATATATATATTAAACTATTTTTCGTGGTTGCAGAAGTTTATTGCGCATGTTGCGCCGTAACCTCTTGCGCAGGTGTATTGCGCTTAAGCTCTTCGCGCATTATTGGAATCCATATGGGTTTCATTTCTACACTAGCTTGGCTTATTGGATTTTCTGCTAGTGCGATGAATGTGGCTTCTTTGAGTTTCCGACGAGTTGTATTCTCGTCCTTTGCCACTATCTGTATGTTATCCCATTGGATGCGGTGGTCTTCGTTCCAGACATGTTCAGCGATTCTTGATCTTTCTGTTTCGCCCTTGCGGACGTTGTTCTTGTGTTCCTGAGTTCTCACTTTGAGTGGTCTACTGCTCTCTCCTATGTATGCTCTGCCGCATTCGCATGGTAGGTTGTATACACAGTTCTTGGAATTCTGATCTTCATTGTATGGTTTGGTTTTGGTTAGTATTCCCTGAGCGTTCTGGTCGATTTGAAGGCAGTGCGTATCTTGTATTTGCTGCCTATCCTTCGTATTTTGTCTGAGGTACCTTGTATATATGGTATTATCGCTGTATATTTAGGTTCTTCTTTTCGGTTACCCTTTCCTGTTAAGGTTAGGTGTTAGATCAGGGTAGCCATTTTCTTTGAGTGTTCTAGCGATATTTTCTTTTCTCTGTTCAGGTCCTCTTGTTTTGAGCATATTGTTTTGCTCTATCGTACAAGCATTTTGCTACGCCTAACTTCACGTTTTTGTGGTGATTGGAGTTGTAGTGTAGGTACCTCCCGTGTGGGTAGGTTTCCTGTATACACTTGTCGTGAGTGTTGTCATTCCTGTGTACAAGTACATCCAGGAATGGCAGTTTTGTTCCGACTCAATTCCATTGTGAATTTGATGGTGGGTGCGCGGCTATTTCGATTATCTAGGAATTCATCTAGCTTATGCTTGCCGTGTTGCCAAACTACGAAGGTATCGTCCACGTATCTAAGCCATATCCTTGGTTTCTCTGTGAATTCGGATATCGCTTGGTCTTCAAAGTCTTCCATATATATTGCTCACTATGGGTGATAGTGGGGAACCCATAGCCATCCCAAACTCTTGTTGGTAGAATTTGTCTTCTACCTGGAAATATGTAGTTCTAATGCATATTATCAGAAGTTCCATTATTGTGTTTACCGAGAGTTGCGTGCGTTTGTCTAACGTTTCATCCTTTTCCAGCTTGTCCCTTATGATAGTTAGTGCATAATGTTGGTACTGCTTTTCTTCGTTTTATAACTAATGTTACAGATAGGATTGAAAAAATTCTAATTAATTATGGCATTAGGATTGTTTTTAAATCTACAAGAAAAATTAAAGAACACTTATGGTTAACTAAAGATGTTTCAAACCCATTATTATCTTTCGGAGTGTATAAGTTATCTCGTTTATGTAGAAAAGTAACTATTGGAAACACAAACCGTAGCTTTGATACAAGACGTAAAGATAATATGAGATCTTGTAGATTAGGTCAATCAGAGAAATCTGCGGTAGCTAAGCATTGTTTAAATAATTTAAATTCAACTTGATAATAAGGAAATATTTACAACGTGAAGCTATTGAGATCAGTAGCGTACCTTGGGGGGGGGTTATAAAATTAAACCTGGGGTAGAATCATTTTGTCCTAGTTACACAAATAAAAGCAAAAAATACGTAAAGTAAAATTTATTGTTACTGCAAAAATATATCAAAAATAAACAAATAACTGTAAATGAACCTAACACCTCTGTGCACAAAATAATCTCTATTCCTTTGGTATATATATATATATATATATATATATATATATATATATATATATATATATATATATATATATATATATATATATATATTTATATGTGCTCATAACCACAACAGAAAATCAACTTTTCTCTTTTACGTTTTTGCAAAAACATAGATAACTTCTCCTACGGATATGGATATTTCGCGATGAATGTTAAGAAGTGCAAGAAAATTCAATCTATCCTTGCCGGTAGTGCTTCTTAGATACGTTTTTAAGCGCTTCAATTGCATAGTGAGTTTTCCCTACTTCTTTGTAGACTGAATACCACAATTTTGTTTCGCCACAAATTTTTTCGAAGGTATGTGATGGTAGAAGATGTTGATATCTTATGTATAAAGTTAAAAACTTTATACATACATACATGCAAAAGATTATTTTCATCGACGTTACATTTATCTTCGTAATCCCACACTATTATTTCAATTGAACGCAACTCATTTGACAAACGAAATGTCAACGATAACGGCCAGCAGCCGTTAAGGCACAATCATTTATTAAACTATAAACAATTACTTATTATAATAATTAATATGAAACTTAAGGTGACAGTAATCCATCATATGAAACCTGATGACCACTAGCTGTGGATATTGAACTTGAAGAAGCCGTGGCTAGGGATGTCGTAGCTTCTTGTCTATTATTATCGGAACTTTGAAATAGTTGTTTGGTTATTTTTAATCTTTTCGAAACGGAATTTTTAATATAAGACTCGCTACCGCAGAGGAGCCCAGCCTCCCAGTTCATTCACAATTTTCGGCAAGCATGGTATCCGATGACCTCCGAAACGAATGACCCGTGTATAACTCGGGATTTTCCAGTTTTAACAAGGAATGAATGCCCACAACCTGCTTAACACACTTTTCGTTCCGGTAGCCAATGAAAAACCGCTGGGTTTCAAAATTTTAGGGGCGCAAATCGGCGTATTTTTTGAATTGACAAATACTCTACTTTTTTTGTTCTTTGTGTACCGCAATGTAACCAAAACGTTTTTATTTCTCTTCAAAATCCACCGTGTTCAACTTCTCAAGCTTGTCACACTTACAAGATAACTTTTTCTAGCAGCCATGTACAGTCGTCTGCTTCCAATAAAAATGCCTTGACTCCCTCTTTAGAGACAAAGTTTTGGCCTTTTTTGGTTTGTAACCGTCACAACATGAATAATTTTCTGTATCTGCAATGTATAAAGCATCCAGAATATACGATAACTACACCACACGAATATAATACCAACCCTAGAATGTCAATATTGTCATATACTTCTAAATGGGACTACATGTTGGAAACTCTAAATGAGGTTGTGGTGATCAAAGGGGTACCCGAAACACAAAACTTTCCCCACAATGTTTTTGCTTTAACACTGTTAACATTGGTTAACAAAATTGGTTGGTGACTAGTTTCGACAAATTGTCATCTTCAAACCTTAAACTATTGACAAATTTAGCATCTTATATGAAAACTAACAAATACTTACAAGTACTTATACATATTCTCTTTTTAGGAAGCTGTTTTATAAAAAATTCTTACTCACTTATGGGTTCCTCTTTAAGGTCTTGTTTCAATTTGTTTATTGACTCGATTGTTGATTTTTAATTGTGAAACTATCCCTTGATTGAACCTCAGGTAAAAGGTACATATCTAAATATTGATTAACGTTACGCTTTACAGCGTTTCAACTGTAGTAGCGAACGCACTAACGATGATAAATTTGTCAATAGTTTAAGGTCTGAAGATGACAATTTGTCGAAACTAGTCACCAACCAATTTTGTTAACCAATATTAATAGTCTTAAAGTAAAAACATTGTTGGGAAGGTTTTGTGTTTCTAAGTATACCTTTGATTGTCATACCTTCAAAGTGAATTTGAATATTGAAACTTTCTGTATTATAAGTGTTTTGTAACTGTGGTTTCCTATTAGTGGAGTTGATCGACCTATTTCCACAGTTTATGCTTTCTGAGCGCTACGTTTCGGAAGCGGACTCTGCTTCCGTCATCAGGCTTAATCCTGATAAGGACTGTTTTCGCACTTGAGTCAAATTCATATGTTATATATAATTTTTTCCCAAGCACTTGACTACTCTTAGATTCTAACCTGGTACCTTTCACTTACACCTTTGCCACTGAGTAATCCAATATATATATTTTAGAACTTCGCTGTATATTTAGGTTCTTCTTTTTCGGTTACTCTTTCCCTGTTTAGGTTAGCTGTTAGATCGGGGTAGCCATTTTCTTTGAGTGTCCTAGCGATATTTTCTTTTTCTTTGTTCAGGTCCTCTTGTTTTGAGCATATCGTTTTTGCTCTATCGTACAAGCATTTTGCCACACCTAACTTCACGTTTTTGTGGTGATTAGAGTTGTAGTGTAGGTACCTCCCCATGTGGGTGGGTTTCCTGTATGCACTTGTCGTGAAAGTGTTGTCATTCCTGTGTACAAGTACATCCAGGAATGGCAGTTTTTGTTCCGACTCCAATTCCATTGTGAATTTTATTTTATTTTTATTTTATTATAAAATGACACTTGTTCGCTACCCTGAGGGTCGATAATTGCTAATGTAATACGAGAGACAACCCATTATCATTGAGAATGAAGAAATTAGACAGGCCATATAAAACAAAAACTGTAGCTTCAGTAAAAGCAACTCTTTACTTGACTTCATTTGCTAATTTATATCAAATGGCATTTGAAGAAGTTTGTTTTAAATTTCGCAAGTGCAGCGAAAAAATGGAATTAACCCCAGAATATTTCCGCATAATGATTCATTATGACTTTAAGTAAGGTATAAGTGCGTATGACTGCGAAGAAGGTTTGAGATCAACATTTGGCGATCAGGCCCCTTCCTTGGCAACAATTTACAGATGGTATAAGGATTTCAAACGTGGAAGAACTGCAGGTGATCACCAGAAAGACGCAGGCCCTCCTATTGCCGCTGTGGCAGAGGAAAAACATTGCTGCTGTGAAGAAGATTATGGAAGCAGATAACACAGCTAGTTACGCCGTAATAGCTCAACTGGGGATAGGATTCTAATCTGTGAAAACAATAATACACGACCACCTTCATCTTACAGATTTTCAAAAAGCAGAACGAGCACGAATTTACCACGAAACTCTAACATTGCTTAAGAGTGGCGCACAACAAATTTGGCGAAAATTGTGACAGAAGATGAAACTGACAGACAATTCTTCGACATGCCAACTCGACAAGAGAGCCGCGTATGGATCCATGAAGACGAGTTCACATCGACAATAATCAGAAAGCAGCGAGAGATGAAGGAAGTAATGTAGGCTGTGTTCTTTAGAAGTACCGGTCTAGTGAGCGCTATTAAGCTAGAGGAGCAGAATACTATCACAGCTAAACGGTACGTCGAACACTGTTTGTCAGAGGTGCTTAATAAAGTGCCAAATATGGGAATTATGTTACATCACGATAAAGTTTCTTCCCTGGTGAACTAACTCGGCAATATTTGGTTGTAAACAAGATTAATGTAATCGAACACCCTCCCTACTTACCGGTTCTGGCCATGTGCGACTTTTGGTTGTTTTTTGGACTAAAAAAGAAGAAGGTTTTTTCAGAGGAAGAGATCGATGCTGCTGTTCGGTGGTGGATTATTTAAGCAGTGGAAGGAAAGAATGGCTAAGTGTATTATAGCAGAAGGCAACTACGTTGCCTTCCAGTAGTCGCGCCGGGACTGACGCTTCGCATAGAGGTAAATTTTTTAGTATTTCAGAAATTTCTGCCTGCATCAACACTCACTCCTCAGTAGCTTCCTAAAATAGGTTGCTTTAGTATCGTAGACTGCTGAGGGAGTCTGTTGATTGTTACTATTTTCATTAACAATTGCGGAGTGCGAGTCCGCGTGCGACTACTCACGCTACTGAAACTTATATAGTGACGCTGAGAAATACAAGTAAGTAAAATTGACTAAAAACGTACAATTTTTTATAGATATTATAAACTGAGACAATATTATATCAAATGTTAATTATCCGTTCCTTAAGTTTATATTTTTTAGTAATTTTATTACTTAAGGCTGTTATACCGCTTTTCGTTGGACCGAAGTTGAGAGGTCCCTCATCCATTTCATAAAATAATTCTACACGTAACATTTGCTGTGTTCCAATAGTCAAATATTTCTCTCTCGTTTCTACATAAAAGTTTTCTTATTGCCTACTGTTTCGTTTGTTTAGCAACAGATGTATGTTTTCATTTTAATTGTGCCAATTTCATTTATTCCGATTGCTTAGATGGGAATGAAACAGAATAGACAATTAGATATGAATTACTTACACTTATTTTGTTAATTATTATTATTTTATATCGCAAATATTTTTTAGTTACCACTAACCGTTATACCTCTTATATGAAATAAAGATTTTATTTAAACATTTTCGCAAGTATTTGTTGTAGACTTGCATTTTTTTGCTAATAAATGTCAAATATTAAATAAGAGAAATGAGTTTTGTATTATTTTAACGTTTATAATAAAATTCTGTACATATGTAGCTATGCGGACTGTCAGTCCGCACGCGACAAGTAATGTTCAGAAATATTCTCAATAATAATGACTTGTCCCTCGTATTACTAACTGTCATTTACTATTGAATCTCCTTAGTCCTTAAAGTAAACACCTCTACTACTTAAAGAAAATTAGATGTACAAAAAATTATTCATGCATGCTTACTTACCTTATATTTCTATGTAAACTTAGCACTGATCCACTGACGTTTGGCAAAGCAAGTTGTACGTAAGTGCGTATATTAGTTGTATAAATACAGTGCAAGGGATGCTTTGTAGATTCCGAGACGATACTTTATGTTTAGAGATGTAGATATCCACTAGGCTAAGGCGGAAAAGTATCTGCACGTCGAAGGAATAATCGAGAAGTAATAATCAATGCGCTGGGCAATACCAACAATTGAGAACCAGCGACGACTAAGGTTAAAGTGCTATTAATATACGATATTAGTCAAACTCGATTCTCAATATAGTTGTATTCCAGAGATTAGTGGAGGATGGTGTTCCACTATTTTAGACTTTAGTATGTTATTTATTGCTTAGTTTTACAACTTTTGCTTTAATGTACGGGGTAGTAAGATAAAGCACAAATTACACAAACAGATTGAACAACAAATTTTTTAACACACGACGTAATTTCCGCCATAGAGTAACAGCAAAAGCTAAGGGGACTTATTCCACATTGTCCTATTACCAAGTAATTATAATAATATTTATATGCAGATATATAGTAATTTCTTAATTTGCATGTTTAAATTCTTTTTTAATCCCTGTGAGAAGCTTCCTCTACTAGTTAGTAACTACTAATATTAGTCGATTATTAAAATGTCTCGATTATTGTCACCACTACACGTCAGGCAAAGCAAAATGTTAGCCAAACCGGAGCAAACTTACGGGGAACGAGCAGTACTCGCTGTTTTCCTTATTCTATTGATTAGAATTTTGGTTGAGGTTATGCCATTCGTGAAACATAATTTATTTTCAGGGCAGTTATGAAAAATGTGACATTATTGCATAATTTACACACACACACGCACACGCGCACGCGCGCACACGCCAAATCCTTTTAAATATGGACTAGCTAAAAGTAATAGAATCTTTATGATGAAATTACTTTGCACAAAATGCATCAAAGTTTAAATCACTTTTAACTTTTACTGTTATTATGAATTATGAATACGTAGATGTAAAGGTACAGGTAGGTATATAATTTCAATAGTAACGGAGTTATTAAGCACAGTACATCCGGATTAAGATTGCAAGTATAAAGCTGTTGATTTTCGACTGTAATCTTTAGATATCTATTCAAGGTTGTCTTCTTTTGTTTACAAAAATAACTAAAGGAAGCAAAAATAATAATAATTGACTATCGATTATCCTAGTTCAATCAAGTAGTCTGGTTAGAAGTAGCTTAGAAAAACTAAATGTTAATATAATTTTATAAAAGTGGTAAACGTTCAAAGTGACACATATATTTTTTAACGTCCATTCAAAAATCGAACACATTCTGATTGATCTTTAGTGTAAAACGTAATGGTTTATTGCAATAGTGCAATAAAAATCTTACGGCACGCTGGCCTTGTACTTACACTAAGTTGATCTGAAAGGTCCTACTGCAAATGAGAACTAAACTTTATTTGTAAAGATGCAAAGAATTTTAGGTTATTTGATATTTTTCCTATTTTAATGTAATTAAGTGAAACTTAATTGGGCCATAGTGTAATTAATATACCATTAAAGTTACATATAAAGCACTGAAAATCGTATCTAAACTATCAAATCCAAAATAAGTCATTACATTGAACTTTGTCACTTCAGTTAACAAAAATATTTTAGGAGATAGAATACTGCAAGGTAGATTTTTGCATACGTATGTCAACCTAACCTCGAAAACCAATTAAATAACACCAATTTCAGAATTTGAACTAATCACATATGCAATGCAATAGTCAAGTAAAATATATTTCGTGCATAGCTCCTTTGCTTCGATTATACTGGCTACGGATGCGTTCAAGCTTGTTGCAATAAAAGCTCATTTATCCCGTTAGCCAGTATTGTCGGCAAGTAACAATGCACTTAATATGTTACTGTTAATAATTGCTGTACTTTCTATATTATTGAACATCTACAACAATAATAATTTTATACGTTATAGAGAAGTTATTTCATGCTTAAAGGAAGAAATAATAAACGATGTTGCACCGTTGATACAATTTGTTTGATTCAACCATTGGTGCATGAACAGCGATTTTTACTCACGTTAACCAATATTCATGTGGCCATGAAAAATATATTAAATTTACTTAGTGGTCATAGATAAAATTCTTTTGGACGTTTTTTTAACAAAATTAGTACATAAGTGACGAGCATTTAATCTTAGCCAAAATTCATTTGGTCACAAAAAATACAATACTTTGGGATGCTTTTCCAATTAAATTGGTTTTTGACATTTTTTGGCCAAAATCCATATGGTGACGGAAAATATATTAAATTTACTCATTGGACATCAATACGATGCTATGGGATGGTTTTCCAACAAAATTGGTACATAAATAACAATTTTGACATCTCTCGGTCAAAATCCGTATGGTACCAGATAATTCATAAAATTTACCTATTGGGCAGCGAGGCAATGATTTGGGATGTATTTCCAACTAAATTGGAGTATAAAAAGGAATTTTTAAATTTCTTGATCAAAATGCACATGATCACGAAAATGCAGTAAATTTAATTATTGGACATCGATACAACACTTTCGAACATTCATATTCCCACAAAAAATTGGTGCACTAATAACGATTTTACAATATCGTAGTTAAAATCATTGTGATCAAGGAAAATACTTTCAATTAACTTATTGGGCATCGAGAATTTTTACGTTTTTCTAAGAAAATTGGTTCATAAATAACGATTTTGACATCTCTTAGTTTTTTAATCTATATGGTCAGAAAAATACAATGCGTTGGTATTTTTTTCTAAAAAAATGGTGCATAGGTCTATTCTAAAGAAATTAATAAATAACGATTTTAACATCTCTTGGTCAAAATGTATAAGATTACGGAAAATGCATTAAATTTAATTACTAGGAATCGATACATCACCTAGGGACGCTTGTGAACAAATAACGATTGCCATCTCTTAGTAAAAATTCATGTGTTCACAAAAAATGAACAAAATTTACGCATTGGGCATCAATGCAATGCATTAGTACGTTTTTTACAAAAAAATTGGTGCATAAGTAATGATTTTGACATCTCTTAGTCAAAATCTACATGGTTACGGAAAAAGCATTAAGTTCACCTAGTGGGCAATGGGCCAAAATTCATATGGTCACGGAAAATGCAATAAATTTACCTATTGCACATCGACACAAAGCTTTGGGACGTCTTTTCAACAAAATTGGTGCATAAATTACGGTTTTGACATCTTTTAGTTAAAATTCGCATGACAAAAAATCGTAAAATTTACCTTTGGGCTACTTTTCACAAAAATTGGTGTTTAAATAAGGTTTTGATATCTCTTGCTCAAGATCCATATGGTCACGAAAAATAAAATTTACTAATTGAGCATCTATGCAATTGTTTGGGACGTTCCTCCAACGAAATTGATGCATAAATAACGATTCTGATATCACTTGGTGAAAATCTGTATGATCATAAAAGATGCATAAAATTAATTTATTGAGCATCTGTGCTGTTACCTTGTGACGTTTTTATATCAATTTATATATAATTATGTTATTTCTACTCGGAGTACGTTATTGAATAACTTTTGATCTAGTATCGTGCCTTACAAGATTTCATAAATCCTGTTCTTGATGGTAATATTATTTAATATCAATTTTTGTAAATAAAGCTCTGTATAAAGCGCTAAATTATAGGAAACGTCTACAGTATTTGTTTTACTTAAACATATAATGTGCAATAAAAATCTTTCAATAATCCTTTAAATATCTACAAACAGATTGCATAGTTAAGCTTAAAGTAAGGAATCGAACACAAAAAATCCGCACATAATACTTATTAAAGGAAATGAAAAATTTTTGTCCACTTCCTGAAATGTTCAGTAAAACTAAACATGACATGATGCACACAAATAATTGCATGTAAATTTCCGCTATTGAAGCTAAGCATTATAAAATGTAAAAACATTCTTTCGAATAAAACATTACTTCTATTAATATTACCAGCAAAATCCAATTGTAAATAAAATAAATTGTAAGTCAAATCTTAAGTAACAAATACAAAGGATTCTTGAGTCAGGTAATAGAGTAGTAAAAGGTGACGTGAATAACCGAAAACTGGTTGACACTGCACCGGATGTGGTTGAAATTGTATGGTGCCACTTAAACGTTTAACTTATACCTTCCGATCGAAGCGCCGTCTTCATATCTATGTCGTTAACTAAAATCAAACTGTCATTGTTAATTGATGATTAACAGAAGCTGGAGTTACATTTAAAATTAATTAAAACATTTTAATTTTTATACCATGACAGAACATGTGCTTGCATTGTTACAATTTTTCTGTCAAGTTGGTTACATTTAATTTTACTTAGGTTAAGTCACTGATATAAATAAATGCGGCAAATTTGAATTCATACAATAACTAATTGTCTTCAACATTAAAATTAAGGATGTAAGAATATACTGCTGACAGTTGTTCAGTATCAGATTTGTGATTCATAGAGTTACCCTCTTTTTTTATGTGGCACATTTCCAGAAATAATCTGGATTTGTATACTTTTTCAAAATTGAGAATTTTGACATTGTTAAAATCGGGTTGATGATTGAGTGTTTTACTGTGGTTTGCAAGAGCACAACTATTGCTTTTTTTGTCAATTCTACAGTCACTTCTGTGTTGTGTAACCCTATTGCGCAGCCATTGTGACGTCTGTCCTATGTAAACTTCCGTGCAATCAATGCAAGGAATTTGGTAAATGACATTCGAGTTAAGCACTGGAGTGGTATCCTTGACTTTGGAAAACAATTTGTTGACAGTTTTTAAATTATATTTGCTAATTTTCATGTTGAAGTCCTTAAATACATTTGTAATTTTGGGTGTTAGATTTTTTATGAAAGGTAATTTGCAATATCTGGTGTTGTTCTCTTCCAGGACACTAGGACTATTGACAGCTGCTAGAGGAGTACTTGTATTAAAGATTAGTTTATTAATGAACGCTGCTGGATAGTTATTTTTGATCAAAATTTCTTTAAGTTTGTTTAAATTTTTTTGACGGAAGGTTGGATGTGAAATTTTTGTAATTCTATTTTTTATTCCTGTAATGATGTTAATTTTCTGTTGTAATGGGTGGTACGAAAAGTAGTTTATATAACGACCTGATGCCGTTGATTTTTGATACCAATCTATGTGAATTGTATTGTTAGCTGTTCTGATAAGTCTGGTATCCAAGAAGGGAACAGCTCCATTAGTTTCGGTTTCTACTGTAAATTGAATATGATTGTTGAATTGGTTGAAAGTATTTTGATTTCATCAATTTTGTTCTCTGGTACGGCACATATTATGTCGTCCACATATTTCTTCAGAAAAGGAAGTTCAAATGATAACAGTGGTATGCTACAGTTTAAAAGTTCATCCATCACTATCGTCGCAATAATAGGACTCAGAGGCGAACCCATGGGGTACCAAAACCTTTGTAGAAAGTACTGGTCGTTGAAAACAAAATAACTGTTACTAAATATAAATTATATTAAGGCAATAAATGATGCTTTACTTATATTGCAGTGTGGAGCTATTAAATTCCAATTAGAATCCAATAAATCCAAAACTAATTGTAACGGTATATTAGTGAAAAGTGATATAACATCAAGTGAGATCAATACATAGCCTACTGGTATTTGAAAATTGTTGAAGTCTTTCGCAAATGTAAAGGAATCTTTGGTATTGTAATTGTTATGATTGTTAAAGCCATTTGTTAGAATGCCGGCAGCAAATGTAGCAAGATTAAACGTCGGAGATCCTATCGAGGAGACAATAGGTCTGAGCGGTACTTGGTCTTTGTGTACTTTCGGTAGTCCATAAAGTTTAGGACTAATACTGTTGTTGATGGTAAGTTTTTTTGCTGTCATGTTATCGATACTCTTGTTGTACTTTACTAAAGTACAATGTTCAAATACCTCGGACGCCAACTTATTTTATGGAAAACAAATAAACCGTAAATGTATTAAATGTAAAATTGAAAACAATAATAAGGTTTATTATAAAATCTTTAAGACAAGTTATAAATTAGAAAATCTTAATACTAATGTTTATGTGTTCTTTCAAAATACTTTGAATGTGTGATTTGTTAATACCTAGTTGAAGCGACCGCCTCCTCAAGGAACGTGTTGGCCGATCTTCTACTGAATTCAACACCAACAGACTAGCAGCATATTCTTCATCATGGACTATTTTCTTTTTCTTTAAATTGATTACGGAACCAGTTTCTAAAATTGTTTTTACCAACTTCTTTACACCCATACGAGAAACTGTAACACCAGGAAGCTTTTCGTTAAATTGCTCTATTATGTAGCGGTAACTTTTATCCTTTTTTGTTGCAACGTTAACATTTTGATAGCAAATCTCACTCTTTTCAATTTTATCTGACATTAAATCATTAAATGTTGGAATTACGTTACTGTTTTAACGCAATGTACGTAAAATACGGGTGAAACCAACTTGCTCAAATTTGGGTAAAATTTGTGTGTCCATTATTTTGAATTCCTTCCATTTTTCTTTATAAAATTTTTTGACACCTCTTTCAAAAAGGGCAGTTGACCTAACAATATTTTACATATCTAGTTACCACAGGTGCGTCCTAAACATGAATACATTTTTAATTCGGTAGAAACTAATTTCTATACAAGCAGACCAAAACCCCATATAATGTTTCTCCAAATAAAAATATCTTTTGTTATTTTGCTCTCTTGTAAACTCAATCCGGGGAAATACTGTTATATATATATATATATATATATATATATATATATATATATATATATACACTGTGTCCGTAAAGTATGGAACAAATTGATTTTTAGCTAAACAGACCATTTTAAGAAATAATCCTGAAACACGTCGATTTTTGATTTTAATTTACCGTATTTTAAAATAATAATCTAATATACAGGGTGAATTACTTTCGAGTAATGACGTCACCGCCATTTTTTTTAAATGGAACACCCCCATTTTGTTTCAATTTTCGGATTGCTCTAGCTGAGCTGATTCCAAAAATGTATCACATGTTGATTCCAATTGGTACAGAGTGGACAAAAATACAATAGTTTTGTGTGTGCTCATAAAGTAACGCACAACATTCTTTATTATATAACGCTTTTACCTTCGGTGGACGGTTAGTTATCAAAGCGGTGAACTGCGGTTGGACTATCGCGGTATAATCGGGTTACTCGAGCGCCAATCTAGGTAACTGGTTATATAGAGGCCTAGATTCCTCTTCGCGGAGAATTAAATGGGTAAAAGCGGTCCAAGTAGCGTCAGTGAAGACGTCGGCCTACCAGGGTTTCGGAAGATTTAAATCGGTGCCGGTATTTAAAACTTGTGTCGTTGTTGAGTCAGAAATGCGCGGTCTCGGTATTGTGACTCCAAAATAAAATCAATCACCAAGAAAATAAAACTGCTAATACGGAGGTCGGAAGCAAATGTTTTCAGTGTCGGATAAATAATAAGAAATAATTTTATACGTTGGAAATTAAACTCCAGGACGATTCGTCAAATAAAAAATATAACTGCCAACGGCGACGGAAAACCAAAACTAAATTCGTAAAAGAACTATAAAATCAAAATGGTGTTTGTCTAAACAGGCTATAAAATAATAAACTAATTAACCGTTGATCTGTTTGAGACGGCCTATCGGTTTAATTAAAATAAATGTTATATTCTGACACCGTAAATAACAAATCGTACAAGATCCAAAATTATCAAACAAAATAAAAAAACAATATTGGTAGTGAATAATCGGCTACTTGCTGCTAATAAAAAAATTATGTTAGTCGATATAGAATTAATAACAGTATAGCAGGTGCAATATTCGTATCACCCGGTATGTACACGGGTATCGGCTGGTGACGGAAAACTACAACTAAATTTCCAAAAAAAATATAACAAACACAATGTGTTTGTTCGGCACTACTAAAGGCGGCTAGATAAAACAAAAATTATCGAGAATTTATTCTTTTAAGACTAACATAAAAGAAAAATTCTGATTACAAAATTTAACCAGCTGAGCTACAGACTAGGAATCACGTCTCTGCAAATGCAATTTTAAAAATTAAAGTGCAATCGGTGACGGAAACTTCGAATCAATAAAATAAATAATAAGATTCCCGATCTTATCTGTCTAACCACTCTGAACGGACGGTAACAAAATTAATCAGGGCGGCGTTGAAAATATAGGATCAATACTTTCGATCTAAACACAAGAAAACCAAATGCTAATTATCAAGTGCAGTCACATACAATAAAAATATATCTTTGCAAATATTTAGGTCAAACTTAATGTGCAGTTGATTGATGGTTTGAAAACAATTTTATTTGGGAATGGTTACTCACGGGGAAAATTTTCACCTATAACGGTATATAAAGATAATTAACATACAGGTAGCCAGCTTTTAATATTACTGGAACTACCGATTTAATAAAGACGGTAACGGCAGTGTTTTTAAACTCAATAACACGCTTATCGTATAATTGCACACGTGCAACCACGTTAGTTAAATGTATTCCCCATAATATTATGTCTACTAATATAAGGTTTAATATTTGTATCTTATAAAAAAAATAGTGAACAGTATTTGTCAATACATTGACGGTAATTATTATAGGTAAATTAAATTAATATTTATACTCAATAACTTACTCTTATAGATCAGGGCACCACACGCACTTCACAAAAGTCGTATATCTAATAATTTTATTCAAATTTTTGAATAGTCCGAAACATGTTGCGTTTGACGTATTAGATAAGAAAACTCGTATTTTAACCTGAAATATTTCTATGTGAAATGGAAACGTTTATATTTTTATAAATTGTGAATTTATGAATTATCATGAAAATCACAAGTATACCGGGCGGTTACTACATCATTATTTAACAATTTATACGGTTGCTCGGTAACGGAAATTTTAGTTTCGTTACAATTAGTTAAATTAACAATATTATCAAAAATACTTGTTGTCTAGCGGCAATTGGTTTAAATGTAGTTTGTAATGTTTTGTTACATTATTAGATTAATAAAAATGAGCTGTTTTCAAACATGTTTGGTAAATGTGGTCTAGCAGACAGAATATGAAAGAAATTAATTCTTATCAATTAAAAAAAAAACATAGTCGTCTAGTTTTTTGTGAAATGTCAGTATTTGTTTAGTAATTTATTGATGTTCAGTGACAGTTAGTACTACAATATTTATGGTATTCGTGAATGTTTTAATTATTGCTTGGATTTAATTTAAAGTAGAAATGAACTAAAAATTAATTTTTTCCATACTTTACGGACACAGTGTATATATGTATATATATATATATATATATATATATATATATATATATATATATATATATATATATATATATATATATAACTAGAGAAAAGTTGACTGTGATCCTTCATTCTGTGTATAATAATTATAATACATCGTAACTAGGGAAGTACATACAGTTCAAGTTTGAATCGATTATGACTTGCCTCTTCGATAGCTCAGATGGAAGAGCCCCACTCTAGCAAAGTGGAGGTCGTGGGTCCCACTCGAGTTAATCTTTTACTGTATGTACTTTAAAAGTTAATTTTAAATAAAATACAATATATATATATATATATATATATATATATATATATATATATATATATATATATATATATATATAGGAAAAGTGACTGTAAATTGTATAAAAATAAGTATGTTCGGGATGCAGTCAATGAAGGAGACGTTAATTAAACTCCTTGATTTTGTCGAGCTTTCGGAAAATATTTTTTCCTTCTTCAAGGTAACTAAAACAAACATTGTACACTGGTGGTTATTAATTAAAACTTGCTATCGTGAGGTTTGTTAAATTTGACAAAGAAGAATTAACAAATGTAAAAGTGAATATTTTAAACTAATGTAAATAAATGACAAACAGTAACATGATAATGATAATAATAATAATTGATTAATAATAATAACAGTAAAAACTTTTTTGGTTATTAACTGGTATTGGAAGGGAAATTTGTGACGATTGAAAAAATGTAATTGAAATTAAGATTCAAAAGTCAGAACATAACTATAAATATTGCTCAATCCATTAATGTCTGATCTTTTGTTCAAACTACTTTTGAATTTATTAATGTAAACCATCTCATAAAACAAACGTTTAAAAAGAATATCTTCTTGTTTCAGCACTTGAACATTATCATGATACATATGAAAATCATTAATAACGTGTTCAGCTAAAGCACAAGAAGGTTTTCTCCTTTTTTCTATGAGAATCTATTCTTCCCGATAAATTTCTTGAAGTTTGCCCTATGTAACACCTGTTGCAATTGTAACAAGGGATTCTAAAACAGATAAAGGTGATTTAGTTTTAAATTAAACTAAATCACCTTTATCTGTTTTAGAAAAATCTAATGTAGTTTACTGAATCCCTTATTACAATTATCATAATGTGTGTGCTGCAACAATAAGATATTCTTTTTAAACGTTTGTTTTATGCGATGGTTTATATTAATAAATACAAAAGATCAGAAATTACTGGATTCACACTTGTATGCTATTCTATCTATTTCGTACACTTTTAATATCGCATTATCTGGAACGAGTTGCAGTAATTATTTTTGAAACATGCTAGGTTCATAAGCTATATTGTGCTTTAATAGAAAATTACATATTTCTTCCTTCTTAGATGAGTTATTTGGAATTTTTTCTAGAAGTTGAATGATAACTAGCATTGTCCATTACAATTAAAGATGGTTATTTTAAGTTTGTATTTGAATTATTTAAATAAACTCCGCACATGTACCTCCATGATAGTCTGCACTTTGTGGGTTTGTAGAAAACAAAAGTGAAGCATCTGAAATAAATCCATCTTCATTACCTCCATGAACAACTATAAATGTAAAACAATACAGACATTTTATTAGGAATTATAATGTAATAACTAAATCACAACAAACATTTTTCCTTCACCCATTGGCTTCTTCTCCACGCTTTCCTTAGATTTATCACGCCAGCTTCTTTTGTGCGATCCTCGACTGAAAATTCAAGTTTCATCTAAGAATACAGGATTGTATAATTTTTCTTCTTTATTTTTCTGATATTCTCTTAAGAGTCGCACAAGTTTCTCTTCACAGCATCCTTCACGTAGTCAACAACTTCGGTGGACTTAGATTTCATACGTTTTCTCGGCTTAGCTGGTGCCTGTTCAGGGTTAGCTTCTTTTTGGGCATCTTTAACCCTTTTTTTATAGCACTAACTGTATATATACTAACCCCTTCAGACGTGCGCTCAACGTAATCCTTCCAAGTACCATATTTTACACAATAATGTACTACATACCTGCATAATAAATTCAAATGGAACGAGCGCCCCTTTATTGTCACGTTCTCGTTCAAAATAACTAAGCACGTTCATAACTACGAGCTGCACTTGAGATTTAAGCTGCTTATTACTTAGCATATCTAAAATTTTGTAAATGTTATATAGATTATTTAAAAATGTTGCCGAATTACCGATAATTCACTGTACAAGTTGTAGATAGTTTTGAAGAAAACCGTTTTTGATAAAAAAAGTAAAGCAAAATGCACAAACAATGATTTCAAAAAATGACAGGTGTGACGGATGCTGCTTGTTAATCACGACACACGGTTTAGTGCGCTAATATGAATTGTGCAGCAGACTTATGTTTTTATGGCCAATCTTTCTCTAATGCATGTAATTGAGATATATATATATATATATATATATATATATATATATATATATAAATATGAAATTTTACTATAGAGTTTTACATCGATGAATCCTACCCAACTTCATTTGATTTAAACTTTAATATACTGTAATACGAATAATACCTTCTATATAAATTAGTTAACCAAATCTGTAACTAAATAACTAAATAAAAAAAATTATTATTATTTAAACGTGGTATTCTACAAAATGGGTTTACAGTTTATTAAATTTATTATCTTTTATTACCAACGTTAACATCTCAATTGTAGGACATGTCAGATCAATGTTATATAATTGTGTTATATAATTTCCATACAATTTTTTTAGACTTTTTTGTTAGTATCTTACAAAATTGATCCTATATTCAATTTTTAATTGGAAATGAAAATCTCAAAAACGGAGATTACAGGGTATTTAACACCATTCATTTTGTTTAATTTTCTAAATCTTTTTCACTTCAATAAAGCAAAGCACAATAGAACTTTTTTCTTTCTATTCGAATCAACATAACCTTTAGAATACTTTAATGGTCTCTATTCACATAAATTTCACATTTATTATACTCCTTTAGTCTACTGCGATCTTTTTCCCTTTAATAATATCTGAAACACTAAATAAAAGCATGAAATGCCTACCAAATTTATTATCTTAAAAAGCACACTAAATCTAATATAAAACCGAAACTAAGAAATAACAAGCACTTTAGTGACAAATAATTTTTTTTTGCAATTTTATCAAAAAAATTTCATAACCAATAAAGTTATTTCTATAAGATTTTGTGGGTGTGCAAAACACAGATTCTAAAGATGGCTTGAAGGTATTTATTACTCCGCATAACGACTTTTATAGTTCCTGCAACGCGTCCTGAAAATGTAACGTTGGAATCTCAGACTTCCAACTTCCCTTGTTATTGTCTGACACTAAAATCTCCATATAAAAGCCACGAATACTCTTTACTCTACCGCTTTGCTCTACAATTTTCTACCATGCTGATGCTGTATTATAAAATTAACGATGTGGAAGTTAAACGATTTAAATACTCATACCACGTTGGGTAAAAATTTAATTAACGTAACGTGAAATAATCATATTCTCTCTTGGCCTAAAATAACAAAAAAACATGCATATAGTTTTGAGATTATCTTTTACAAACAAAATTTCTATTCTGACGCTAATAATCTTTGTGTCGACACGTATGCTGTTTAAACATAGGTATATCATGACTAGGTAAAAAATGAAGCAGCACAAACACAAGGGAATTAAATTTTATGATTAATTGAGGAAAGGTCTAGCAATAAATTAAGCTGATGACATTAATTAGCGTGAAAAGCGACTGCTTACTCACCAAAAGATGGACGTCCTTAGTATATCAAAACTTTAAAAGCTATTTTGATTAATTAAGACAAGTAGTATAAGTAAATTTAACAATTGTTGCTTCATAATATACAGAAAGATAAATAGATTTCCTTATGTAAAATAAACACGTATTTGCTCAAAACTACATAAAATTAAAGTTATACTTAACCATTTAGAGATATAACAACGGTTGTTAATTTTTTAAGCTAATTGCTAAGCACTTACAATATTTGGAAAAAGATAAGGAGATTCTTGTCAAATTTTTATTTGAAATTAATACTAATGAGAACTTCATTAGAGCAGGTATCTTAAATCGGTGAAGTGCTCAATAAATAGATACGTTTAGGTACTTTCAAGATTATAAAAAGCAAACTTTCACAGTTACGATAGTTAAAGTACTTACCTTTTGGAAAATTGAATCGTGTATTTTCTTTATTTATCTTATATCTAAGTTTACAGGTTTCGACGAGAATTACAGACGTTATCCTCAATAAATGTAAATATTTTTAAGAATTACTTGAGATATTAAATCACGCAATTCTTAAAGATATTACCACTTTCTGAAGACAACAATCGTAATTGTTATCCAAACCTTTAAATTTATATCAAAGGTAAATAAAGAAAATATACTATGCTAAGTACTTTAACTGGTTTAAAGATTGCTTTCAAGTATTACTTCTGTTAGACTTAAACATATCAATTGGTACATCCATTTCGAATGGCACAACATAAAAAGCGGAGCTGTAAAGAAATTTAACAGCTTTAAATTGTTCTTGTTACTAGTGTAAATGTTGTAAAACACACTCGCGCGCACCAGGCGAACACACACGCATGCACGTACGCACGCACAGTCACATACAGACACCGACACAGACACAGACGCAGACGCAGACGCAGACGCAGACGCAGACGCAGACGCAGACGCAGACGCAGACGCAGACGCAGAAGCAGACGCAGACGCAGACGCAGACGCAGACGCAGACGCAGGCGCAGACACAGACGCAGACGCAGACGCAGACGCAGCCGCAAACGCAGACGCAGACGCAGACGCAGAGGCAGACGCAGAGGCAGAGGCAGACGCAGACACACGCATACACCCACACACACCCACACACACCCACACACACACACACAACCACACACACACGCACACACACACGCACACACACGCACACACACGCACACGCACACACGCACACACTGCACACAACGCACACACACACACCACACGCACACGCAGACACGCAGACACGCAGACACGCACACACGCACACACGCACACCACACACGCACACATGCACGCACGCACGCCATACACGCACACACGCAAGCACGCACGCACGTACATACGCACACACACTACATACATACACACAGTCGCACACACACGCACACACACGCACACACGCACACACACACACACACACGCACACACACACACACACACGCACATGCAGACATGCACACACAGCACACACACACACGCGCATATCACACACGCACACACACCACCGACACACGCCCCACCGCGCGACACACACAGCACGACACGACACACGCACGCATCCACGCACACCACGCAACACACAACACACACACACACCACACACACACACCATACACACGCACACCGGACGACACGCACACACCACGCACACATCACACCAACACACACGCACACACGCACACACCCACACACCCACACACGCACACACCTCTATACGCACGCACACGCGCATACTGCACACACGCAAGCACGCACGCACGCACATACGCACACACACACACACATATACATACACACATACACACTCGCACACACACGCACACAAACACACTCGGACACACGCACACGCACATGCAGACATGCACACACACACGCATATACACACACGTACACACACGCCCACTTGCGCGCACACACACGCACACGCATGAACGTACACACGCACACATGCACGCACGCATTCACTCACCCACGTACACACACACATACATACAGACACACACACGCATACACGCCCACTCGCACACACGCACACACACGCACACACGCACAAGCACACACGCACATACGGGCGCACACACGCACACACCCACACACGCACACACCTCTACACGCACTCACGCGCCCACGCACACACGCATACCCGCACTGACGGACGCAGTCACCCTCACACACACACACACACACACACACACGCACACTTACACACACACTCGCATTCACACACACGAACACACATACACACACGCACACACATACACAAACAAGCACACACATACACAAACAAGCACACCCACACACGCACGCATGCACGCACATACGTGCACCCACACTCGCACACATGCACACACACACAGACAGACACAGACACACACAGACACAGACACAGACACAGACAGACACAGACAGACACAGACACAGACACAGACACAGACACAGACACAGACACAGACACAGACACAGACACAGACACAGACACAGACACAGACACAGTCACAGACAGACACATACACAGACACAGACATAGGCACAGACACAGACACAGACACAGACACAGACACAGACACAGACACAGACACAGACACAGACACAGACACAGACACACACACAGAACAACACACAGACACAGACACAGACACAGACACAGACACAGACACAGACACAGACACAGACACAGACACAGACACTGACACAGACACATGCACAGAAACAGACACAGAGAGACACATACACAGACACAGACACAGACACAGACAGAAACACAGACTCAGACACAGGCACAGGCACAGACACAGGCATCAGATACTATAGTAATACAATTGATTTTAAAAACGCCATTCTTAAGCTAAAACACACTTACTTATGGTTGGGGTATAAAGAAGGCCCCAATTGATCATTATTGATAGTAAAACAAGGCAGTCAATTATTAAAGTTCAAACAATTTTTACACTATTAAAAGGAGCTCATAATCAAATGTAGACAATCTATAATACATATGTGTATTAATCAACGCATTGATGCATTTATTTTCTGTTTAAACCTTGTACATACAATATTTTCTGTCGACCTTAAATATTTACTTTTAATTGATAACACTATTAAACGGAGTAGACAGTGAAACGTAAACAATCTATAATGCATATGTGTACCCATTTAATACATTTTGTTTCTGCTTAAGCCTTGTACATTCTCAATGTGAAAATCATTTTAAAGCGTTTTGTAAAGAAAATCGTTTATATGTGTAATATTGAATGTGACTTTTTCTCAAGGTAAAATAGGTACGTTGCAATAAAATTCGTACATAGGTAAGGCCACAACCCTGAAATGGAAATTAAAAGAACTGTAATAATTTTAATAACGATTATGCAGTCTCTTTATAATAAATCCTATTACTATTTATACCTTGTAAAACAGTTATCTAGGACAGAATTGCGTTTTAAAACTCAGATAGAAATTAATTAATAGGCATAAATACAACCTTAGATACTGACAAAATTTGAGATAATGCTTAAATCCAGCATTAAAGGGTGCATAGAGCATAATCGATATGTTGCAGGTCTATGCCGGAGTTTTTATGTCCTTGAAATATCTGATAAAAATCAAAACCGGGCGTATATATATATATAATATATATATATATATATATATATATATATATATATATATATATATATATATATATATATATATATATAATATGTATTCATGGGGTGGATTAAAGACGAGTGCAGTTATGGCGCTATATGTACATGAGAATAAATCTCGTACAGGGCAGAAAGTAGCGGGAATCGAACGCATTACCTGCAGAAAGCTAAGTTGACTGTGTTACCACTGGCGCACCACTTAAAATGGCTGCTACCAAATATATATCAATGCAAATCTACATTTCATAATTATCTTCGAGTACATGTTATGGTCATACGAGAGTATTCCAGAAATTTGTCCAGAAGTGAATAATAAATGTTCATAAGCGTACTAAGGGGAACGGGTAAGCCTTTGTAGTGATTGTTACGCTACACATTAAGATATCAATTCAATATTTTAATGCTACTCCAATATTATATAACGGTTACTTTAGGTCGAACAATAATTGTGTAATATATATCTGTTACTCCATTACTTTCCATTGAACACAAGCAAACACGCAACTTTAAGTTATGTATCCGTGATAATTGTTTGAAAAGTTTGAATAGAATTTTTGAGTTTTACAATTTTCGGGGATTTAAAAAATGTTTCATTACAGCAGTCGTTTTTTACAGTTGACGCGTCAATAAATTCCACAATTGACTACGCGTTAACAGCAAATAGCCCAGAAGGGGACAATAATTTACTCGCCCTGAAGTGATATAGGGTTAGTTTCGTGCGTTCTCAATTTCTAGCTAGCATGTATCAAATACAAAATTGGTTATTTACACTTCATTCAATCATTTAATTTGTCATAATTAAACAAACCAATGTAGCGTAATCTATCGATGAAAAAGTAATTTCAAACGTAAAGCCAGTTTTGGTACAGATATTAATGGAAGTATGAAGAAATAAAGCTGACATTATATTGAGTTCTACAGGACTATAAATCTATTGGGCACGAGTTCTGGTAGGTAAGCTTCTAGGTTGGATAGAGGCGTCGATTGTTTGTTCTGCGAAACCGTCACCCCGAAGCTTATTGAGCTTCCGGATATTGGCTTATATGAATTTATTCGGTTTGAAAAAACTTATAAAATAAAAATGAAAAAAAGGAGAAAACGTGTTGAAGTAAAAATAGAATTTTGCTTTCACAAATGATTGATTTAGGTGTATGTCAACATAATTTTGAATCTGTCCACATTATTTACATAAACTTTTTAAGCTTCGAATATACATTATAAAAACCTTTATAAAAGAAAATTGAATCTTAAACAGGGTAAATTTAGAAAACTTCAATAGAAAGTTCAGATTCAATCACACAAAAATGTTTCGCGCCATAACGATTTGCTCACGTTAAATTTCCAAAATATGAGTTTACGATATTCTTGTTAAACTACTGAAGCGCCACAAACAAAGACTCAACTTTGTTCGTCCACATAAAATTAATTCTTACACAAACTTTTTATCATAAAAAAATTAATTTGATATTACTATGATACTTGACTAAAATTTGACACGAAAGTGGTGAAAGCATTCATAACTAAAAGCTGAAACACACTAATTAAAGGTCTAGTAAAATCGAAGAATTACAATTTTTTGAACTTACAATATGCTTCACCAAATAAGCATGTATAGTGATCACGTAATTATTACAATTTTAACCTACAAAGTTAAAGATAAATGTGTACATCCAGTTTTCAATGTATCATAACAATTGTAGTATTCAAGTAATAATAAA